>JAYGXS010000001.1:47025588-47059191 GCA_036362985.1 Ligula intestinalis
AAGTTGGCAAGCCTATTATTTCAACACATTTCCAAAATTTTCGACTAGATTAGCTGGTTACATGCAATGATTGGAGCGTGGAGGGCGTAAGCTGACCGACTGATAAGTCAAATACCTGTGCAGCCGTTTCATGCAGATCCAAAACAGCGCAGAAATTATCGACTACAATCAACTGCCGAACTCATGTAATCTCAAGATCAAAATTTGAGTTTTTTAATTTTGTTCATTGAATTTATTTGTTGCGGGAAATATTGGTTGCTAAAAAATAGCTCACTTCAGATCTCTTTGCTAAGGGTAACAAATGGGCTGAATTGGGCAAAATCCAACGATTCTTCATATTCGAGGAATTTCCTGCGATATTAAATGCTACGGATCAAAATTTCCTGGTTACGCATGTTGTACTGTAAACGAGTGTTAATATAAGACAGAACAGTTGTAATTATACCTCTTCAGAGTGCGGAAAAAATTCTGCGTTCACAAAAATAAAGTGAAAAGTTTTCGGAAAAAGGGGCGGGTTCAGTTTGGAAAAAAACAGCTGTTACGCTTTGCGCCATAAAAGACAGGTAACGGCTTCTACGGTTTTAGTTTGTTTTATCATGCCGGTAATAAGAACCGGAAGCAAGCATATATGTAAGAACTACCACGACATAAAGTCACACCGTAGGCGAAAGACGTTCAAACAATTTATATCTGCAGTTCACTATGCAAGAATACGGCAACTTGCAGCAGACGGAGGGCTGCGTGAGTCGTTAGCAAGTACTTTCAATAGCAGCAAGGTCACACTCTGTGTCGCATTATAAATGATAAAACCATGATCACGCCATGATACAGGCAATCGAATGTAGTTTGCGTGTACTTATTACCGTAGGATTATGATTGCAGTCCATATCTGGTGCTTGTTGATAATACTTATAACATCCGGAGTTGACGCCAGTCTGCATGCAAAACAGACAGTATGAGATCATAATTCCTGTCTGGTAGAAGGCCTTGGCGACAACAACAGGCGGTCAAAACCTTGTGTACTGACTGAACACGCTAAGGCGCCACATAATTCGAAACGGCCTTATGTACCTGCAGTAGGTGGCAGTGAGGGAGGGAAAGAGGAACAGGACGACGGCCTGCCTAAACAGTTTATCAAGCACCTGTACAAGATGTGTTTACATATGTGAATAGCCTCATCAAGTTGGCGCGTTGATGTATTTGAGTGGTAATTGTGCGTGCGTGCTTGCAAAAAAAAACTGTTGCACCAGCACACGCACTTGGAGAAGGGCCCGGTTCACCCCAGGGTACAATGGGCTGGCTGCACAAGTGTCAGATTGAGTGCCTCTAATGTGTGTGCCGAAGAAATAGGCGTGTCTAAATGGCAGTCCTTAACAGACAATTCCATAGGGTCTTGGTAAATAATGTAGATGTGTAGAAACACCTGTTTCTGCTACTCATGTCTCTGAAGATGAATCTGCGACGGATGTCGAAACGTCAGACGAATAAACATATTGTCCCAGCGATCGAGTCTTCTTCTTCTCAATGCAGATGTGTGTTAAAATCAGATCACGACCGACATGCTAGACGCGCGCGTGTGTGCGGAGTCTAAATGCTTTGAGGGAGCAGGAGAGGTGTGAACAGTGCATGTTTAAGATAAGCGGTGCAGAACGACCCAAGGTATTCACGAAATCCTTCTAACGTAAATGAACATGGTTAACCGGAAAATAATGGCTATTACGGACACCGAAATCATTTGCGTTGCATCACATAGCCGTTATCGCCCCAAGTTAAAATTATACGCTTTTTCTGAAAAAAAGTTACG
Organism: Ligula intestinalis; assembly: GCA_036362985.1. NCBI lineage: Eukaryota > Metazoa > Platyhelminthes > Cestoda > Diphyllobothriidea > Diphyllobothriidae > Ligula > Ligula intestinalis. The sequence continues at coordinate 47,027,393 of JAYGXS010000001.1, forward strand.
GAGAACGCCGAGATTGCAGTTAGCTAAGAGATTAGGATGAAATGCTTACAGGTCACAGCGTGCCCAGCAGATCAGCCCTTTGAGCTTTAAGGGTTTGTAAATAATTGGGAACGGAATTAAGAAAGGGAGCGGAAATGCATGGGTGAATCGATTTTTTCAAATTAAATGTTGCGTAGGCGCGGAAAAGCGAGGCGACCTTCGCACGTCTTTATTATCGGACACAACAGTCCGCATAAAACAAAGCCAGATCTACCCACGCTTCGTCTCTTTTATTCTCGAGTAGGTGGTTACCCCACGGTCAGTAGTACCCATCATGAGGGAGGGTAGCTGGGCGGTGGTAAATAACAGGTTAGAACCTGACAAGAAGAAACTACGGCTTAGTACTGCCTCACTACTGCACGAGTTCGGGTTCATAAGAATCCCCCCCAACCGTTTGCGATTCGGTCTGGAGTTAGGCACGGTTTTATTTTTTCGTCAATTCTCTCCAACTACGCTATCGACTGGATTCTCGGAAAGGCCCAACATGAAGATTACGGTGCTGAGTTTGCACCCGGATGCCGGCTAAATAATCTCTACAACGCTGATTTTATCGCTTTACTAGCCTCAAGCCTTGAAGATCTGCAGTCTATGGTGTCAAGGGTGGATGATTTTGTCAAATCGATCGCTTTGCCTTAAACGCTGGGAACACCAAAGTGTTTTCAAGATATATCTCTGATCAAGAGAAGGCACCTTTAGAGATCGATGGCTGTCATTTTGAAGAAGTAGACAATTTTAAATTTTATCGGGGCTAGGCTTCGGCCGAAGCCTTAGAATGTGTCAAAGGATCCAATGTGACACCTTCATCGTCACAGAGGTGCGCGTTTGCCATGCATCCGTCCGGTCTATCCTTCTCAATGCTGGACTGTGCACGTGAAAAATGAGGAAAAGTGCACGCATTTGACTATCACTGATTGAGTACCAGCCTTCGAATGAAATACGACTTCATCTCAAATTACACAGTCCACTGTCGCTGCGAAAACATGGCAAGTACACTTCACACCATCCAAAAAGACGACTGAGGTTGGTTGGGCGTGTTATTCATCGTCCACTTTACGAGTACAGTGTTGCCGACCTCGATCTGGCACTACAAACTACTGGGAGGCCTCGAAGAGGGGTCAACACATAACCTGTCTCGACACAGTTCCTCAAGATAATGAAGTGGTTTTTGGACCTTCGGTGTTTTGGCCTTCATCGTTGTCAATGAGCATGGGTTGAACTGTTCCAAGCTGCTGCCCGTAGTGTCACGTGTGCAGAGGCACAATCCGTGACATAATCGAGGTCAGCTAGGTTAGACACGACCCGAGCCGTACTACATACGAGCACAAGTTTATAGCCAAAGTATGGTTAAGAACGCTCAGCGTAACAAATTACTTGGCCATTCATATATAATGGTCGAAGCATTCACCAAAAAACGCGTTAATTTTGGTTAAAGTGTACAAATAAATTAGCATTTAATTGCTACTGAGGAGAGCATTTACGCGAGAGTCTACAGCGGCTGTAGTCAACTGCCATACTTGAAATGTTGCTAGAAAACAGTTGACGCAATTTAGCTGTGCGCAAGTAGGACAAAATAAGGCCTAAAAACCGTCTTTCTTATCTCGCACAACGTATACCTCAATGATTTACGACTGAAAAAAAAAGCGCAGTTCAAGTTAAGGAAGTCCTCTTTTGTCCTAAGAGCTGTCGTTAATTTTTAACTCGGAAGGGTAAGACACGTACTCCAAACAACAGCTCTACATTACTTGGGAGCGAGGTTGCTGCCGAATGGACAAAGTAAGGATGACATTGTCTCCTGAATTGACGCAGCACGACGAGTGTTCTACAGCCTTCGAAAGTGTTTATGGACCCGACGCGATAGTTCCCTCTCAATAAAGATCCGCGTATACCGCGCATCTGTGCGGTCCGTTCTCTTATTCGGATGCAAATGTTGGGCTATGCGCGTGGAGGATAAAAAGAAACTGGAAGTCTTTGACCACTGCTGTCTGAGGATCATCCTTCGAGTGAAGTACACTGACTTCGTCTCAAATGAGACAGTCCGCACTCGCTGTGACAAAATCACAAGGATATCCCAGACCATTCAGGAAAGACAGTTGAGGTGGTTTGGACACGTTCTTCGTCGCCAACCTCAAGAGCTCAGTGCTACTGCCCTCGACTTGAAACCGTCGCCTAATTGGAAACGTCGAAGAGGGGGTAAACTCAAAACCTGGCTCGACTCAGTCCGTCAGGACATGGAAGTGGTTCTTGGACCTTCAGTATTCGGTCTCCGGCGCTGGCGAAGAGAATGGGTCGAACTGTCCAGGTCTGCGGCCACGGATCGTCGCGCGTGGAGAAGCACCATAGGGACATAATTAAGGCCGGCTAGATCAGTCGTGATCGCAGCCGTAGCAAGTACAAGTAACAGCTCTACAAAGGCCAAAATACGTAGATTTAAAGGATGAGGGTGATTGAAATGGCATATTTTCCGTCAACAATCGTTATGGGACTTCCTCGAAGGTAGAAACACTGGGATCAAATTAGAAGGCCTGCTCGAGGAATGTCACTCCTAAGCTGCTCTGAAAAGTAACTCCACACAAGAATTCAGAATAACATTTTGCATTAACATTTGCACGTTATGCGGAGGCTCTAATTGGTAACATATCAAACAAGCAACTAATCCTGTTTGAAGTAAATAAGCCCGCTATACAGTAACTACCACGTCCGAATCTAGTACGTATGCCATCGCCAGATCATTTATACGCCCCAATAACTTGGTTCCATGTTTCACCGGTTCGCTAAGTGGAGAATGGCGTCCCATCATATATCGGACTGTTCAAGCGAGGAAAATAAAAACCCCTACTTCTATAGCAAATAAAGATTTTGAGTTACAGTTCAATTGTCGTTTTCGATTAGGCCCACAGTGTGCTTTACAACATGGTGAGTGCAGAGACGTTAACTTGCGCACGAATTAGTTTACAATGACAGAAGCGTATTTTTCAGACTAAAATGCGCACTTAAAAGTCTTTTATTATCTTAAAACGACGGTGCGCTTTGTAACCTGGATCGCCTCATATATCGATTAATTCTGGTAACTGACATCAAAGCGATTTTGTGTAGTACACGACGACGCGTTAACCCGTAGTCAGGATCATCACAGAGAAATAAATACTGTGTTTCCCTCTAATATTAGAGTGGTTGTATGGATCCCAAAATGACACCTGTCAAAAAAACATACATACGACGCTGACTTCAAACTCAAGGCTATCAGTCACGCAGTAGAACATGGGGATAAAGCAGCTGCGAGAGAGTTTAACAGTAACGATTCAATTATACTTACGAAGCACTAAACTTTGTCCCTAAAAAGACAATACGGTTTGAATTTTGTATCTCTTTGTTACGGAAAGAAATAGTTGTCTCAACATAAGCATCAAAAACTAACGGAGAAGTATACATGACTCAAATAATTTCCTTAAAGGACCGATTCCACCATAACAGGCCAGAAAGACACGACGGAGACATCCACCAATAGAAAATTAAATAACTTGGGTGCATATCCTCTGCATAGCAGTATTGCAACCCCAGCTATGTCATCTTTGCCACTAAATACGATAATCATGACCCACAGTCACTTTTTCTACGGTTACAGCACAGGTACTGAGGTTTTTCTTAGTGAATGTGTTCGGTAAAAAGAAATTCAATTTTGCCATTAATACTGTTATTAAATGCTGATAGCTTTCATATTTGCTGTTTCGCCAGTAACAGATTTGGAAGTCATTTATGAACATTCGACAAATTCCCGCGGCTCCAAAGGCTTCAGAGATATTGAGCTATGTGCGTTAGAGTTAAAATCAACAAACACAACTTCAACTCGCATAGCACAACTTCTGGTCCGCCAGCCTGTTGGACCTCTGTAGCCTTTTACTAAGTCATGCTTGAACTTTGGGTGTAAGAAAGTTCACCAAACAGGTTTTGCAAAGTACTTGAAGTGTCCAGGCCAAAATCACAGGAAGAATAAGCCGGCGAAAGACGGAGGGCATCACACCAACCAGCAATGGACGTCGGTTTTGAGAAACAGTCTATGCAGCCATTTAATTTTTCAGAATGCAAACTGCTGGTAAATTAAGGTAGTCAGTCTGGCTAGAGGCCTAGATTTCTGGGTGTGGTATACAAGAAAACTCGCCACCAGGAATACATGTCACCTAAGTGGCGTCGAAGAGATAACCACTTGTGTCACGCTATCTTATTTGACAGCAACATCTCTAGAAGAAGCCTTGAACGCCCGAAAATCGCCAGCACAGAGATAACGATAAGTAACCGAAAATCATGATGTAGTCCTAGAGCGACAAATTGGGTCATCGCTGGTTTGTGATGGATAAAGTCTAAGTAACCGTTTGTAGGGCAGGGAAGCACTGTACACCTTGCTTACAACTGTGCACTGTACAACTTGCTTCATCAGCATGTCAGACAGACGAATTTGTGTCAGATGGTCGGGTGATGAAATTAACCTGATTAAATTAACCCGAAAACGGTAAGTCTGCTCAATTATTCACAGGAAGTTGACCGTTTTTACGCATGTCTGGAAAGATTGGAGAGGAGAAAAGGCGGTGATGACCAGGTGGTTGGTGTGATCATACAACTAGTTTTTGGGGCCTTCAGCAAGTAGTCAGTGGATTTCTGGAGCAGTTCACGTAGCCAGATAAAAAACGCGTTTGAACAAGAAAACTACGGCGGAAAGACAAATCAATATACAAGTAGAGCATTTTGCCCCAACCATCAGCTCCCCATACATAAGGACCGAGGCTAAAGGTGAAATCAAAGAAGAGTTATCCAGAATGCCACCTAATTTACCGCCACAAAAAAGAAATGAGAATCACCGCCGAAAGACGAAAGTGATTAAAGATTGGGATAAGACCTGAGGAAACTGGGAAATGCATGAAAAACCTTATTTCACAGTAACGTGTACTATGTAGAGGTAGTCTAAAACGTTCCTAGAAGAATGGCTATCAATAAAACTTGGGAACCAAAATCTATGTACCTATGTTCGATGGCGCAAAATACATAGCAGTAACAGCTGAAGCTTTCCTGCCATATATGTGTAGGCTTTCCTGTTAGTAATAACTGTTCGTGTTCCACAGATACATATCTCACCGAACATTTACATCCTTAGCATGTTTGACTGCTCTATTTAAGTACTAGAAAGTTAACCATCAAGATTTTAACGCGATCTCTTCAAGGAACAGAGGAGCTTTGGATGACGGGCAGCCCCATAAACGAGCATTTCAAGTACAGAGCAAGCCACTAGCAGAAAATGTGTTTCACTTGACAAGCTTCCGCTCACTTAGAGTTGTTGATGCGTATGAGTGCCTGTATCCGCCGTTTAGACTTGCTCCTAGGGCGTACATACTCGGTCAACTGCAGCGAATCAACGAAATGATGCAGTTTGATTGGCTACGTTTCGTATGAGCTCGGCGCCGGGATGCATTAAATTCATTAACCGAGGTTCTACTAGAAGTGTTTTACCCTTATCAATTCGCCTTGTACCATTAAACTCAACGACGAGGTTAGTAGGTCATAAATTGTTTCATCACACTGAAAATCGCAAGACTTAAATAGATACACGTGGAATATTTGCGATATGCTGCAGAAGTAGTTTCATCTGTCGCGAATTTTGGACAGCTACTCAAATTATACACAAAATAACTGCCAATTGAGCAGTTAGGGGAGATCTGTGGTGAACAATTAACGAGAAAATTAACGAGAGTGGCTTATATAGTGCTCTTGGCATCATGAAGAATTTAACTAAAAGTATTGATGCAAAATGGAAAAAATGATTGTTTAGAACAACAGTCGCTCGCCACTAAGAACGGACATAATTGTAACAAGGCTTTAGACAAAATTCTGTTTCGCAGAAAATGCTTAACCTCCCTGTGTGTGACCTCGTATTAATTTTTATTCTTACGAACAACCTTGCCATAAATCATATCAACCCCCTTGGGTTTCTCAAAAAGAACTGGAAAATTACAATGAAGAGACTCCATGCAAAAGCTTAACTTCATACTTAACTGCACAAGCCAATACAAACAAATTGACCACCTTACGCAAAAAAGAGAATACAAAACTGGCCCAAAATTTAGTGTTGTTACTATTTTATAGTATCTAAGCTGACAACATTAACCTTAGTCATTTGCAAAATAACTGCTTATCAGGTCTTTGCGCTTCGGTAATCTTTTCTGGTTTCCTAGGTCACAGCTAATAAATCATAAGCTCACCTATGCCTCCTTTTTAAGCATGAACGTTTCTTTACTATTTTTGGTTGTTTGAGGTCGTAGACGGTGTCTGAAGTGCAGCAAGTTTATTGAAAGTTATAAAAATAGATGAGATTCTCCAGCTAGTACATTAAATGCAATTGTCCATCGGTCAAATTTAGGTGCAGGTGTTATAAACTGCTATCCTTTATCTCGAGAAGAAAGCCTTTGTTTGCTTTGTGTTAAATTTAAATGTCGTTGCACAGAAGCTACTCGGACAAGTAAGAGCACAAAGGTGTGACCAAAGGAGTCATTAGCCGCTTCGGTATCATGCCCTGAACGCAGATGGCAGTGTAAATGGGATTCCGTTTCACCTACATGTTATATTACAGGTCTACACTAAGTGACTGAATAACAATGAACGTATGTTTTCATTAACGAAGTAATCAGAACTGGACTGACATGAGAAAGAAACCCATGAAAAATACAACTCAGACATTTGAAAATGTGAATATTAGGAGGACGGCAACGTATGTGCGCAAGATATAGAATGACGTAAAGCTTAATGATGTCAAAACGTGCATCGAAGAAGCAAAAATGCAATGAGAAAGGGAAATTTCGTCAGGTAAGGCAACTCCCACAGAAGTTTAATATTAACGGAAAGTGGGCGCAGGTAAAAAAATTAACTGGCAAGATCGAACTCCCTGATTTCCACGGTAAACAGGCCTATCACCAAATCTGCATGCATTTTAAAACTTCAAATCACCACGCGACTGGAAAAAAACATCAGAACGTACAACTAGAAGCAGTAAAGGGCAAGTGATAAGAGGTAAAAGTTGAAGCGGCAATGGCAGTTAGTGAAGCATAGATGAGGAAGAAGAGGTAGACGAAGTAGCAATAACGTCTGCAATGCTAGGATGCTCATTTCAATTTCATTCATAAAATACACATTCGGAAAGACCTAGAAGTAGTGGAAGTGCTCTGGAAAAAATTACAGTCAGGATAGCGATGGGAAGGTACTCAAAAGCTGAATCTTTCAGTTGGCAGCCGAGAACACAAGCTGATTTTTCGGCCGACCTCAGTAAGGAAGACCAACGTGTGGGCAGTGGCGGATTTTTCGGACAATAAAAAGGGAAAACCGAGCAACAAAGATTTAACCGTGCTCGAATTCTCATTGTATTTAAATGGTTATACTAAGGGGTGAGAGTGAGATCAGGTAGAACAGCTGATAATTCACATAGGCTTAACCTAGACCTAGCACAAATTATTTCAGATTGTCCAAGTTTGAAGCAGCCGTCAAATGGAAAGTCTGAACGTTTAAAGGCTATTAAATTAATACATTATCGAGGTTACGAAATGCCATTTTAAAAAGTAAACGCGCAACAACTTGGACATCCAGCAACGGAATTGTCCTTCTCTACCGTCCGTACGAAGGATCAATATTAAGAAAATATGGAGTGCCCACTTAAAAAAAACGTTGGCCTGCGAGACCGTTCTGAATCAAATACGGATGTCTGGCGCAACTTTTTCAGCGTTGGGATCAGAGTGGACCGTCTTTACTTCCGTTTCTGACAGGTATTGCCTCGCATATATTTTAACTTGTACACGGTGCAGTAGTACCCATTCCATCAAGCAAATAAGTAAATTAGAAGCTAGTTAGAACCGTAATCACGTAAAAAGTGATAAGAGGATATTAAGCATTTGCAGTTCTGCCTTCAAAACGGAATAGCTCCTATGAACAGAAGTGAACTATGTGTCTTGGTACTCATTACAGGTTACGAATAAAGGGAAAATTCACCTGAAATAGATCACCAGGGACGGACTCGTCAGCGTTACCCGGACTGACGATGGGTTGCAAACCAGTGAAGGTAGGATCAAACATAGAAACGTCTGAATCAGATAGCAGCTCAGGGCGGAAAGGTGGCTCCATTTTTCGATTATAGACGTCTGTCCAATTCACATCCTTGAGTCAGGATACAAAAGTAAGGAAAAAGTATTTGAGCAATAAATTCATAAAGTAAATTTGCTACGCATGCAAAGGCAAAAAAAGAACTTAAAAAAATCCGAGGAACTTCTATTTTTATCAATTCTAGTAGGAAATAACCCTATGGATGCAGGAGTAAAAGAATGGACAACTTGCAGCAAAACGCAACCAAGACCATAAAAAGCATTTCAAATAAATGTAAACCTGTTCGGAGTTGTGCACTAGTACTTATTAAGATGTCGACCATTCATGATTTACCAGGTTGCGACACTTAGTAGCCATCCTGGGGATTTTTAGTACAAGCGAAAGCCTCAACAACCACTGATTTGAACAAATTGACATATATTTCGGGGATTTTTTTGTTAACGATAATGGGAGGATTTGTTAGTGATTTAGACTCTGGTAATATATAATGTACCCAAAAAGGCTCTGTGGAGCAGACCCTAACACCTTCTATTATGTGTTTCTTGGTTAAGCAAAGACTGGACGGATGAGAAATTCGTTTACAAAATTAACCCATATTTGTCGTTCCTACAAAATGTTTTGCCAAAACCAGATTATTAGTTTCAGTTAAATGTAGATAACAGGAAGGTAGACCAAAACTTTCAAGGCAACCTCTTCAAGTCGAATAAACGGTGCCTATTATTGCTTTTGAGTCGCAAACTTCTATGCATAGACTCACGTAGCGCTTAAAAAATCGATGTTGCTTGATTTCTTCAACATCATTCTTCGCTCCGAGTCTTTCTTTCGGGTCCTTCTTCAGAAGCCCACGTATTAGGCTCATTGCCTCAGTAGAAAATGAGGGAGGAAACTTGACCTGACTTTTAAGAATCTGCAAGAAAATTGTGAAATGCAAAATATGGTTTACCTTCTCCGCCGTGGCTTTCTTGTTCTCCTCTTGACTAAATGGAGGCTAGTGTGCTGTAGTAAGGTAAAAATTGAGAAAAATTACCCCGCCTGAGAGCATGTCAAACAGTAGAGTTCCGAGACTCCACCAATCGACGGCCTTTCCATGGCCAGCACACCGAATGATCTCGGGGGCCCTATCAGTGATAAGGATAAATTCTTAAAATTACATATATTCAATTGTTCCACAGAAAGTGTTCGTAGTACAAGCACCTTCTTTTGACAAGCCGAAATCCGTCAGTTTGACATGGCCCGCTTTGTCAAGCAGAATGTTCTCAGGTTTCAAATCACGGTAGATGATCCCGAGAGAATGCAAATGACCAATTGCTAGTGCTATTTCAGAAATATAAAAACACGCTGCATCCTCCATTAAAAAGCCTTCACGTTCCAGGTAACGGAAGAGTTCACCACCAGGGCAATACTCTAGTACAATGTACAAGTTCGACCGATTCTGAAAAGCATAGTGCAGACGAACTAGGAATGGATGCTTTAAAGATAAGAATGATGCACGAGCTCACTCTTAAAACTTCAAGGATGTTCCGTTCTGACACGGTATGAGCAGTATTTTTCTCATTACAAACGAGTCTGGCTTTTTTCAGCACCTTCATTGCGTAGAACTTTCCTTTGTCACTGCTTTCAGTGGCTCTCTGCACCAAAAACACCTTCAACAAGTGTTAACTTAAAATAATAAGACAACTGTTCCATAGCCCCCCTTTCCGATAACCTTCAGGACGTTAAAGTCCTCCGCATTCACTTTACCATGGGGATTGACAGTTTCTTCACATATTTCAACCGTTTCTGTGCCAGGTCGTCGTCTTAACATTGAAATTACGATGAAATATCACATACTCAATTCGTCCGGCGAAATTTTCAGTGTTTTTTTCGATCTACGACCAAACTCGAGAAAAGAATGTCACAAACCCTTTCAAAATTTGGAACGTCTTCTGCAGTGTTTTGTTCTACAGATGACGATTCAGAGACCTTTTCGTCAATGTCCATTTCTACGGTGGACATATCAATGTCATGATCCACCGACATGAACGATAACTCAGCCATCCCCGTCCGAAAATTATGCAGCGGCTTAACTACACATATCTATCTGTGGTGATCTTATGGGGTATTAGCGACCTGGTAAAGGCTGCCGTTTGAAACTGTTCAATGTGAAGAAGCCCATGTATGCGAAAGCCGCAGGTATCACAAACTACTGCTTGAAGAAGGGTGTATTGTGTATTCCATTGAAAATATGTTCAATAAAGACTTACTACAGGATGTCCCAAAAATTTTTTACACATTTCAAACAATTTTAACTTTGATGTTGATCATAATTTTATTATTTCAAAAATGCAAAACTACTAAGAAGTATAATTTTTATTGTTTTTCCACTGAATTTCCACTTTAATTTAAATAATTGAGAAAGAGAGAGGCCATTGAACATGAATGCGTCCAAATACAAATGGAATTTTTTTATGGAGTGTGCGATTCCATTACTTTGCATTTTTAGCAGTGTGTGGATTAAATAGATGTCATTTGGAGAACATGCAGTGGGAAAACAATAAAATGATACTTTTTAAGAGTTTTACACTTAAAAATAATAAAATTACAATAAATGCCCAGTTTACAGTTAGTTAAAATGTGTATAAATTTTTTAGGACACCCTGTATGACGAGGCCCTCCGCCCTAAAATATAAAAAAATTATTTATTTATTATATGCCATGGTGTACGTGCAAACCAATTATGGGAATATAATAAACTTTTTATAGCAATTACAATGTTCACAGTTCACTTGCAGGCGGATTCACGAATATCTCTGAATAAATACACAGTGTCCCAAAAAATTTATGCACATTTTAACTAATTGTCACCTTGGTGCTGAACACAATTTTTCTATTTCGAAAAGGTAAAAATATTGACAAGGATCATTTTATCATTTTTTACTGCATTTTCACTGCATTTTAATTCGCTGAAATGAAAGAGGCCATTGAGCGTTAATACACGCAAACACCAAGAAAAAATATTACATGGTGGTTGCGATTCCACTGCTCCACCTACCATTAAACACAGCGTATTCGGGACTCCCACTGAATGACATTTTGTTCTTCGAAGATTTTGAGCATTTAAATTTTAAAATAAGGGGAGGTTCCAAGATCCCCGAGAGTAGGCTTCTAAGAATGTCCTTCTCGTTTCTTCCGCCAATTTTGACTAAACCATCCACCTGTGAGTAAGCAGTTAGAATTGAATTTGAACACAAGCATACCATTTTCTGCAGACAATCTTTTTCTGACTTAAAGCGTTGGAGGAAATGAACCAGGCTGTCTCCGGAGCACAGTGGCAAACTCCCCACAGCCACCATCGGGCATGCGGGGATTGAACGGTGGCTGTCAAGGACAGCAGCACCAAGTTGCTCAACTTTTTCCAGCAGCAATATGGTCCACGCGTTTTACAAGAATTTCGTTTCTTTGTCTAGCAGTAACATCTAGGGCTTCAAAACGCGCATCAATGTGTGCTACAAGCCGCGTCTCATTGGCTTTCAGAGCAGCCTGCATCGCTGCAGGGCTCATCTCAGGTGATGGTAAAGTTGGGACCGCGGCAGTTGCCGGAGAAGTATTAAGGGAGCGCACCCTGAAGTATGTTAAAGTAATAGTCCTTACTGATACGTGGTTGGCCAACCGAGAGCGCGTTCAGCCCGTGGCGGCTCATTTTCTTTATTGCTTACTTCGTCCTCAGATTCCGAGGACAGCTGACGACGAATCCTATAAAAGGAAACATTAGTTGCACTAAACGCTTACTTCCTCCAACAACCTTTACCGTTGAGCGTTAGTTCAGAACTGGATAAGTCGGAGGTCTCCTCCGCCACCTTAGCGCGACGGCGAGCGTCCTCTAGTGTGAAATAATTACCCAGTATCCTAACTGGGTAATAGCATTCGAAGGGAAAGTCCGAGAAATTTTCTAAAATTCCAAACCGACTCACGTCGTCGGGAAGGTAGAGCAGAGAATAAAAACTATAGACTACGTGCACTCCTTTGTACCAAATAGGGTAGTCGTGGACAAAATTGTTCAAAAATTGTTGACCAAGATCAGCATAACGCTTGTAAAACAGGGGAGGACAAAAAAATAAATAGCCGTAGACAACATCGAAAAACGATTATAAAGATCACAGTTAATTAAATGGGGTAAAACCACGGGGCATATGTACAGTAAAAACTGCCAAAACTCAGCTGCCTTCCAAAACTTGAGATGGTCCAGCGACCTGTATTTTCGTGCAAATTCGGCCAGTAGGCATCGACTGCAAGTGTCAATAAGTGTGTTTACTTTACTTAAACGCTGTCCCGATTTCCATGTATGGAGAAGCTTTTTCATGACACCCAGACAGACTAGGTGCATGTAATCAAATGAAAATGATCCCAATATGTCAATGGGTAGGTCCTCAAAAAGGGACCTCCCTTTGTGGTGACCTTTCTGTTTTCTCGCTTACGGAAGGTAGCATCATCCTGCAAACGACCACTAAAGGTGGAAAATACCATCCTAATGCTGGTGGACGTCCACTTGTAACAACACCTAAAATATTTGATGTAGGTTTTGTGGAAACTCTTACCGATCACATCCAAAAGAGCCGTTGTGGGCTGACACTTGTTTCATCTAAGAGCGAGCCGGAGCGTCGCAGACAATATTGTCAACAACCACCTCAACAACGCCATTTACACCTTCCGTTTGAAGGCAAAACAATAAAAGTTCTTTCAGCTCTGACACACAGTCTTCCAGAAACAGCTGTATAGGGTTCGGCTTACTCCAACCGCAGAAAACGCCAACAACGAAAGGTTGCGAAACAAAGGTATGGCTAATGCGACAGAGTATGGGCCAAGCACATTTCACTCTTAAAAGCTGCAATCCATCGATGTGAAGCCGAACCCCCACCTGGGGAAAACCCGTTTGCTGCCGTTTACGCAGTATATGCATAAGGCCATCACTTAGGCCCAAATGAACATAGTCACCATTATTTAGGGGCTTACTAATGCACGACCGAGGGGTATCCATAAATGTCCTGGAATCCTTCAGAAATTCGGGGATAGTTGTCCCCTGGAAGGCACGTAGCGTATCTACCAGATCTCTCAAAATAGCGACGAGTAATTTCCGACGCACACAAAACGCTCTAATTGCGTGTAGAAATGAGCCGTCAGCCATGGATGTAGGCTTATCAAGGTCACCTGAATCTTAATTAAATATATGGCTTATACACCGAAAATACCCACCAGAAGGTGTCGCTGCGGTGAGTACGGGCATCTCTGGTTCCAGATCCGAAGATTCCCGAGATTCATCAGCAACGGCAGCAGACGTTGTAGGGACCGTTGTCACCTCATCTGGAAAAGCCTCGCGATATGCCCATTTTCTACGCTGGATGCGCTTATAAATGGTGCTCCGATGGTATTCGAGATAGAAGCGCTCCATATTTATAAAAAAAATGCTTAACAATCTAACAAAATTAGGCATTTCTCTACTTCGACCACGGCCTATGGTTCAAGAAATGAATTAGCCAATTCCTCTAGAGTTAATTTTGTACACAAATATTCACCAAAAACATATCAATAAACATAAAAAAACAATTTATTGAACGTACCACAGCTAACTTACACGCAAGAACTAGTGAAACAGAAGACAGTCGTCATCACGCAGGTCACGACGGCAGGTCAAGGCAAGTATTAACCGCCCTGTTGGCTAACTTGAACAAAGCTGCCATTTTATCTATGTCTAATCAATTGATGCACTTAATGGAAATATGCGTGAAATTGCATTAATTATAAATAAAAATAGCTTCTTTACAATTTTAAAATGTTACAAACTACTTAGATAGCCTTCTGGGTCTGTAAACAGCATTCGCAAAATTTAGGGTAACCGAGTGATAACTATGCCTTAACCATTATCCCCGCTTATCCCCGCCTAGCCCTGCCTACCCCCGTTTCTATCCTCGTCCTACCCGGGGATTGTGCTGGCAGGGACAGTATTCCTCTCCTCAATCTCCACGTGGGTCTAAATGAATCTGCTTGCACAGTTACGCTGTAACTAGCAAAGCGAACAGTCGTCAAAACTCTTTCTAAACGAGATCGGACCAACTAAATTCCTACAACGCTGGTGCTGGTGAAATTCTCAGACACTAGTTTACACGAAAAAGCAAAATAGACAACGAAAAAGGCTGATTCACTCCATTCTATCATATCACATTTGCTTTGATACCAGTAAAAGAGTAACTTATTGCACAGTTAAAAATTAAACTAGCTCAGTTATTACGCCTGCTCTTACCAACCCTGAACAAAGTTTGCACGTTTAGACATTTCGCTAGCAGTCCGTCAAAGTTCTGCTTCTTAACTTCTACAACCAATCGTCTTAAGTAAGGAGAATAACCTTTAACGTATTCTTACATTAGCAAAGCGACGACTTAGGCTATCTGTCTCGTATATAAGGTAAACCTTCACATCTGAACCTTTTTTGCTGCAACCCCACTTGTCGTGTGAAAATAATGCAGACAAGAAGTCAAATTCAAATTCCGCTAAGAGAGGGGTTTGAACCCAAAACCGCCTCATTAGAAGACCGCGACGCTAACCAATGCGCTATCGCCGCACGCTCTTAGGGGCGATCGAAACGTTTGACAATTTGGGTGCGATCGATGAACACAGATAACCGATGCGATGGATATCATATTCTAGCCTCTTAGTATAGTAAACTTGAATATAAAATGACAAATATGAATAAACTCCTCCAGCAGACCATCGCTGCGATGGAAAAACTGACGACTTCCATGCATACGCATGAACCGCCTAAGGAAGAACAGAGGATGCCTATACCAAAAGTGCAGGCCAGCATAGTTGACAAATTAGACACCGGTGAGACAACTTCAGACAGATCCGACGACCAAGCAGTCACACCACACAGTTCGAGCTCCAGGCCCACTGCAGTGAAGGTGGCGAAAACTTCAGCTAAGGGTACACGACACCGAGAGGATCACGAATACTGTCTACTTGCACAGGGGTTAAAAGAAGCCGTTTCAGACCGCCCAAATGACCAGAACGATCCGGACTTGGTTTCCTTTAACGATGTCCTGAGCGATCTGTTCCTACCAGGTAAAGAATTTGAAGTGCTCAAATCATTTTGTATGGGGAATAGGCCGGCAGATACTGCAGAAATGCCCGACCCAGATGGCTCAAAGTAATATTTAAAAACAAGGAACATTTTCAGGTTATCCTGTCTAAAATAACCAACCTACGTCACGCGCATAAAGAGGTTTTTTTTCAACCAGACTACTATCTGGAGAAACGGCTGAAACGCCGAGATTTTGTAGCGGAACTACAGTCAAGGAAGAAGAATGGCAAGGCAGGCTTAAAAATATTCAATTGGAAGATATTTCAGAAGGAGACAGCGAATTAACCCGTAATACTCCGAACGACGGTCAGGAAGTGACTGTCACAACCGGATTACACCGTACCAAGAAACTTAAGTGCATGTATACCAATGCACAAAGCCTGCTCTCCAAATAAGATGAGCTTAAGATTATTATGTGCCAACTGGAACCAGACGTCGTCTGCATAACAGAAACATGGTTGTCCACGAAGGTAGGGCGACCAGGAAATTGCTCTTCCCAGGTTTCAAGTGTTCCGAAAAGATAGAGTCGGGCGTAAAGTTGGGGGTGTGCTAATCTATGTCAGACATGGCCTGCTCGTGTCTGACAAATCCGAAAACCTTTCGGGCAATATTGAGGCAATATGGCTCACCGTCAGAACACCGGGGTCACAGACCCTTGACTTAATGGCGGTCTACCGTCCACCGTCGAGCAACCAACAGTTAGACACTAGTCTGATAGAAGGAGTCAAAGAATTTGCTAAGAGATCCGATGTCATGATTATGGGAGACTTTAAGGCTCCCCATATCGACTGGAATGTGAGTTCTGCGCCGGGCTCAGAAGTAAATTTTGATCGACGACTCCTGCACACAGTACAGACATCTTTCCTAACGCAAAACGTCGTTTATCTGACCAGACTACGTGAAGGGCAACAAGCCAATTGCTTAGACCTAGCACTTACCAAAGCGTCTGATAGCGTGGACGTCGTAAATTGTTTACCACCTCTCGAAAAAAGTGATCACGTAGTGCTACATTGGAGATATTCACTCTTCTCTTTGCCTGATCGTTTTGTGGTAACCAGAAGCAACATCTGTAGAGGGGACTTTACACAAATGAAAACCCCCTTGAGCGGATAGACTGGAATAAAATATTCACCTGGTGCGTTCTTGATGATTGGTCGGCATTCAAGGTCATATTACATGGACTAATTACCGATTTCTGTCCTATCACGGTACAGAAAATAACAAATAGACCTCGATGGCTAACGCCGACGCTAAAGAGAGAAGTAAACCGCAAATGAAAGATGTAGAAAACCTATTGCAGAGAGAAGGCCTCCGAATAGGTAAGAGGCGAAGAGAAACAGGGTTAAGAGCCTGATACGAATTAGCCACCAAAACTTCGAGAGTAATCTAATAAACTGTGCAGTAGGAAATCCAAAGCTTTTCTACAACTATGTAAGACAATACACTCGAAATAGAGACCCTATTCCTCTGTTAAAAACCGACAACAGTGTAGAAATTTTCGAGATTAACGAAAAGGTGGAACATCTATCCTGCTTCTTTCAGTCGGTCTTTAGGAGAGAGGCTGAGTTTGCCGCTGTAAACTGCAGTGTGGGTTAGATGCAGACCATGGAATCGGTTTCACTCACGGAAGCTACCGTTCTGCGAGAACTTCTATAGCTCAAAAAAACAAAGTCTTCAGGTCCGGATGAGATACCTGCAAAGCTATTGAAAGAGCTGGCCATAGAGTTGGTGGGACCCCTGTACCTACTCTTCCGAGCTTCTCTTAATACTGGACAAGTGCCACCCAATTGGAAGGCAGCGTGGATCTCACCCATCCACAAAAGTGGGAGTCGAGCGACCGCAAATAACTACAGACCGGTCAGCCTCACCTCAATATCCTACAAGCTCATGGAACGTTTAGTCAAACGCGAGCTGATGCACTGTTGGAGCAACATCAACTTCGTTCTGAAAAGAAGCACGGATTCCGCAGGGGAAGGTCCTGCTTGACCAATCTGCTCAATTGTCTAGAACAATGGACCCGAGCGATCGATGAAGGGAATACAGTGAATAAAGTCTTCGTAGACTTCAAAAAGGCGTTTGACATGGTGCCTCATCAACGTCTCTTATACAAACTCAGCCGTATAGGGGTACGGGGAAACCTTTTGCAGTGGATCGCAAACTTCTTGACTGGTCGTACCCAGACCGTATGCATTGGCGAACAGTGGTCGGCGGAGGTAGCAGTTGAGAGCGGGGTTCCACAAGGTTCTGTTCTTGGCCCTATCCTCTTCTTTACATACATTGATGACTGCATAAGCGGACTAGACTGCGAAGTCGCAATGTTTTCTGATGACCTAAAACTCCTGAAGGTCAAACGCAACCAAGACGATCAATTAAACCTCTAGGCAAATTGGCATCGACTGGAGCAATGGTCAACCCTTCGGCTCATGCCATTCAATGGGACCAAATGCAACTTAATGCGATTCGGTAGAAGCAGCACTGCGCCTCGAAGGGTGTATTACCTGAATCACACGCCGCTACCTGAGATAGAGGCTCAGAAAGACCTGGGGGTGTGGTTCACGCCTTCACTGAAACCATCACTCCACTGCCTAAAAGTGGCTAAATCTGCAATATCGAGCTTACATCTAATCAAGCGCGCCTTTACTAAGTTTGATAAAGTTGTATTTGGCAAGGTCTTCGGCACGTTCGTGCGACCCCAACTGGAATAAGCCATCAGAGCCTGGAGACCGTGGACAACCAAAGACCGAAAAACCCTCGAAAGGGTACAAAGACGCGCAACAAAATTAGTACGAGGCCAACGGAACCTCCCTTATGAGATGCGATTGGTAAATCTCGACTTGTTTCCTCTGGATTACGGACAGCTACGCGGGGACCTAATCCAGGAATTTCGCATGCTGCGTGGTCAGGATTTCTGCCTCCAAACAAATGACTTCTTTGAGCAGACAACCACCACTAGGTTGCGAGGACATACCCTCAAATTACGTGTGACTGGGGCAAGACTTGACTCAAGAAAGCTATTTTTCTCTAAGAGGGTAATCCAGGCATGGAATGCCCTTCTTTCGGAGATTGTCATGTCCCCTTTCGTGGATGTTATAAAGCAAAACTTCATAAGTACCGATTTAATGAGTAAAGTCGAGATAAAATGCTCCTAATCCAAACACTGAAATGCTATAAATATATACTTATAGTAATTTTTAAGCATTATTATTATCAGTAGAAGTATTTAACCAAATGAGTTTTAAGCAATTACCTAGTAACCGACGTCTCTGCTCACTATGCAAACTGAGCTGATCGCGTCTGAGGTCGCATCTACCGCACCTATGGTCCTAGGCTACACGGCCTTGTCACGCCCTTTCTCGTATCGACCGACTGCTGACGACGTGGTGGGCTCCTCTGCTCTTGACACAGTAAAGGCGTATCATTGACGCATCTCCTGTCCTTTGGGACGTTCTCGTGACTCCGAAGTCTCCTCCTCGCATGGTCCTTCGGATGTCGATATTACTCGCCATGGCTGCCGCCAACATTCACAGGAGCATCATGCTCCTATCATTCACATTCACATACTTTTCCCCCACGAGCGATAGTTTTTCTCCTAAAAACCACAAATGACCTTTTATTTTGAATTATGAGCCAGCCTTAGGAGTTTTTTCACTGTCTGCTCTTTTTGCTCAGTTACACTGCTGATTTGTGTGAACTGAGTGTGAGTGTATTACTTGAAACAAGCGAGTAGTCATCTACAATTGTGTCAACGACTTCTTTGAAATGTTCGGCTGTGCCGATGCATTTCTTAAATCCTATGTACCAACAGGGAGTTCAAAGACGTTTGCCTATATTTCCTTTAATAAACTTGACTTGACTTGACTATGGATGCCAGTCACCTAGAGCATTCGAATTAGCCACCACCACTCACCTGCATGGTCACCCTTACAAGGTCACAAACGAACGCACTCGATTAGACCTCCAAAAATATTTCTTTAGTCAATGCGTGGTCCGACCTTGGAACTTGCTACCAAGCGAGACGGTTTCCGCTGACACAATATCGGAGTTAAAAAGAAGACTCAATGTCATTCTATTTGACAAAAGGCGACTGTTACAACACGATTTCCTACTGACAGCATTGCAAACAATTTTTCTGGCTCAAGACTGTTTTCATTCTGTTCCGTGAAAATTGACTCGAAATTTTGTCATGGTATCATGTCCTCCACCAACTGCACATTAACTGTAAGAATAGCATTGTTTGCTTTAAATTAATAGGGTCCTCAAGGGAATTTCTTGCCTGTAACCCTTAAATATACATACATAAAAAGAACGACCGAATGAACGCTCCGTGGGTCCTGTCGAAGAGTTTATTATCCTGTTATGCAAAGGTATGTCAGAATTGTGCGAAACCTACCCTTCTGTATACCGAAAGAAGAGAAATGGAGAGCAAAATGGAAAAAAAGTGAAAATAGAAGAACCAGAAGAAAAAATCTTTTTAAAAGCAGCGAGATCTCAGCGAGATCTCAGCGAGTACAAGGCAATATATGCTTATCGATATTTATACTTCGGAAACAAATGCAGCTCACACCATTCGGAGCATAGACTCTTTTCTCTTAAATACGATCAGGTCGTAACCTTCCACTTGTAGTGCAAGTCCCTTACCACGAGATCACGTTATGTTAATTCGTGTCTTGTTTTTTATGTACAGATTTTGGGTGTTTACTCGATATATATTTATTTGTTGAAAATAATTGGTTTGCAATTAAGAGTTTCACATACAAAACTATGATGCTTGCTGGGTTAGTTTACGTCCGTAGTGCTCTTCGAACGGAAATATTCTGTATCTGGTATTTTTCCTGTCCATCGGGCGTACAACTGGCTTCTTAGGCTTGCTAAAGTAAACATATTCGATGCTGTAGATAAACTTTTTTGATTACGAAGATAGGTGACTTTGTTTTTCATAACCGTTGAGCGCTGCGAAGGAAATGTAAAAAGCTTAAAACTTTAGAATATAACCCGATGAAGGACTCCAACTACTATACAAGCGGCGTTCATTTCTGCTTCAACTGCATCCGCCTCTCATAAAATCGCACTAAACTCAGTGTACCAAAGTCAAAATTTGTCTGTTTTCATTTGATATCAGCTGTTATCCTTAGACAAATACTAAAGAATCCCATAGCAGTCGACATGTTGACTCCTGACGGCTTCAAGCTTATTCAGAATATTGATTAAAACTTCCCCCTACTGATTTCGAAAACTCGCGTCTGGGCTGATGCAATTAGTTTCAAAATCTACAGTTTCCTCACTGTGATATACTTGTAGATATTCAAACCTCTTGGTGGTCCCTTACTTCAAACCCAGCTGGCGCCTGGAGTAGCATCTGAAGGGCTAACGAATGCGGAGCATTTCAGTCCCCTGTTTAACTTCGTTTAGCCTTACCGTCAAAAATAAGCATTCCCTGGTAGAGATTGATAAAAGGGTCATTCGAGCGAGGTATTACCAATTATAGACATATCCAAATTTTTAAACGGTTTTCATTTCTTTCCTGGGTTAATTCTTCTGTGGTTGGGCAGTCTTACAATAAATATATATGCATATATTGAACGGTAATCGGCAAGGAATGCTCTTAAGAACCCCATTAATTTAAAGTAATGAAAGCATTGTTAAGTCAATATGAAAACGTAGCAAATTCTAGTGACAGTGCAAAACAGTGCAAAACAGCATGATAGCAGACTAGACCCACGAAATGCTTTAAAAAGCTGGCCATAAGTAATAATGTCGTCATAATCACCTTTTTTTCAATTAAAATTCTATCAAGTCTTCATTTAAAATAAGCAATGCTGTCTGCGGAAATCGTCTCGCTTGGTAGCGAGTTCCAAGGTCATACAACTCGGGGTTAAAGAAAAATTTTCTGAGGTCCAATCGAGGGCGTTTGTTCATGACCTTGTAAGGCTAACTCGAAGAAATCCTCCGACCTCAGAGAAGAACCGTAGTCCAGGATTATCCGAAATATCCAAAGCAGGCTTCTCTGTAAGTGCCTGTAAGACAAGGGAAATAGGGCAAGCTTGCTCAGACTCTCCTCATATAGTAAGTCCCTAAGACCGTCGATCATCTTTGTCGCCTTGCATTGCACTTGTTTGAGGAGGTACACAGCTTATTTCAACCACGGCGTCCAAACTGGCATTGTGTAGTCAAGATGTGGTCTCATAAAGCGGCGAATATTTTTCCGAAGAATTCAGATGGGTAGATTTTTAATGCTCATCACAGTCAGCCAGTCAGTCAATTTATTTAAGGGAAAAATAGGCTCGAGCCTTTGAACTCCCTATTTTTCACATCAAAATCTCAAGAATTATAAACAATGTTAACAAGTTTTCAGTCAGGAAAACATCGACATTCACATGGTGCAGTGGTGTTTAAAGGTTAATTTGTCACATAGTTCACGTTGTGTTGTAGCATGTGTATATCAAGTCGGTGTTTGAATGTCTCCACAGATTGGGACATAACAATTGCCTCGGAAAGGTTATTCCACGTGTCCAGGACGCGATTAGAGAAAAACTTCTTTCGTACATACAATCGTCCTTGGTGCACATACAGTTTGAAGGAATGCCCCCGGAAATTAGTTGTAGTGGCGAGTTGGAAGAAGTCGTCACACATGAGAGCGCAGTCAAAGCCACGCACGATACGGAAGGTTTGTATCAAATCTCCGTGAAACTGCCTAAAACTCAAAGGATAGAGATTAAGGTTATTTAGGCGGATCTCATATGGTAGTGAACCTTGGCCTCTTACTAATTTTGTTGCTCGCCGCTGCACCCTCTCAAGTATGTTATAATCCTGCCGCATCCACGATCTCCAGGCTTGAATCGCGTATTCAAGATGTGGCCTTATGAAGGTACCAAAGATTTTCGAGAAACAGTCTTTATCAAAAACCATGAATGCCCGCTTGATTGCGTACAACATTGAAGTTGCAGTTTTAGCCACCTTACAACATTGTGTAGAAGGTTTGAGATTGTCTGCCAACCAGATGCCGAGATCCTTCTGTATTTCTGTTTCTTGCGGTGGGATTCCATTCAGATGGTAGAGTCGCGCATAAGACAACGCATTTAGAGTTTCCAGGCGCAGCAGAGTGCATTTGTTAGAATTGAAGGACAGCAGCTATCTATGCGACCAATCGTTTAATCGACAAAGATTTTCCTGGAAGTTATCTTCATCGGCAGCACACCTGATGACCCTCCATATTTTTAAATCATCTGCAAACATGGCACACTCGCAGTCCAATTCCTGTACACAAACATTAACGAACAAGAGAAAGAGGGTGGGTCCGAGTACTGAACCTCGAGGGACTCCGCTCTTGATGACTGTCGGCCTTGATTACTGTCGTCCAACACACACCGTTTGGGAACGACCAGATAGGAAATTCTCAATCCACGTAAGAAGTCTGCCTCCGATACCCACCAGTCTCAACTTATGCAGGAGACGTTGGTGTGGAAAACTGTCGAAGGCCTTCTGGAAATCAATGTAGGCTGCATGTACGATTTCTTTTGTATCAATTGCCCTTGTCCAGCTTTGCATCGTATACAGCAAGTTTGTTACACACGACCTTCTTCTACGAAATCCAAATTGCGCATTTGAAAATATATTGTGAGTTTCACAATATATCAGTAATTGCTTCTTGATGATCTTCTCCATTACTTTACAGCGTATAGAGTTCAGACTCACGGGTCTGTAGTTATTCACAGATGCACGATTACCGCTTTTTTAAAGCCGTGATTTATGCGCTAATTTCAAGTCCGGAGGAAGTATTCCAGTATAAAACGATTTTTGGCACACCAGTGAAAGGGGTGTAGCTAGCTCTCTAGCAAGTTTCTTGCGCGATTTGGCAGGAATTTAATCTGGACCCGGAGATTGACATTCCTTCAAGCTTTTTTAGTTCTTGAAAAATCGTCTCTTCTTCAAACAAAATATCCCCAATATTTGGTGCTTCCACGACCTCGTCAAAAGTTGCAACGAAGGGAGGTTCTATGGTGGAGGCCGACTGAAAGAACTCAGCAAAATGTTCTGCTTTTTTTACAAACGGAGATTTTGTGACCATCATCATTTTGAATAACAGGAATCGGGTTCCTGTTACGTGTGCTTTTCCGTCAATAACTGTATAGCAACTTTGGATTCTTGACAGCTCGACGAAGTAGATTGCTCTCAAAGTCTCGCCGTGCTTTAAAAACCATTTTTTTACCTTGTTTCGCTGGATTTTGTACTGTTCAAATCTTCGTTGCGGCTTGTGATGGAAAACTTCTTCCAAAGCTTTCTTTTTTAATTGATCTCTCTTTTGAAAGCTCTGTTCAGCCATGGAGGTTGGCTAGATACCTTGGACACTGAAAGTGGACAATGACTGCGCATTAGCTGCAACAACCACTCCTTAAATGTATTCCAGTCCTCAGTGACATCCCCAGAGAAAAGAAGACCCCAGCCTATTTGTGATGCCTCTACTCTCATTTGTGAGAAGTCACCTCGCCATACATTCGGCCTTGGTTCGTCTTCTGTAGAAGGTAACGAGTAAAAACCATAGTTCCATGTAAGTACGGCGTGATCACTTCGACCTAGCGGAGGTAGGCAGCATACCTCGTCTAAAGTTTCGGGATGCTTCGTAAAGACTAGATAGAAACAAATAGCCTCTTGCCCTCCACGTGCTCTAGTTGAAACTAGGACGTGTTGTGTGAGAAGGGCCTCAAGTGTTGTTATTAGCAGATGGTGATAGAAGGCCTTTTTAGAAATTTGGCCCGCACATTGTACAAACATGTGCTGGGCGCATTGAAGTCACCCATTAGTAAAACATCAGGTCGACTTCCTATCTTCTTGATGCACACCAGTTAACGCGCATCTGTATCATGGTTTGTCCGCGGTGGTCGGCAGATTGTCATGGCTTCCAGGAGCTGCGGCCCCCGTGCCTTAATTGTCAGCCAAATAGCCTCCATACCATGGGTAATCCTTCCAGGCCTCTTGCACACCCTTAATTCGTTCTTTACATACGTAGAAATTTTCAACCCTGGCGTTGCACTCTGTCTTGTCTAAATAGTTGGTATCCACATAGCGCCATTTCTAAATGACTGATGCTCTGTGACCGCCAGGTTTCTGTTATTGCTATATCATCAGGGGACCCATCGGCTACCTGTATTCGAAGTTCATCAAACTTCGAGAATACACTCTGGGCGTAAGTATGCAGAAATTTTAGCCGACGAGACTCCGCAGTGTCCAGTGCATTTGGGCGCGAGTTTGCCAGTACTACTGGAACGCAGCCGTCATCAGGACTGACTGCTTCCACAGCACCATGGTAGTTTTCTGTATTATTTGGTTCCGTAAGATAGCCAGATTGCTCTCTCCAGCACTCTCTCTTCCCCGTAGTTCCGCCACCAATTTTCGGCGTTTCTGACTTTCCGCTGGAGAGAAGTCCGACTGAAAAAACACCATCTGATGTGAGTGGCGGAGAGCTATTGTCCGGGACAGAACAAAGTTCACCTGTTCTTTGTTTTCCAAGACTATCTTGATAGGTCGAGGTCGGACACTTTCCGACTGTTCAGTAACCTGTTTGCCCATCCTGAAAGCTCCACAAACTCCTACTGTCTCTCGCTGTCGGAGAATAATAATAATTTGTATATTTAAGGCCCAAGGGGCCCTGTCGTTACAAACTTAGTGCGACCGTGAAAATAAAAATAATAATGATAAATAGTGAACGCTAATAAAATAATTTTCATCAGAAAAATAACTCCTAAATCGGTGGATGAGTTCAGTGGGTCACCGATTTCCAAAAAACTATAGGAGAAAAAACTGCTTTCATAGGTAACAGGGTTTTATGTGGTTAGATTGGGACTTGATGTTGAGGGTTCGGGACGTTTATGGTCATGGAAAAAAACAATATATCGTTAAGTTAAGAAGGGGTCATCTGAGACAACAGGAGACGACAGTAGAAGTCAAGGCAACATCACTGAGATGTAACCCACCTGACTTCAGAGCCCATCGAAAAGTTGGCGATAACCATTAATAGCGACCTCGAAGACCATAGCGAAGGTTGCGAAAACGGAAAAGAGTTTGCAGCCTTTGGAAGTGATGCTTGACTCTGCTTCAAATGCCAGCAGGACCGTTTTCAAAATCTACAACTTGCGTGTTTGGAACGGAAACAGACAGTAACGAATTTATTTCCTCTAAATTTAAATGCTTATGTAATTTGCCTTTAAAAATCGATAGTGTAGAAGACAGCCTAAAATCGAGTGGAAGGTTGTTCCAAATAAAAGCAGATTTGGAGGTAAAAAAGCGAGAACGGTTAGATATGGAGCTACGGGGTGGTAAAATTATCATGATAATGATAATAATAAGTTGTATATTTCAGGCACAATGGGCCTCATCAATAAACCAAAAATTCGATAACACGAACTACTAGAAATAATTGGTTTAACAAACAGTATGCGTAGTCTATAGCTATAAGACGAGTTTAAATGTTTAGAAACGAATTTGTTAGATTCGAAAAAAATGAATATAGCAGTGTCATACGGAAGGTGAAATTCAAGGGCATACACATATGAGCCACATCATTATCTAGATTCTGACTATTTATTCTGGTACCCACTGCCTCTGTTAGTAAGGGGGGGGGGCTTGGAATCAAACCCAGTCATAGCTGAGCATGGGGCAGAACAATAGGTACTAACAAAACATCCCTTCTATAGACGGGTTCCCGGCACTACACTCGGGTTCCCAAACCGGTGCGGCATAATAGAACATAGGGAACCCACCAGTTTATGATCGTGATGGGCACCGCCGTATGAGATCCAAAAGTCCGTCAAATCTACAAGACCATCTTTGGAGATGTCTGAGATGTGACCAAATATAAGGCCCTGATGATGGTTGATGACCAGCGAAACGAGAGCCGTCAAGATTGCTTCCTGATTCCGGGGGACACGAGTCAGATGAAGGTAGTTTCAAGAAGAGATCCTAAATTCCCGATGGTCCTTTCTCGGGATCGTGGAGAAAGCTGCTCGGAAACGATGAGGAAAACAAAAGGTTAATAGATTCAGTGTTAAGATAAATGTGCAGTCTTCGCTTGAATGCACATAGACTAGTCAACGCCCGAATATCAATCGGCAAATTATTCCAAAGAAAGCTATACCTAGAAGCAAAAAATAGAGATTGCTTAGAAGTGAAAGAAGCAGGAGGAGGTATAATCAACGTTGAATTTCTTAGGTTGCTAGGGCGAGTAACGGGAGTAAGGGCAGAAATCTTGGGGAGATTTGAACTATTATGAAGGCGAAACAGGAGACAAAACCCTGCTTCCAGTCTCCTGACCCAAATAAATTTCAGTTTCGTTATCTCACATCTATCTGAGTAGGAAGTATCTGAAAATGCCGGATAGAGGACCCTTTTAGTGAATCTTCTTTGGACACTTTCAATTTTTGAACGGCTAGATTCGTTCATTAGACCGAAGAATTGACAACAGTATTCGAGAATAGGAAGCACATACATACGATAAAGTCTTAGCTTCATTTCGGGAAGGTAGAAATTAAAAGAGATGAAGCCGCATATCTGAGCAGCTTTTGCTGTAATTCTATCAGCGTGAGGTGAAAGATCTAATTTATTGGTGAAACTTAAGCCCTAGTCCTTAATGTAAGAACATTCAGTCATGGGGCAACCTTGAAAAATGATAGGCTGTGGCAGCCTTTCAGGCCCAAAACACATGAACTGGCACTTAGAAGGCAAGAACTCCATCTGCCACGTGGAGCTCCACGCAGATAGAGCGTCCAAATCCGAATGAATGCGTTCCAAGCATCGCTCAGCCGTAGAATTAGCGAAGGAGTATACAAATTTCAAGTCGTCCGCGTATATATACGATTGAGAGTGTTTAACTATTGTTGAAATATCATTTATATAAGCAAGAACAACAGGGGGCCCAGAACGGTACCTTGAAGGACACCGCTTAAAATAGAGGTAGGGGTAGAGTATGAGACCTGTTGAAACCTGTTGTTTTCGATTAGAAAGATATGATCTAATTAAGTCAATAAGAGGACTACAAAATCCTATAGCCTCTAGTTTGGCTAGTAGTCTCCTATGAGGTTCTTTATCAAATGCCTTACTAAGATCAAAATAGATGACCATCACAGATAAATTATCTTTAGGAATAGAAGTAAGGAGATTAAGAAAAGACGTATGACATATGCCAAAATGCGCGAAGTTTGAAATTGTTTGCGAATTTCAAGTCTCTCGAGCTTACGTGTTTTTAGTCTCTATCTCAGTATGGAAGACACGCTTCTTGGAAATTATTCAAGAATTGACTATAGATTTCCTGACATGCAATGGTTTCCACCATCCGGTCCTTCAAATTTCGAGAACTTACTTGAGGCAGTTGATATCGGCATGTGGGATCAGGTAGTCAATTTTTCCACTCGAGGAGCAAACATAATCGACCTAATTTTTTGTTGGGGATGCGAACCACTTTCAGTGTCATCCTTGGACGCATTTGGGAGTTCAGACCATCTCACAGTAGTTAGTGAACTAGAACTGGAGGTTGATGAAACATTTTCCCAAAAGTATAGTTTTTATCATGACTTCCGATCACCAAACACGGCGGATTTACTAGCACATCTAAACGCTCTCGACTGGGCTGAATTTTTCCAATGTTTGGATGTGAATGTTTGTACCGATACACTGTACAAAGTGCTGGATTCACTCATCCTCCACTGTAAGAAAGTAATACATGTCAAGGATTAAGTGTATCTTCCTCTGCCTTTCCGTTGTAGGCTGCATAATCTCTCTCGTCGTTTGCATCGGCAGAACGACACTTCCGTTCTGCCCTTGATCACACTGATCTTTGAGCAGGCTAGGAAGCTCTCCGAAGAAAAGCCGATAGCCGATGAGGCCCACTTCGCTGAAAAACCTTCCCTTAATGTTGTGAAACTCTTTTCGCATACAGTAAAAGCGCAGAAGAAAACGCAACACCCATACTTCAAGAGGCCTCAGGAAACCCCATAGCTGACGCTCAGTTGACTGCCGATAGCTTCAATGCGTTCCTATCCAAAACTTTTAGTGAAAGCTCGTTTGCTGCACCTCCAGCTATCCGGGCTTGGACGGGTGCCGTACTCGAAACCATAAGTTTTACCCTCTGGGACGTGACTGTAGCCATTCCTCGTTACCGTCAATCTTATAGTCCAGGACCAGATGGCGTCCCAGTTAGCCTTCTAAAAGCTGAAGCGAATTATATCTTTACGTCTATTCTTTGTAAGGTATTTAATCTTGCTCTTGAGAGCGAAATCTTTCCTTCGTTGTGGAAGGAATCGCACATAATGCCTTCTCGCAAGCATGACCGATTGACGTCATTGGACTACTTTAGGCCAATAAATACACTTCCCGCAGCCTCGAAGATCTTGGAGACCTTGACCAAAGAAAAATGATGCGTCACTTGACAGAGAACAACCTGCTCAATACAGCTCAAGATGGCTTTCTCGAGAAATGATCTTGTGACAGCTGCCAGCTCTCCTTCTTTGATTATGTGCTGCAATCTAGAGACAGCGGTTTTGCCATTTATAGCATCTATTTTGATTTTACTAAGGCCTTTGATCGGGTCGATCATAACCTCCTCCTTCTAAAACTGGCCTCCTTCGGCATAGGTAGCAAGCCTCTGAACTTCATATCTTCCTATTTGGATGCTCGCACACAACGAGTAAAAATTTCCAATGTTATCTCCAACCCCGCACATGTGAGGAGTGAAGTTATGCAGGGTAGTGTACGGGGTCCGCTCCAATTTGCCTGTTTGTCAACGACGCTTCAGATTGTTTTCAGCATGGCAGACCCTTCATGTACGCTGATGATTTAAAAGTCGCTTATCGATATAAACCGGCAGATCGAAACATCGTGCTCGAGCTGATAAAAAAGGTTCTTCAGGCCTTCGCCCAGTGGTGTTGCACATGGCGCCTCACCCTTTCATGGCACAAATGTTCCGTTATGGTTGTTGACGACGATCATCAACCGGAATTAAGCATTGACGGCCACGAACTAAATGTCCCAAGAGTTATCAAGGATTTGGCCATATCCTTTTCTAAAAGTCTCAATTTGTCAGAGCACTGTGCCCCGATAGTTTCGAAAGCACGCCGAACCACCGGATTTATCCTTAGAAATTTAAAGAGTTTCAAGATTAGAACTAGCCTTTATAATGTGTACGTGAGACCTAGTCTTGAATACTGCTCGCCCCTATTCAGTCTTCTGCGCACTAGTGAACGGAAGAAAATAGAATCGGTGCAGCACTTTTTCACTAGAAGAGTTTTCACTGCAGAACACCGTATCTTAACCTACCAACAAAGGTGCCAACTTATAAAGCTGGATACCCTGTGGCTTCGTAGATTGCAGAAAGGTCTATTTTTACTGTTTAAGCTTTTGAATGGTCAAACCTTTATCCTCTTAGTACAATGAGGCAGCTTGAGCACTCTCGACGCGCCAGTCATCGAGACGTATTTTTATTTCTTCCTGTGGCACGAACAGTTAAGTACCGGCAATTCTATTCAGTAAACGCCATATCAATCTGGAATAAGCTGCCCAAAAGTATTAAAACCCAGCAAAGCTACCCTATGCTTAAGAGAGCTATAACTAGTTTTTTACATTCAGGACAACTTTCACGAATTTTGGGTGCTGACTCGGTGCTGCTGAAGCAGCAGCCCGCAGTCTGCTAACCCTTCAGCCGATAGCATGCAACTTTTGCCGACAACCATTGAAGGAAGACTGAGAACACTGTGTTCTTGCGTCAACCCTCTCCGTCTCGAACTTATGTCCTTAAACGATATGAAACATTTCTCCTGCTGATGAGTCAACTCAGCTAACAACTGTACATTTATTTCGTTTGTATCATACCTTTGAAGGCAGGTTTTTTCACTTGAAAAAAACTCCCTATCTCACCCAGTATTGACAAAACACAAAAACTGAAACAAAACCAATACTGGCTGCAACATAGGGAGTTTGTTTTAGGTTTTTTCCGGTCTTCGAGGTGTTGGAAGGCGCCCAAGAGGTGCGTTACCAACTCTTTACAATTGCCTGCAAACTGGCACAATAAACATATTATTATAATTATAATTATTATTCGTATTATTAAGTGCCAGGGACTCTCTACACCTATCTCGTGCAAGCCTTATTTTTAGCGCTAATTCAAATATTTGCGCTATCCTTAAGTGCACCAAAAAGAGTTTTCATACGGATCCTTTAGTTGCTTCCGTAATTTTTTAAGTCTACTTTGGAGTAAATGTGGAACGGTAGAGAAAGCTGAATTTGATTTAATTGGCTTAAGTGGGATAAAAGTCTGATTTTTTTGTAAGGTTTTGTAAAATTTCATTGAAAAAGATTGGATCATTAGTTGAAAAAAGAGTATGCCAATCTAAAGTACTTACGAAGTCATTTATGAGTTCAAGGTTTGCGTTAGCAAAGTCGAGGTTATTGCATTTTACCTCAGGCTTTTTAGAAAGAGAGACTAGAAAACAACACTGAATTAATGCGTGGTCACTTGTGAAGAGATCACGATGAAAATTCATAAAGAGAGGGTGGACGTCATTTATAAAAATTAAATCTAATATGCTCTCATTTCTAGTCACTGAACTGACCAGTTGTGACATGTTTGCAAAGTTTATAGTTTCTACCAATTTTTGAAATTTTGGTGGACAAGTATTTGCCTCCCAGTCAACGTCTGGCAGATTAAAATCACCCATGACTAATTTGACATCAACTTCAGCTTCTGTAACTTTTGCAAACAGTTCGCAGAGCGCACTTTCATTACCAGAATAACATGGGGGATTATAGACGCAGCCAAATACAGCTTTTTTATTGTGTGGGAGGATGACTGAAATAAAGCAAACACCTCCCGAAAACGATGAAATGCTCAGATGAAACGGAAAATGTACAAAAGATGATTTGATATAAAGAAGGCAACCAC
Organism: Ligula intestinalis; assembly: GCA_036362985.1. NCBI lineage: Eukaryota > Metazoa > Platyhelminthes > Cestoda > Diphyllobothriidea > Diphyllobothriidae > Ligula > Ligula intestinalis. The sequence continues at coordinate 47,058,595 of JAYGXS010000001.1, forward strand.
CGCCACGTTTTTCAATGCGGTCTTGTCGGTACAAACTAAAATTATCTAGAGCGAGCGTTGAGTCATAGATAAGAGAGTGAGCCCAAGATTCAGTGATACAAATAACATCTGGATCAAGCTCAAAAGCTACTGTTCTGAGCTCTGTCATTTTATTTACAACTGATCTAGCAATCAGAGAAACTATACTGAGCGTATCCCTGAGATGCAGGTTACGCTCATCAGTATTTAAAATGAGGAAAACTTGGTGGTGGAAAGGGAACCGGCATGGGAGAAAAAAAAGGCGGAAAGTAAGATTGCTGTGGTCTACAATTAGCTGAAATATAATTGTTAAATATATTAGGATTATTGTATGGCGTCAGATTTGCTTGAAAATTGAGGAAAGGGTGACCGTTTTGTGGAGTAAGAAACGTAGGAGGCGGTCGTAAAAAGGATTATGATAACATTTAGCATAATCCTTCGGAAAACGCACGTTTGAAAATGACCTAAATGGGTATGGAAGACTATGATCATAATTAGTAGATTTAATTATGTGTTGATTTTGGGCAATTTGCGGGTTTGGAAAATAACTAACGCGAGTATTTATATCTGCTATAGATG
>JAYGXS010000001.1:47070343-47087067 GCA_036362985.1 Ligula intestinalis
AACTTCCCCTATTGCAGTCAGTATGGTTTTTGTTTCAATTTTGAGTTCAGTCAATACTGGGCAAAAAAGACATTTTTTTCGGTTGAAAAAACCTGACTCCAAAGGTACGATACAAACGGAATGTATGTAGAGTTTGTCCGCTCACTTGAATTTGGAGTAATCATTCAAATAAGAAGTTATGAGCTTCATGAGGTATGACCTGAAGGGACGGATTACAACAGTGGAAGTCAACGGTAAATTGAACTCAGAATCACTAGTTATGATTCACAAACGTAGCTGCATTCGGATACTGATATATATATATCTATATATATATATATATATATATATATGAATTGAAAATTCCACAATTTATATATATTCGAAGGCCACGGATTCCTTAAAATGCTTACACGAAGCAGGCAGGCCGCTGTTCAATTTAAAGTCCACTTAAAAACATCCATCTGTTTGAAACAATTTTTTTATTTGTTGCGGTATTTACTGACAGTATCATACTCGATACTGTATGAATGACACGTCGGTTTATGTAAAAATATGTTGTTTTACTGCATTAATCAGCCTTGGTTTTGTGGTTTTCGTAGTTATTATGTGTTAGGTGGTGGGTGTACGTTGTGTAGTTATCGAATAAATGTGTAGTTAGCTCCTCGTAGCTTTGTCCTTTTTCTTTTTGGTGGCTTGTTGGCTCACGCTTGATGTATTGCTTACGTGACTTGCGTTTCGTTTCCGCGCTCAGGTGTTTGTTTCGTCATCATCATAGGGTCACTAGTACACTGTGAGCTGAATATTGGGCAAACTTACTTTATTTAAAGTATGACTGACGTGGAAAAGGGAAAACAAGCTGCAGCGACAGCCGCTGTCGACGAGTGGTTAAAGGTCAGTTGTTTATCTTTTTATTTTTTTGCATGTTTCAGGACAATTTGGCTGTCGGTATTGGTAGCGGAACGACTGTTGTTTACGCGGTGAAGAGAATAAGTATGCAGTGTTTTATTACGTTGATTGTCAGGCGAGCTTGTTAGTAGGAAAAATTGGAAGATTAAATGCGTTCCCTCATCTTATCAGGCAAGTATAAAAAATTTCACATTTCTTGTAGGCCCTCCAACTGATCATGGCGGCTAAATTACCACTTACTACTTTGGATGAGACCCCTGTGGTAGGCAGAAATCGGTCTTGGTTCATATTAATTTTAGCTTGATGTGACCTTCGATGGCGTCGATGAAATGACACCAGATTTTAACTCGATCAAAGGTGGCGGCGGATGTCTGCTACAAGAAAAGATTGTCGGTTACAATGCCAAATCCTTCGTTGTGATTGCGGACGAAAGGTTTGCCCATTCTTTTACTACCTCTTTTAAAATGCTGAAGGATTTTGCATTGTTTTGCTTAATGTTGCATTCAGTTACACAGTTCTTAATTGCATACCCCAATATTTTTAGCGTCGGTAATTGGTTTGGGCTCGACGCCATGTCGATAATATTGTTTTATTCCCAAATATATGAATATAGTACAGTAGTCGCCGCATATTAAGTCCACGGCTAATAAGCCTAGCCACGTATTAAGCCCACATCAGCTTGGGACGGAATTTTACATAGCAAAATCCGCCGGCTAAGAAGCCCAGTCGCCGTCTACAAAGCCCAATTTGCCAGATGTGATTTGTTTTCATTTTTCAAGTTAAATTTGGTGACACCATTTTCGGACGGCAGCAGACATAAGGGGTGAAAAGGACAAATCCCTAACACGAGAAAGCCGCAGGCGCAAAAGGCTAGCGCACCCGAACCGCAGCGCTGAGAACACACACACACGAAGGGAACAGCGTGTTCAGGCTCACGCTAGACGATGCCGATAGGCGTGACCCCAAAGCATATCAAGGTCCTCTGGCTAGCCTCAAAAACATAGAAAAACAGTATTCTTTTCTTGTACATAACCAAGCTTTACACATAATACAGTACATATGTACCTATCCTGCGTTTGCTAATCAAAAGCTAGGTCTCTCCGGTTAATGCGCCCGCCGCTTATAAAGCCCACCTCGGGCCCAGACCAAATTGGGCTTAATAGCCGGCGAATACTGTAGTATGTTTAGTATATTTATGCTGCGTTGGCTATCTTTGCATTGGTTAAAAGGTCCGCAAGTAATTAACCACTTGAACCATAGTGACCAAACACAAATTTCAGTTAGTGTTCTAAATTTGCTGATTTCTACATATATGCTTGAAGTTTCAGCTTTTGTTATTGCAGCAAACGTGCGTCATACTTGGGAGAAAAATGGAAACGTGGCTTGCCTATTGAGGTGGTTTCCATGGCCTCAACGACGGTAAAAAATGAAATCGAACGACGGTTCGGTGGTGTTGCGAAATTGCGAATGGCCGTTTCTAAAATGGTATTTTGAACCTGCCTGTGTCCTATTTGTTCCTCAGGCGTTGTGAATGTTTTATACCATTTAAATTATCGCCAAAAGTTGTCCTTTTAGATTTATTTATCATTAAGTTTATCCACTTTTACGTATTAAGGGTCCCGTCGTAACAGACAATGGGAATTTTCTACTTGATTGGCAGTTTGACGCCAATCCTTCTATTGATTGGAGGAAGATGGATGTCGATCTGCACCTCATACCAGGTATAAAACATTTGCTAAATTGCCGCTGTACTTTCAAATTTATTCTGGTAGACTATTTTGCTTACTCAATTTTCACGTGCGTCCTCAGATTTGCTTCCATTCGACCTAGTAAGTAATGCTCTACCTGCTGTACACATTGCTTTAGTTTACCATTAAATCCAGTCTCATTTGTTGGTATTAGGCCGCGATCATTTCAATACTTTCGTTTCAGTTGATATAATCACCTGAAGTTTTTATTTGTAGAAAATTTCGTAGATGCGGTACAATGCTCTTGCAAACATCTGGAAATCACGCTGTCTCTTCAGATTGTGGTATTCTAATGCCGTTTAGGAATTTAGTAGCCTCTGATGCTGGAAGCAACCGCAATCCCTAGGTGTGTCCGTAAAACACGATGGGCAACATAATTCACAAATGTGATGATGGCAGCTAAGATTTTATTACATTGAACATTTTATCAAATTGCCTAACCTGTTACTCTGCGGTTGTCGCCGTCGCCAAAAACCACGGTAGTTTACCGCAAAAATGTGCTCTTCACATACAAAAGGTGGTGTGCTTGCGGTTGCATCTGCTTGTTCCATTCACCTTTATTAGTTAGAGGCCAACGACTTAATGTGCGGCAACGCACATATTTTTCTAAAGTTACTATCAGGAAAGTCATTTTTGCTTTAATCAACCGCACCTCGAGCCACACAACAATGTACATTTAACTGTGTTATACTTAAGATCCCACTAATCCTTAAAGTAAATAGATATACATATCAAAATGTTTGTGAAGACCAGTTTTAAACATTATTTTTCTTATGCCGTTTCATTTTCTCAATTATTTGCGCGAGGGGTTTTACATAGTAAAAAAAATTAAGTTTCTTCATTTGACACGATTATTCGAGTGTCAACATTGCGCCCTTTAAGAAAATTGTTATTTCTAACCGCCAGAGTAGCATTTCAAATGTTTATTTTGCGTTTTCATTAAATTGAAGGCCGTTTCTTATTGCATAAGTGTTTAAATGAACGCACTTATACTGTTTTAGTATTGATTCGAAGTCCTGCGCAAATTTAGGTTTATTTCATCAGCGAGGTCAACTACGTAGATAGTATCACCACACTGTGACTGATCGTTGGAATTATTTTCCAGTATTTCGTTAATCTCTCTTACTTTAACGCTTTCCTTCTTTGATTAGCACCCTTTAACTCTTACTTGGCAGAAGCCAGAGTTTTCAGCCTTCTTTCATGTAAGCCTTCCAATAGTTACTATTACGGGTCGTGCTATGTATCGCCCCAGACTGCAAGAACGACAGATTCGTTTTTTGTAACAAAAACAATGGGGCCTGACAAAAGTACACAATGCAGTAGTCGCCGGTTATTAGGCTCACGGTTAATAAGCCCAGCCGCTCATTAAGCCCAATTTGGTCTGGGCCCAAGGAGGGCTTAATAACCAGCAACTACTGTGTAAAGGAATTGGTTGGTGTCATTTATTGTCATTGTAATTTATTTCAGCAAAAAAGGCCCACAATAATATGTCCCATTTCTCTGTTTTCAGTGACGCTGCGGTGTTAGGAGTAAATTACAGTAAACGAAGCGATTACACTTTACAATTTGTTAGCGTTGGTGGCTAGCATTTAAATTACTTCAAAACACTAGGTGACTTGTCAGACCGTATTACTTCTTTCATTTCGCCCAACTCTTAATGGCATCCGTTAGTGTGTAGTTACTGCAACCCACTGAATCTCATAATTTATCGCTTGAAGTTTATTGATGTAATTTACTGAGATTTTTATTTATCCTTATTGTTTTCTAAATTTTATTCTAGGCGTCGTTGATACCGGCCTATTTCTAGGCCTCGCAGTCCGCGCTTACTTCGGAAAGTCAGACGGTAGCATTGAAAAGTTGACTAAGTAATTCGAACATTCGGCGCTACTTATCAACAATTTTCTGACATCCCTCTGACCACCAGATAAATTCAATAGTAGAGTCTTCAACATGTCGAAAAGGCCCGTTTCGAACCGTTCTTCGGAAAATGGAAACGCTTCATTGGCTACTAGCATTATTATCACAAACTTATTAAACTGCTCTCATTATAGTGTTTCATTTTTTTTCTGTACGACTGTTTTTAAAAAGTCTAAAATTCAAGACACAGCTAAGTCGGTCATTTTTAGCATTTCAGACATTAGCCTTGATTCGGCACTAGGCCTTTTATGTTGAGATTTAGGGACTAAAATTGGGACTCTTGTATTCTTTCCTTGTTTATACATATATCTTATCTAAAAGTATCAGTGTCTACGCGCGCACGCCGGCGGCTGAATATGAGATTTGTGGGTTACTAATGCTCAAACTGCTAAACTATGATATATACAGAAGTACATTACCAACGTTGCCAACGGTGACTAGGCTGGCCATTTCTGGCTTATTGAACATCGTCAGCTGGTCATACCCAACCTAAGTGTTGTCCCAGAAATTGGTGCCCTAGTCGAGGTTGGAACCCTTTGGAGCTAATATTCGCTGCCTTGCCGGTTTTTGACTGGGAGTATGCAGTAGCAGATAGGCGTACACCGATCAGTTACAGGACACATTTGTCCCGCCCTGGTGTCTTTGGAGCTCATAGTCGAGCGAAGCCGCACGGCTGGTGGCCTACAGACCGCCCCATGTGAGCAGGTTCCTGGACGTTGGAGCTGCTTGTGAAGCACCTCAACGAACCCCTCCCTCCCGATGGTCTGAATGTATGCCAAGTAATTTCCGTGTGGAACGTTAAATTTTTTTCCAAACTGGTTGATTATACTTCCAATGTGCACAGTCTTTGCTTAGACACTGTATCTGTAAAATACAGCAACCAACTGCTGACGGCCGAGAGGTGTTGGCGAACGACGCTCGTTGTTAAAATTTATGATGCTGCCCGCTGATTAGTATTCCACGATTTGAAAACTCAGTCCCTGTTGACGACTACCAGCGCCCACTAAATTATCTGGTTAGGCCTTCTCACTAAGCACAAGTCATTTTATCCATAAAGAGCGTTAGTTTCCCAAGCCTCATGACCATTTCGGTTTAAGAGTTACACGGGTAAGTGTAGTTGTAACCTAGAACAGCCAAGCTGGTGCTTCAACGAGAAGTTTCCTATTCCAGTAATGTTTTTTGGAATGACCGGACCAAAGCTGAATGCTAATTGTTGGGTTATCTTGTATCCTTTCACGCGTACGTCGATCCACATCGATACCAGCAATTTGTGTAGAACGGTACTATTCAGCAAATAGGGAAAAATCGACAATGTGCAAACCTTAACAGTAGATAAACGTAGTCAGCAACAAAGGAGTCGGCAAAATATTGCCTGGCTCTAGACAAAGGAGCAACACATGTTAAATAATGGCACACGTGTGCCAGGCGAAGCCAACCCTAGGAGAGCGGACGGCCGCTCATTTTATATGACTTTGGGTCGGTTCATGTGGTGTTCGATTGGTTTGAAACATTGTCCGAAAGAGGTGTCGTGTACAGAGGCCCATACTGCGTTGGTGGACAAGTGGCGTGTTAAAGTCGCACATGGGCAGTTGCAACTGATTTTGACTCGCGTGTGCAGCTGATTGGAAGTCGGTCAAGAGTCTCCCGGTCCATGCGTCACATACAGCTGCAGGACTTTGAAGCAGTGGGCATTAAACAAGGGCAGGGGAGTGGCGAGAAGCATTGTTGGGGGGAAAGGGATTGAGGAAAGGGAACGGACAGAGTTGTTAGGGGAAGAGAACAATTGTATGTAGGTCAAACAGAACTTCACCGGAGATGGCCGTGGAGAATTCCAAAACTGTTAAGCCGAAGATACCACTACCAGTTAAGAAGAAGACATTTCGATCGCTGGGATAGTACTTTTGCTCGCCTGATGTCTTGAAATCCGTCGCGGATTTGTCTTCAGAGACATAATCAGAGAGCAGTAGCGGATACAGGTAGCGTATGCACGGGTTTCTAGTAGTTATAGGGGCAGTCATTACTGCAAACATGCAGTGATAATTGGATAGTTTGGTCGGCATGCGGGCTCTGGCGTGTTGAAATTTCATTACGCGTGGGGGACTGCGGCGTGATGATTGCCCGGCCATCTGGCCCTCTGATGTTTGCGTAGGATGACGTGATGGTCTGTCCGTTCCTCAAGTAACGAATGGCTGGGCCAAATTGAGTCTCAGCATCGTATATGGATTGGGCAAATCGTTGCACTTGTCTATGGATTGGGGGCCTGTGAGCCATGACTCAAGTAATTCTCGGCTCACTTGATTGTCACCTATTGCGAGAATTTTGGCCTCATCGAATTTGAATGTGTGGCCGGGTCCCGTCGAATGTACCGCAACTTGAGAATTGGCATCGTTTTGCCGAACTGCTGGCGCGTGTTCGGCAATTCGCGTCCTGAGAATTCTGTAAGTTTATCCGACATAGTTGCTTTGCCCGCAACTGCACCAGATCCTTTGCATCTATTACCCGTTTCTGGTACTGTTTTCTGCTAATGTCTCTGATGATGAATCCGCGACAGATGTCGAAACTTCAGGCGAATAAAAGTATTTTCCCAGCGATCGAGTCGCCTTCTTCTCAATTACTTCCTGGGACCGGCATGTTTGCTTGTATTGGCAACTGCCAGTTAAATTAAGTGTGGAATTTCTGTGTCCATTTGTTGATGAGACTGTTTAATTCGCCCAAGCACAAGGCCCCCTGTTTCGGACTTCTACGTGCGCCTCACCTAATTTATTGGGCACGATTAAATTGCCGAATTTCTGATCAAGTGGAAATGTGATTACTTTAAAGAATGATTATGAGATTTTACCCTGTTCAGATGCATTATTTCCCATAGTTCAATTCGACGGACGCGGGATGATGACAGTTCACCTATCACAAGCGTTGATGCCCCCAGTGTGCTCTACGGAGTGTTGACTATAGGACAGTGACTTGCATGTACCATAAGTTATGGTGATAGGAAACTTGCTAAGCACCTGCTACAGTCTCATTCCTCATTTATCCAAACCTGGTGATGAGGAAATGCAAGGGCGACCGGAGACGGACCCGGATGCAGTGGCTGTTAAATCTAGATGGCCGTCTGCGCATGCCACGCACGATCTTGTCCTTGCACAAACTTTCGTCTGGGCACGTCGGATCTCACGTGCTTCAGTGTTACAAAGGTGGCGTTAGCAAGAAGCAAGTGAAGACGACTCTTAGTTCTCTAGCCAATGCTTAAAGATCCTAACGGCAATGACAGCGAGGACCGAGTAAATTCGTGAGTTGGCAGTCTTCCAAACCACAACTAATAGCGCCTCGTCGTACAATCAGGCGTGTTAGACTTATCAAAGTGAGAAATGCCTTAAGCTGCGCGGTTCAGAGGTCCTTACTGTCGGCCTCATGCTGACCTCTCCAAATTATAAGTAGGCTGTCCTAGTCCGTCAACCAGCAGGTGATGGGATTGGACACGGAAGCTAATGGGGCTAGAACAGCCCATCTGCGTGTGACCCTATCATTTCATTTATCAGGATATAGCAAAGAAAATGCTTCCCTTATATTTGGTAAGTGTGTGCTCTGGGATGTGACGTTGCGTCGGCCATCACAGTGATGGCGAAGAGATCACATGCTTGCTGTCGGAAAGAGGCGTCACAGTTGGGGTGTGATGTGGAAAGTGCTCATATGTGGTCTAAGTAGCTGTGTGGTAAGGTATGAAGTACGGATTTATAGAGGATTGCATTCAATCAAACATGGTCTAATAAGCCAATGCAAGCGAGAAATATCCTTGGCTTTTGTGAGCATGTGCTAAGGTTGTGTACTGGGACTGGTTCGACAGCTTTAGTACGACATTCGCAAGTTTGCGAGCTGGCCAATCCTTGATGCACCGAACACGGGTGGGTGAGGGAAGAGAGTGCAGTAGATGCCGCGCAAGTCTACTATTACTGAAAACTAATTCACGCGCAAGTCACCATGTTTACTTTTAGTCTGCTGAAGCCCGCGGGGAATGTAGCCGAACCCGACGGTTAAGCTTTCATGTAATCTACCTTTCTCGGAGCGCATATTGCAAGCTTCTTCGCCATAGTTATCAAACCAGTGTCACTGCTGATGGACAAAAGTCTCAATCACGGGGGTCTAGATGCTATCGCACAGAGCTTGCCACTGAGCTTCGCCATTGATTTGCGTTTATTCCAGTTTGCAAGCCATACAGTTACATAAATGCAGTCAGCGTTCAGACGTATATAATGGTGCAGTAGATGGTATATCTGGTGAAATTTGAAGATCAAAATTTGAATGGGGGATTTAACACGTATTGGAAGTTGTTCATTTTGTTCCTGGATTTAAAGTAGGCGCAAAATGCTGCTTACTAGAATAGGTTTCTATTCAGAACAGTATACTGGGGGCAAATAGGGGCGGAATGGGCCAAATCCAACGTTTGTTGATATCCAAGGAAGTTTCTACGCTATTAAACGCTGCAGAAAAAACTCATGGTTTATGCGTGTTGTAATATAAAAGAACATTGATAAAAACCAGAAACTTTTTAATGATATGTATTTGGAGAACAGACAATTTTGTTTTGCTTTCATGCATTTGAGTTCAATGTAATTATGAGAAAACGAATTATTGTCGGGAAAAGTAGACCGAATTATGTGTAAAAAATTCAATTTTGCAAATCTATTAAGTTTTGTGCCTAAAGATTTAGCAATAAACTTATAAAGCTGTAATAAGTTTAACCCCACAGAAAGCAACGACCGTAAACAAGGATATACACAAACGCTCGAGACACGCCCTTACTTTTCTCTGACAAGCCTTAGGCAAAAGATGTCTGAATATTTGCTGTCTGTAGAGCAGAATGAATGAAAAGAAAAGCTTGAAATAGAATGGGCAGAAGACTATTAGTTTTCTCCAAATTTCCGTTGATAATTTTTCACTGGTCTGCATTTGTTATCTTAGAACATACCCTAGAAGCAAACAGATATAATGAAAACTGCACCAGTATACATAGAAAAGTTAGTTATTTTCTTTTCAGTAGATGCATCTCTAATTTTGAGAGTAATCAAAAAAATGAGCAAAAATGTCCCATGTTGATCCTGTCTTAATCTTCAAAATAGGTAAAATGCACAAATATTCGATGCCAAAATATCTGATTAAAGAGCTTTATTCAAGAGGTAACTTTATATGGAAAGCTTTATAGTTGATCTTAGGCACATTTATTCGCGATTTTCGTTGTGTACGTTCATTTTTTCTCGGCGATGCGCTGACACGTTCGGGTGCTTTTAAAACCATGACTTAAACAGACTGCTGCATAAGAAAGAATATTTAAAAATACTTCTTATTTAGGAACATGCTTCTGTGAATTATCTTATTTCGAAGGTTTTGGTAAGCACATAGAATGCAATCCTTATTTATGGTCAATCGACTGAAGCCGATGAAAATCGTAAGGTGTTCATCACCATTTCAATAACGATCTGAACCTCGTCTTATGATAACACCAGAATACTGTCCCAGCGATCGAGTCGTCTTCTCAACCACAAAATAATTAGAAAGAAATGTGGTGGAAGGAAATTTCTCTTAGTGTACAAAAAATGGTACGTTTACGATTGCACGTGAAAATTCCATTTACATTTATTGGTCCCTGACCGGCATGCCCGCAAGTGGGCTTACAAAGTATCGTGCTTCTGTGACCTCCCAGTCGGCAAAATCGAGCGAAGGTTTGGTTGCCGTAGTCCAACCTAAATCAAGCAATAAATAAACTGAAAAAAAACAACTAGCAATTGTCGTGAAACCACGTTGGAAAACATATTCGAACTTTGGGCTGTTCGGCGACAGCCATATTTTACATTGCACGTATTATGAAAGTATATTTAACTGAAAATTTTACAAAAGGATTATTTTCAATCTTACTTTACTTTCAATGTTTTATTAACCCAGTGTTTTTGCATGAACAGGCCTTTGATACATTTAAACCTTAAGTTTATCTAGTACACCCGATTTTCGCTTTTTCGGAATTTTCTGTTTTGCTAAAAAGTTGGTATTTCTAAACAACGTAATATTACATGATAAATCGCAATATTCCGTATTTTGAAGAGTGATCATTGATTTATTGCTCTGAGACCTTGGGGGCCGCAGCTTGGGCTGCGTTTGCGTAAAAGGGAGTTTCTTGCAAAAATTATTGGATTTCATGAACTAGCCCATCTACTTACAGTAGATTACTTACCTATCTTAACTTACCTTGGGGGTGGTCTGTGCCGTTGCAGTTGAAGCCACATCCGGTAGATAGAAATTCGGTGGTCCGCGCAGTAGACGAGACCACGTAGACTGTTCAAACATCGGTGTCGATGAGGACTATTGTGTGCTGCACAGCATAGTGCCACAGGACTGGTGAACTACGCATGAAGTAGTCGAGAGTGACAAAGCACTTGCAATGTATCTATAGCACTCCATTCTCCTTCCACCTGGGCCTGGTGTCATGACCACGTCAGAAAGACCGGAGGTGGGAGAAGACGCAAATGGGTGGCGTGGCCGCAGCCGCCCATACGCGCGTCGCCACATTTGCCTCGGATCCCACGGAGTGTGAGTGCCATAGAGGCCACACTAAGAATGAACCGTTGCATTCCGACTTTCAGTCAGCCGCTACAAGTAAACACACACTGGACTAACTGCAGTCCACGCTTTTAAACTATAACCTATTCTAGCATATGCCAGTTTCATCAGCAACGGTGTAACCTCGTCACTTCCTTCTGCACCAGGACATGGAAGGTGACGTTGTGAAAAAGAATATACTCCGCACGGGCCTGCATTGTCCTTGCAGTTGCTGATCCTGTAGCGGCTTAACACTTCATCCCAGACAGCATGGCCTGTGCCCATGTAGGTCCAAGCAGTTCAAGTCAAATTTATTAAAGGAAATATAGGCAAACGCCTTTGAACTCCCTCTTGGTACATAGGATTTCAGAAATGCATCGGCATAGCCGAAGATTCCAAAGAAGTTGTTGACACAATTTCAAACGACTACTTGCTTGTTTCAAGTAATACACTCACACTCAGTTTACACGAGCCAGCAGTGTAACTGAGGAAGAAGAGCAGACAGTGAAAAAAGCCCTAAAACTGGCTCATAATTCAAAATGAAATGTCATTTGTTGAGGTTGCTAATGCCAACCAAGTTAGCCGCCTTCAACACGGTCGGCAGACCGGTTTGCATGTCTTCGTTGAACTTGTTTTTAATCTAATCGAAGTTGGTCACTCAGCAGGCATAGGGGCAGACGATAATGGAGAATTTGTTTCCGCGTAGTGGCAAACTCATGCTCACGAAACTGTCACTGACGTCCTACGGCAAGTCATATAGCCGCCTTGCGATGGCAGTCTTGATAGCGAAAGCGATTCTGGCATCCCGTGGCTCTTGCCTTAGAGTCGGCTCCAGTAGGTGTTCCCGGCCCCATTTTGCTTACATTGGCCTTGTTCAGAAAAGCGAATCTCAGTGAGTGCTGCAGAATCGAATTTCTGAGGGAGGAATGTGTGGAGGAGAATAATCAATCTCCTTTAAAAATGGTTTGAGATTGGTTTGCCTTAAACGGAGCGGATACTTCCGATAACCTACGAGGATGCAGACAGGATTTATTGTTGATTGTTTGGTCGAATGGTTTGCGTACAAAAGCCACTCTCATCTTGCTGAGGGCGTTTTATATTGGTGCTTCTTAAGACAATCTTTCCAACCCCCAGCCCCCTATGCTCATATAGGGCTGCCGAATTCCAATTGGCGATATAATTGGAAAGACCATGAGATTGCGTATAGCCCTCTCCGGGGGACAATTTGTTTAGGAGGTGGGAGAGAATTTTGGGGATTAGTTCAGAGGCTGTCGGTGTGTAGACACACATGGCAAATACCTGCTGCGCATGGCGACTGAGTCACATATGATAGCTGGGTGCCGGGAGGGGACGAACCAGAATCACACTGGTGCATTTGACGAGACGCATAAAGGTACTGATTATAGGTGCTTCCTACCACCATAGTCGCGCTTTCACTCCAGATCCTGGTGACGCCACCTATGCATTATAGTTACCTGCAATGTATGCGCAGCATGGTATACTCGTCAGCGTAAGTTTGTACAACGGTCGTCCAATCTCAAAGATGAATCTGGTGTGACTGCACGACTGTGATGTTGCACCCACCTTAGGCATGCCACATTCCCCTCAAGAACTAATTAATGCACATAGACGGGGCCTGAAGGGATAGCTTTCTTTTGTTTTGAAGCAGGAGTGAAATTCTAGCTCTTGGTTTTATACTGCATACGCACGCAGGATAGCAACTTAAGAGTTTGCCTGCCTAGTGTCCCTTAACCAAGCTCTTTTCAACGGGTGGCACCCTCCTGATGATCATATCTGCCTGGACAGCCTGTACATATGACGGTGTGTCTGTAGTGACCTCTCATGCCATGCCACGCATGAGGTCACCTGATTGCAAGTCTCGAATTACCTTAAGGACAAGCGCATGCTCCACCTGAACGCTTGTCTTACGCGGCCCACTAACACGCGCGCACTAGCTTGTCTTCCCCTGGTCTGGCTAATCACCTTTCAAGGTTGACTCACGAAGGGCCTTGCTGCGATGACTACCACCATCGTCAGACCCTTCAGACCAAACCCCCCTCGCTGCTGGGCCCGCGGTCCGACAGTCAACTCCCTCCTACTTATTCTCAACTCCTGTACAGAATAAACTCTTCCTACCTTTCTGGACTCTAATTTCTTCTCCTCTCCTCGGGTCCGGTTAGTCATTGAGCCTTCGCATGTAGCGACTTTACTACTTGAGCCATCGGCTGCGATCGGGTACATTCAGTCTTACCTGGGAATGGCCCTTCGACTGCAGTGCAGCTATCTCTGTCAGCCTTTCGCCTGCATTAGTCATTTGTCGCTATGTTCGTATAAAAAAAGATGCTCTGGGGCCTGCATTCGAATGAGCAAGGTATCGCCTTCAGGTGATGTGTATCGCTTTTAAGTAAGCTTTAAATTATGCGTTCAAGAATCCTCTATACCTCGGAGCAATGCCTTTGGAAGTTCTAATTTTCTATCAAACTACTTGCTAAAACAATTATTTTCGAAGCCATATGAAACACATTCAAAAACCACGCACTCAGAACATGACTAAGATGGTCTTTTATATGAGTTCCTATTTTACATGAGGCAGGATACTACAAACATCCCTGCGTATTGAATGCTACTCAACAGAAACTATTGTCGGCGAATGCCTTATACGGCTGCAGGACAGTATCAATAATATCGAATCCTCTGATAATACTGAGCAAACTCGAAGCCGCAACTGTCTTCGTCATCCTGCAGGTCAGGCAGCACGAACACCCGATGGCGTAAACAATGTGAACGATATGCGCCGACCGCAAGCAGCGCATGATTTCAAACCAGACCAAAAGCGCACTAGAGGCCACCACCGGCCTATGCACAGCAGCCAACTTCAGCATTGCACATGCAGTGAGGTGCTACCATCTAGAGGCCACGCAGTCCCTGCGTGATGCGAGAGCGCAGGATTGCCCTATCCGGAACTGCCACGGGCAGTTTAGATCAGTTCGAGTGACAAGGGGATTACGTCGACGATAGGGGTGAAAACGGCATCAGGATCAAGTTGACCCGCGCAAAGTCCCCAGTCGCGGCATTCTCATGACAAGAAAAAGAATAATAAACTCAGAGTTCTGATGTTGGAGCACGCTCAAGGAGTGACGTCCGTGTGAGCTGCGGACCATTCCAGCAACCGTCGGCTGGATAAAAATATAACTTATGTAAGAACGACACCCAGGCATATAGAAGGGTAGGGAAATTCCTTTTATCAATTAGAAATTGATGTGGTGACCACAAACCGCCACTGAAAAGGTTTGCTTGCCACCACTGCCTTCTGGTTAGGTTCTTGAGCCAAAGTGCTAAAGGAGGGAACCTTGAACAAACAATCCGAGCAGCTTTTGTGAACCCGCTTGTACTGTAAATCCCAAAGACCCCTCATGCAAATGCCTACATACAGTATTACGATCCAAACTACGGCGTCCGCAGGAACTGACGCGATCCGCAACCCTTGTCCAGCTGTGTGGGTGAATAGTAGGCAAACTGGACACCTTAATTGTGAACGGACCCTTGGAATTGGCTGCTGGAATGTGCGAACACTTCTGCAACCTGGTATACAAATTCTGACGGCGCCGTCTTCATCAGTAACACCTGCCTCTCTGATGTTCAAATCCTCGACTCGGGCGCCCGGGAAATAAAAACCCAGGGAGTAAATTTCAAACTCACCTCGTATCGAATCGGCCCACGCCAGACTTCTGGTGGATATGGCGTGACTATTGCCCCCTCGGAACAAGCGAATTGTGTACTACTGGCAAGGGAACCAGTCAAGGACCGGATGGATTATGTGCAACTGAAAGGTCATTTTACGAATGTCTCTGCCGTTTGTATGCATGCATCAACATCAACCGCCCAACAGTAAAATAAGGAGGCCTTTTACTCGCAGCTGCAGTAACTACTTGAAAGAATTCCTCACTGTGATCTGTTGATCGTTGCCGGAAACTGGAATGGCCGAACTGGGCCAAACAGTCACGTTATTGGTCCTTTTGGGCTTGGATCTCGGTTCGACAATGGTGAGAGGATGCTGCAGTTTGCTGAACAGAACCGACTTTTTGTTACCAACACATGCTTTCATCATTATTACAAGCATCCACTGACTTGGTATCCAAAGGAGGGGCATGACGCCAGACAGATCGATTACACTTTAGTTGGTTCAATGTTCCGCAGTTTGGTCCACGATGGCAGGTCGATGCGTGGTGCCGAAACTGATAACGCTCGCGGTCATGAACACGTTCTCGTTTGCACGCTATTCTCATCTGCGCCCAAAATACCATTCGCGAGACGTTTTGAAATAGACAACTTTAAATACCCCGGGGTGAGGCGAGGTATGTGTGTACCGCACATCCATCCGGTCAGTCCCCCTCTATGAGTGTGAATGCTGGGCTTTGTGCGTTAAGATGAGCGAAGGATGGAGGTATTCGACCACCGCTGTCTGAGAATCATCCTTCGAGTGAAGCACACCGAATTCTTCTCAAATGAGACAGTTCGCACTCGCTGCGACAGTATCGCGAGGATATAACGGTCTATTGCAGACAGACAACTGAGGTAGTTTTAGCACGTTCTTCGTCCCTTGATCTGGCGCCAATGCTCACCTGGAGGCATAAAAAATGAGGTTCCCTAAAGATCTGACTCAACACGGCATGACGTCAAATCATGGTGGTCATGCCGTCAGTCCGTTATAACATATGTAGTTCTGTGTAGGCTTCCGTTAGTTCCCATTCCCAAAAGCCAACTGGCGGGAATGCAGTGAGCATAAACAAGACAGGACTGACAACAACGTCATACTCTTAGTAGCCACTGAGTACCCCGCTTTTATTTCACTTATTCAGCCTTAGAACCTTTAAAGTGACAACTGCGATGGTTTCTTACAGCAATCTCATCATTCTATAGGCGTTCGAATAGTTTTGGGGCGCTCTCTTTCGTTGTAGAAACGCAGCCCATATAAATACGGATGAGAACAGACTTAGGTTTCCTGCGAATTTTCCCGATCAAAAATGGCAAGGAAGGTCGAAGAGTAGCGCAAACTTTTTTCAGGAGTTTATTCAGATAAAAAAATCATCCAATGGAATCTGCCTGTGGCTCTGCGTACAGTCGCCTCTGCGCAGACGCCAGTGTGACCATCCTATCAAACATGCGCAGCGTTCTGATGCAAGCCAGTCTAAACTGATCGGAGATGCTCATTTCGGACAAATCTGGGCAATCATCCGCCTCTTCCAGCGCGTTTATTGCTTCGGCATCTAAAGGAATTTGTGCAAAAGATCGAGGAATTAACAAACGGAGAAGAGCTGGAGGGAGATAAAAGAATGGCTCAACTATCATAGGCGAGACTAGAACGATCATATTTTAGCGTAATTACCGTCATCAGACCGTTCCGGACAAGTACCTTAGACTCAAATCAGGGTCAGTCAGTTAAAGAGTTGCAAACTAAAGTTTTGTCACTTGAACTACAGGCTCGCGTACTACACTCCCAGACAAGATGCGCAGTGGGATTTTGCGATAAATCCTGCCTTTGAAAACAGGCGAAAACAGCAGAATTCATTGATATCAACAAATTTC
>JAYGXS010000001.1:47087077-47102021 GCA_036362985.1 Ligula intestinalis
TGTTTTCGCCTGTTTTCAATTTGTTCCGGGGAAAAACACCTTCAAATCCTGCCTTTATAATTCTAGGGTTCTTTAATAGGTGAAAGTTGCGTGCAAAGTTATAATTATGGAAATTCCTCAAAGATATTCTCAGGCATTGAAGTGCTATTTACAACGTTATTAAATATGGCTAAACATCAAAGTCCTACAGAGCAAAAATAAATCCTCAACACTTGAGTCATGGTTCACGGACCCCAAATCCACAAACAAGCGCAACGATTTGCCAATCCATGTTCCGTTGTGAGACTCAATTTGGTCAATTTGAGGAACAGACAGGCCTCCACGTCACCCTACGTCAACACCGGAGGGCCAGATCGCCGATTAATAATCATGCCCGAGTCCACCACGCGTGATGAAAGTTTGGCAGGCTAAGGCCGCACGCCGTTCGACAAACTAATTGCCATCCTGCGTGTGCAGGCCTTGTATGTTTGCAGAAATGACTGTATCCTATAAATACTGGAAACTCCTGTGCATACGCTACCCGTATCTGCTACTGCTCTCTGATTATGTCTCTGATGACAAATCCACGACGGATCTCGAAACGTCAGGCGAATACAAGTATTGTCCCAGCGGTCGAGTTGTCTTCCAAAAATAAATAATTTTTCGCGAAAACGAACAACGCAGGAATACATGGGAAAGCAAGCTAAAATTCTACATATACGGTAAATAGAAAATATTTTAAAGCAAAAGTAGTACACTTTCTAGACTGCAGTTCAGAAAACATGTATAATTTATGAAATAATTAGACGTTCTTGCTAGTGACGGTAGCTGAATCACTAAGGATGATTTGCATAGCTGCCTAGACCGGAAACGGGAATAGGAACGCACCGTCCACTTAAAGATGCGGCTTTTCGATAAATTTCAGAATGGACAAATATTTCTTTGCCTTAACCGTATGACAAGACTAAACTGTAACCCGAATGTGAACCCTACTCTAAACTTAAAATTCACAGTTAACAGGAATTCAAACCTCAACCCTTACCATAAACCTGATCCTAAGCCCAACGTTGACCTTAATCCCAACTGTGAACTAGGCCTAGATTTAACCCTAACACTAATTCTAAAACCAATTTTCCCGGAATTTAGTGCAAAGCCACATGTATTGTTGGCGGTTCCTGTTTCGTTGGCACAAAAGTCATCTTTACCCCTGAATCTATACGAATCTATCAAGATATGTAAATCACCTGGAGATTTCAGTCCTTATTACTCACTTTTTTATATTTAACTAAGTAAAACTACGCCTGAAATATCATAATCAAAGAGTACTGTGTTTGGCGGCCGCTGGTATTTTTTATGTAAACAGGCCGCTTCACGAGCTCGACCAGTAGTGATAAAAAGACTTTTCACTTAGGGCACCATGGATTCAGCCGATGTCGAAAGGATAAACAGAACTGCACAGAGAGGGTAGCTGTTTATGTCTGGTATGTACTAGAAAGATAGGTTGGTAAATCAACTGCATATATGACAGTCCCCGCTTTTAAGCCGTAGAATCTTGGTTCCTAGACTGTGCTGGGCTTCACAAATGGACAGGGGCTGATGCACTAAACACATTTAACAAGAAGCCGCTCATTCGTGTGGTGGTACGCCTTAGACGTGTGTTTGTGCGGACCGGGTGACTGAGGGTTGGACTGCAATGGCTTCTTCTCAATGTGGCCTTTATGACACTGTCACTCGGTGGGATCCGAACCAAGCGTGACGGCACGCTTAGGGGCGGCTCCGACCGCTCCTCCGGCCTTCCGGACTCGGTCAATACCTCGGGCCTAGGTAGCGTAGGAGAGCGCAGCAGAGGCAACACATGTCTACTAGAACTTAAAACTAATACACGCATTTGCCATCAGCTTGCTGAAAGCAAAGGAGAGCGCGAAAGGGAGGGAGTGACCCACCTGAATCAGCAGCCGAGCGGCTAGGTTTCCCAAGACTCTGCAGGAGACAAGCTACTATGCGTTCATGGTCTTTTGTGACCGCAGCAGCGGCATTAACTATCATGGAAAGACTGGTCAGCATGATTGTGGCGATGCGCGGACTGAGGCTGGGGAAGGCACAGGCGATGCGACAGAATGGAGGCAGACAGGCCAGAAGCAGCGGTGGAAGCTCCTCCACACTGACAATGCCTAAAACATAGGGAGGGGCGGAGGGAAGAAAGGACATGCAAAGTTAGTGCTGATGCAGTTTTGAAAACAATCCTATAGTAACCCAGCCAGGCTCTTAGATAGCATCTGGCAAACTCTATTAAGGCCAGCTTTCTGGGTTAATGAAAACTTCTATTAAGTACTGCAGGTTGAAGGCAATGCAAAACCGAATAATAACTTCTAATAATTTAGTGACTAACGTCTTAAAGAGAAGTTCTTTTTTGGCACCAGCAAGTTTTTAGCAGATAAGCGTGTATGGCGTGGAAATGCAAAATGCTGTTTACTAGAAAATAGCTCAATTCAAATCAGGATACTGGGGGCAACAAATGGCGAAATGAGACCAAATCCAACGCTTGTTGATATCCAAGGAATTTCCTAAGCTATTAAACGCACCGGTATAAAAAAGTCTTGCTTATGCGTGTCGCACTATAAAAGGAAAGGTAGAAAGGTTTTAACCATCTCTTTTCAGAAAAAGGAAAATTTCGTTCCGCTTTCATGAATTTGAGTTAAGTGCGAATGTGAGAAAACACATTTTCGGAAAACTCTATTTTGCAAATCCGGTACGTTTTGCGTCATAAAATCAAGTAATAAACTTGTGCCATTACAGGTTGCTTTAATACACTGAACATAAGAGTCGTAATCTATCCTAAATATGAATACCCGCAAAATACCGCCACTTTCCCCTCACACTGCATACGAACGATGTCCAATTATTTTCTATGTACACTGGCGTCTAAATGAATACCGAAAAATGAAACGGAATGGACAAAAGATGAACACTTTTTGCAAGATAGTAGGATACATTCTGCCACTCTGTTGTGCATTTCCTATCTTAGAACGGAGCCTAGGGTTAAACAAATATACTGAAAACTGGTCCAGTATACACAGAAAAGCGGTTTTTCATTAACAGAAGATTTATCCGTAATTTTTACGAAATGCAAAAAGGGGGTCAATATTTCCCATTTTTATCTTGATCTAACCTCCGAAAACGGTAAACTACGCAGACATTCGACGTCGAAGTATCTAATTAACGCGCTTTTTCAAAAGGTGACTTGTTAGATGAAGTTTTTTAAATACATCTTTGGCATATTAATTTGAAACTTTTGTTGTGGATGTTCATTTTCCTCGATAATGAGTTGACACGTTGGGGCAATTCTAAAACCATGACCTAAACAGACAGCTGCTAAGAAAAAGTGTCCAAAAATTCGATAGTTAGATAAATGCTTTTGATAAATACCTTGTTTTAAAGATTTAAGTAAACATGTAGAACAGAGCCCGTATTTAAGGACAGTCGACTGAAAACACTGAAAATAGTAAAGTGTTCACCAGCATTTCAAGAACGATCTGAACATCGTCCAAATCGAACTCTCGAAATAACTGCAAAGCGATGTGACGAAAGGAAATTTCTTTGAATGTACGCAAGATAATATGAATTCAGTAACACGTATAATTGTAATCTAACTTTTTAGACAACAGCCAGCCGCTCCGCGTGTGGCCTGCAACCTATTTTTATTCTTGCCAACAGCTTGCATCTCAACTCCATAGGAAAGGTTTTGCAATAATTAAAAGAGATTGGCACCAGGCAAAGAAGAATCGTTTCATGCAAGAAAATCTTTACTTTGAGCTGAATAACTAACTTTATGCATGTAAATAGTAATTTATCCACCAACCTATGCTTTTTTACTGATGGTGCTTAATTTATTGCTGTAACACTTGGGGAGACGCCGCATGCGCTGACTTAGCGCAACATGAAGTTTCTTGTCTACACCACGACATTTCATCAGTTTTACAATCTACTGTATTAACTTTGCGAAAATTCCCATTGAAAATTTCAGAAGATAAATTGGCTAACAGATTAAGTGTTCTCGTTGTCACGGTGGGGAGGGAGTTGGGGAGTTGAGATCAGAGTGTCAATGTCTAGACGGCCCGGCGTCCAGGACCGCCGATAAGGTGTGCACGGCTGAACTTGGGACTTGGTCGTCTCTGTGGGGGCCCGTTTCCGAGGCCTGTGGTCCGCTGTGGGTGGCCGTGTTACCGAGTTTCGCCCATGGCAACTGGGGCGCCACGACGAAATTCTTTTAGGCACATAGCAGCGGTCTGCGTAGCCTGACGGTGGCCGCCTCTGTCGTCGCCAACAGACGCTGCCCATACCATATAAATGTAAAGGCCTGACGAGAATTTATCGAAAACAAACGTATGTTCGCCAATTTATCTTCTGAAATCTACTGTATATCATTCTCCATGATGGCAAAACAAAATCATAATGACGGAAGATGCGTGTGAGCGGACCAACCATAAGTTGACTACTGAAGATAAGTGAGAGTACAGTCATCGCCAGGGCCAAATACAAACCTACGAGTAACACGCACGTCTTGGTCCTCACGCACACACCTGGAAGAGTTTAGGAACTCTCTCTGAAGGACGTTGCCATAAATGTTACAATAAGTGGGAGTCAGTGCAGCCTGGCCATCAGTCGTGATAGGAGCGCGGTTACCTCGATCACTACTTTCAGCGCGCCGCGAAAGTATTATAAGCAATGAAAATGTGCGTTTAATGCGCATTTACTTTGTTAAATGAAGTCCGAACCTGGGCATCGAGCAAAAACTACCTACTGAATCATGTCCAACTTGAAGAGCTAAACCAACTCCAACAATGGATTTGGCGTTAACCCATGTGTACATTGCGATTCGAAATTGCCGCGAAGAAGCAGGCAGCATACGAGGGAACAAAGGAGAGGGAAAAAGGATGTGTGTTCAAGCGATCATTCCCCTACTCAGTTGTCCACGCAAATTCACAAGACAGGGTGGAGGAGCCTCTTTACTGAGTTTAGACGCAGATTGAAAGAGTTGTGGCATAAGGCAACAATGAAATGATCGGTTACGGGCGAAAAGTTAGGGAATGACGTACTCGTGAAGATTTGATGCATTCCTTCGATGAGGTAGGCAGTTCGATCAAGCAGCGCACGAATATTGTAGTGAAGAGCCAGGTGGGATACGAAGTCTAGACAGAAAACCTATAAAAGATGGATAAAGGTAGGTATAGGCAGAAATATGTGACACAATGAAAAATCGGGGGAATACAAGCCATTTTCAGAAGAGGTAAAGGGGTGAAGTATGTGCGTGACAGCACCTATAAAAACAGACAAGGCATGAAAATCTATCATCGACTGAGATCAGATAAAGGCAATCGACATAGAGGATTGCTGGCTTCCATGAACCAAAGTAAAAACGGTCGAAAGTTATTTGAAATGTTTTGTTGGAGGGTTACTGTTAGTGCACGATAATAGATGAGATGGACGGTAGCACGGAAAGATAGAGGTGTGCAAATCAAACGCCGAGTTAACTTATCAGTAACCGGGTTAGCAGGAACGCCGGGAAGGCGAGACTCACTGCTAGCTTAGACGCAGGCAACCCACAAGTAGTAAAGAATGGAAGAGCAATAAGAGAAGACTAGCCACGAAATAAACATTTTCTGAAATATGATGAGTAAACAGCAGCAAACAGCCTGTCGATTATATTTTATGCCTTAAATGGATGTCAATCTGGCATAGCAGTATTACAAAACGGCGACTGTTTCCCATCATTAAATTAGGACGCCCGCTGACGGACCTTGGCTATACTGGCGATATCGCCTTACTGGTTCCAATATGTAGTGTCACGAGGGAATGAAGCCATTACTTTCATCGGCTTATCCATAAACGCTGGGATGAAAAAATTTTCTGGAGCTGCATCTCCGACCACGAGAAAGCACCTCTAGCCATTAATGACCGGCAACATGGAGTTGACACCTCCAAATACCACGGGATAAAACTGCTCCCCAATGGACAGAGTAAGGATGACATCGTCTTCGAATCCTTGTTGCTCGATGCGTTTTCTCGATCCTTCGAAAGGGTCTATTGGTCCGACGCGACATCTCCACCGCCACGAAGATCCGTGTGTACCGCGCATCCGTCCGATCAGTCCTCCTCCACGCTTGTCGATGCTGGACTTTGCGCGTGGAAGATGGATGAAGACTGGAGGTATTTAACCTCTACTGACTGAAGACCATCCTTCGAGTGAAGTATACCGAGTTCGTCTCAAATTAGACAATCCGCACTGGCTGTGGCAGTATCGCGAGGATATATCAGACCATAAAAGAAGAACGACTCAGGTGGTTTGGGCAGGTTCTCCGTCGTCCGCTTCAAGAGCTCCGTTATACTGCGCTCGATCAGGCGCCACTGCGCACCTGGAGGCGTCAAAGTGGAGGTTAGCTCAAGACCTGACTGGACACAGTTCGTCAAGACATGAAAACCATTCGTGAACCCTCAGTATTTGGTCACCGTCGCTGAAGAAGAGAATAGGTTGAGCTTTCTAGATTCGTTGTCGCAAAACTTCACGCGTGGAGAGGTACAATTCGTAACACCACTGAAGCCAGCTAGACCAGGCATGATCACACACGTATCAAATAAAAGTGATCAAATTGCGCTTTATCTGATGCTGGCCGGGACAAAAGTTAAACTTTAAACTGGTATCACAGGGCGTGGATGGGGCTTTAACCTTCGAACCTAGAAATAACAGGAAACTAACCCTTTACCAGACAACCCCGCGCGACTGCTGTCTAGTGCGTCATAACACAGCCAGATTTTCAGACAGTCAGTGAGTCACGGTCAGGGTGCTGTGTTTGGACTTGCTAAAGATGACTGGCGTGGACAGGAGCGAAGTCTTACTGAAAAGCAGCAACCCATGAGTGATACTGATTGTAGGGGGAGAGTCGATTCTATTTCAAAATGATCTGACACGCGTCTGATATGGTAAATAGTCAGATAAACTGAAAGCTGGCGCCACAAAAGAAAAAGACTAGCGGAACTTGCGGGGCGGGGGCGGTATAGACCTCAACAGTTTCTGTAATCACAGAATATTTATGAAGGAATCGAGAGGAGGGAAAGAAGACTTGTTAACCTACCATGGACTCGAAGTTCCCGCTCAGCCTGAAGACGTCGATAACGCTATCCATACAAATATGTATTGAAGGGATTGATCGCACGGCAACGGGGATGATTGATCGTGGATAGGTCTGTATTAAAAGGGGAAGAAGTAAAGGATATGACGGTTTGAAGTCACTGAATAAAGGCTTTAAATCCGGATAGTGAAGAACATCATAGGTTGAACATTGAAAGGAACTATGGCGGCCTTGCAGGAAAGACAGTGCAGCCTTTAGTGCTGCCAACTCCGCAGTACGAGGACTTCTAACTATTAGTGAAGGCATTTCAGCGAGAGATATTAAGTTACTGGCAGTAAGGGTATAACAACTGCGCGAAAACTAGAAGTTTTACGAATAAGTCACGGAAAAACCCACTTACCTGCCAGAAGACGACGCTTGCTAGACTTGGTTCCGCAATAAAAAGATAGTGAATGAAGGTGCAAATTATATTCTGTACTTCGCGAAGCTCCGTCATCTCCGACTTCAATTTCTAAGGGAAAAAATGAGGCAAATACAGAGTGAGGATAAAGCGAAGTAGTTATAATTTACTGCTAAATGGACCTGAGTCAAGAGGTGGAAGATGAAAAAACAGGTAATATCCGATGCAACCGTAGGTCTACGACCAAAGGATCAAGTAGCAGACAGCAAAAGAAGCGGAGCAATTAAACCCTTTGGACTACCTACAGAGTGGACCTCAAAAGAAGCTACCTTTCGAGTGCTTTTCGCTTACACGGACTCTCGGCTGAGTGGGATTTGCGGGTTCTCTTTAACTGATGCAAACACATATAGTACAGCTAAGAAGACGGGAATAAGATTATGTTTCCATTTGAAAATGCAGAACAGAAAATACGCAATCTTACCTTACATCTCGAAAAGTTATTGAATGGTCAACGAATCGAAATGTTACGTGCCCAGCCATGAGAATAACTCGGGCAGCTAAATAAAATTCTTATGCATAATTAAATCAGAGAGTCCAATAATATCTTATGATCAGTCGCCCTTACGTCTCCGATCAGATTTTGAGACAGGCTTGAGACACAAAGAGTACCCCGAAATCGACGAGGCCATGAAGCGAATGGATCAAGAATGCAGCCCAAGCCATAGTATTTTGAAGTGTCGTTAATAATGCATTTACACCCTCTGACAAATTTGATGAAGGTTTTGCCACTGAAAACTAAGTGGGGTCTTTGAATCTGTTTAGACGATAACATTAGCGAGTACACGGCTTAGATTTCTCCAATCAACCAGAACAGTGCATCTGTTAGGCCATTACTTTCAAATCAAGAGTCGCGGCAACAGAAAACCACAAGCGATCATCCCACATTTAACGAAAACGTTACAATCGTATATAGTAGTCGGATAATATAGACGGAGAGGCAATTCAACAAGTCGCCTTCCAGACACAAACGGCTGGCAAATTACCTTCTCCTCTTCATCAGGCAGGCAGAATTCTAAGAGGAGCTGGACGACGGTGGCATCCTGACTGATAACCAGAGCTGCCCGGAGTCGGTCACACTCCTCATCGGAGGCAATGAGAGCAGCTGATTGTTTAGTCTGCTGTTGATGCTGTGGGGTGCCAGCTCGGGAAAGTGAGGAGCTGCGTAGGGGATCGCTCGTTTCACTCAGTGGAGGAGGCGCCGATCGCTGTGGCAGCTGAGGCAGTGGGCTCTGAGACATACCAACCGTAGCCGGTGTAGTGCAATCTAACCCAGCAGTGGATACCTTCACCGGGAGTGAATCACCCAGAGTGGGGGTTGAAGGGGCGGAGGACGACGACTTTTTACGTTTCAGTCCCTTGGTGAGCTCCTTGCCTGCGCTTGCTGAGGTACCCTGCGGAGAGAGCGTCGGCAACCCATCAGCAATAGTCTTAGCCGGAGACGTGATTGGCATCAGAGAGGGCGGCGAAAACGGCACAGGCGACAGGACGGTAATAATGCTGGTTTCAGTTGAAGCAGAAGGAGGTGGAGCAGGAAAGTGGCGATCGGCAACTCGGTGGGCCCAGAATGAACGAGAAGCCAGCAGATTGCACTCGAGGATACGCAGAACAATGTGCAGCACCGGCGGACACCTGAAGTGCATTACACATATGTATTAGGCATGACAAAACCTGCGGCTGCTTACAAAATTAAGCAGAAACTCGTAACAGAAGGAGAGGGGTGGTTGACTAAGACCCTACCTCGGATTGTGATGAACGCAACCGAGGGATGCAGAATATTCTACTGGGGAGCAGCAGGGAACGAAAACAAGAAGATTGGGGTGGGTGGCACCCGGCAATTTAAGGAGTGAGCGAACTAATCATTTACAGAGATTTTATGGGACTTTGAAAGTGTGTATTGCCTACTTGGACAGCGCTGGCAATGGGCATGCGGCTGAAAGTCCGGTCTGGAATCACAAAAATTATCTAGGTGTTGAAACTACTCACACCTATACTGTCCTCTGAAAAAGATGCAAGAATTTGCTGCAGGGCAATATGATTTGTGATAACACGTGGCTTTAAGCTAAAGCTAGTTGACTGACCTAAATTACTACTGTTAATAAAAGAAATGTTCTAGAAAAAATGGGTATTGTGGCTTATCCTGACGGAATACCACGTTTACATCTACCCTCCTATGGCTACCAACATGAGTGAGAAGAAGACGACTCGATTGCTGCGACAATACTTTTGTTCGCCTGACGTTTCGAGATCCGTCGCGGATCAGGTCGTCTTCTTCTCAATTTCTTCCTGGGACTCGCATGTTCGCTTGTATTGGCACCAACATAAGGTCTCCATAGACATGCATAAAAAGACTTTCAACACAAAAGATAGAAGAAGACTGCAGACCCACCATCCTCATAGCCTTTTCGTGTAAGCTGATTCACGCGCAACGCAAAAAATGGTCAAGCAATCAATCAGTCTAGGTGGCCTAGTTTGAATACCGCAAGAACTTCGGGTTTTTGCAAGCAAGCTGAACAGTAACGAGAAGGAGTGTGTAGCAGTACTAAGCGCTTTTACCTAGATATACCGTACTCAAAAGAAACTTAAACGAAAGAGACAAGTGAGACTGGAGTAGTGATTTCTGTCTTATTAGCCATCATCAGCCAACCATACCAAACCTCACTTGCTACGGTAATTTAGGTTCGAACCCGCGACCTGTTGGGCAGAAGTCCAACCCTCTCACCCACTCGTTTTCGTGTCAGTTTTGATCGGGAATATGAGCAAGGGTAGATGGGCGCTCACCGATCGGTGAGCGTTCATTGACCAATACTCAGAAGATTCTGAAATTTTCGAATTCGTATAATGATTTTTGGATGTGAAAAATCGACTGAAAGGTCAGTTGAGAAGTGCAACTGACAGAGGCAGACCATGCGGGTATATGTAAAGATCCGTAACTTACCTATAAACACGTCTGTCTACTCCCATGACGATCCTCTCGACAGGATCGGTAAGGAGGTCACGTCTAGTCAGCGTTTCCGGCACCACACAGCCCGGAATGGGTGTGTTGCCTGTTTTCGTCTGTGGAGGAGTTAAGGCGCCAATTGTCAGAACGCCCAAACTGTGAGAAAAGGGGAGAAGAGAGAAATAAAACAACTTCAGACTTCAAGCCGCGATTTTCGGCCCACACTAATTCACTTCGTTTTGACTCTCAAGAACATCAAACAATCAATCATGTGAAGTACATTTGCTATGCGTTTTCTTAGTTGGTTCGATATTGAAGTAGCAGGCAAAGAGGCTGTAGAAAAGGCACTGGATGAAAATTCTTATAGACCGACAGGGCGGCACACGTTGGTTAGGACGGATAGACATGAACCAGCATTTAGAAAAAGTTATTCTATTAGGATAGCGTCTAGTAAGCTTTTGGAACTTATGGCATACTCAACGGAGACTTCAATTATCTATGCAGTACCGCCGTTTTGAAGGATTATGGAGCCACGCACGGACCCGGCAGTCAAAGCTTGACTTGCATAAACTCTAGAAAAAAATTCCCGGACCTTCGTTCCAACTCCAGTCCGAGACTGTATTACCAAGTGCACATGCGCATATCCTAATTTGTTTCACAATACACTTTTACTTTAGCAAACGTACTTGGATTAGCTGTTTCAATACGCTAGCGCTATATGCCACTGGACAGCTACTGATGAGTACTCACATGTATTTGAAAGGAACAGAGCCAAAAGTGGCGTGGCATAGCCTGCTCGTCGTCCTCAGACCGCATTGGCGCTCTTAAGGACAACTTTCAAGCATATGCGCGTTAAGAGTCACTCCCTTGATGAGGAAGGAGGCCGGACGCGCTCCAGTCCCTATCAGTGGTGTTCGGTCTGATACTTATTATTTAGAAGTCCAGTTTGGCGAGTATACATGTACTTTCGACAAATTGTCGTCAGGCCTTACATTTATATGGAAACTGGGTGCGAGTTTCAACTGCTGAACTACTGAAAAGACGCCTTGGCAAAGCCGTTGCAAGAACCTTCCCAGCAGCCAGAGTTTAAATATTATTCTCGACCAACCCAGTCTTACATGGAGATGGTAAGGATAGGTTACCAGCTCAGACCACTTCAATGTGCATACACTCTTTCACTTGTTCCTGTGGAGCAGGTTATTTTGGTCGTACGAGCCGGCGCCTATCCAAACGAATAAAGGAACACCTCCCGGCATGGCTGAGAAAAGGTGAAGTCACGAGCATAAGCAGCTCTATTCTAACGCACATGGTCGATTCCGGACATCGGGTGAACCCCAACGAAGCTTTCCGAGTGATCTACAGGGTTCCACCAAATTATCCGAAGTCCGTGGGTCAGCGCCTGTTAGCAACAGCAGAAGCGACCGCTATCAGGCTGATGAAGCCTGCGTTGTGTGCACAAAAGAACTTCCTACAAGCCCCATAGTTGGCATGGCCCACAGTCACTTAGCGGCATGCAATCATCCACGCTATGTTTTTCTCCCTCCCCCACCCCTAGACTGCTCCATCAGACCCTACCCTTACAACCAGGTATCGTTTATCGACCCCCACCCACATTCCCACTACTCACTTGTCCGAAAAGACGAACACGTTTAAACACGCACCCAAATCTCCATATAAATGTAAGGCCTGACGAGAATTTGTCGAAAGTACACGTATACTCGCCAAACTGGACTTATCATTTAGTCATTCACATGAAGCAATTACAAGTGGTTTTAAACGTCCTTCGCATACAAAGAAGGCGACATAGAATAGATTGGAAGTGAGCGAGAGTATTTAATGAGAAAAATGAATAATGTTGAACGTTTTCCTGTTCGCCGTTTTTTGAAAATCTAAAAAATTCGATAGCCCCTCGATGTACATCCGGCTGACAAAGACGCCACCTGCTCGATTAAAATGTGCGAATAATTCGCTGCCTCCACGGTCAAGACGAGGAGAGTACACTTGTCCTTTTGGGGCACATAGTTGGCCAAAAAACGAACATAGACATAATCTGTAGCGCAAAAAATACCCACTCCTCTTTAACATTTTCACTCAGATAGAAGACTGGGGGAGTCTAGCAGATAGACAGTTTTCTGAATCTCTTAATGGTCACTTTTGTATGAGTAAAAAGGTACCAGACGACAAATTTACCGTTGAGGCATTACGGTGTGAAGACTGCGCCAAAGGGAGCAACAGATTCGACCAAAGCGCCGATTTCCGCAAATGCTGGCATCCTGCAGCAGGGCGAGGGGCATTTTTGTGGTCAAACAGTCTACGTAGGGCAGCAGGAGGCGGAAGTAGAGGGAGGAGGGCAGGGTGCCGTCTGAGGACGAGGGCGTCGCTGAGAGGTTTCGCGCCCTCGTTGCTGCGTAAAGCCGGTGCAGCATAAATACCACTCGCCTGACTGCAACTGTTCTCGCTTCCGCGTCCGAAGAGATGACAGTGTCAAGAGCTATCGGGTGATAACGAAGGGGAGGGGGGGCAGTAAACAACTGTGGAACGATGAAACAAGAAAAATAACAGCTTCAGAAGACAAAAAGGCCTTTTTTAACTGAATTTGCACGTGGTTTGGATTGAATACGACACAGTCAAATCTTACCTCCAAAACAACAACAACCACAACCTTTAAGAATAGGAAAACAGAAGAGTAAAATATGCAAGCTTCCAGTTACACAGCTACTGCTCTGCACATGAGGGACCAGGCCAACCCAAAGATTCTTGATTGACAAGATGCATCATTACGAGTGTTAAAGTAGCTCTGGGCTGCAGTTTCCGCGTTTAAATGTTCTGCATGTACATACCGGACCGACTACAGAATGTAAGGAACGAATAATTCTGATTCGAGGACATTTCTTCGTCAATGAACACAAATAAATCCAGCCGATAAATACTATTTCAAGTAGCAGCATACTCCAACATGAAATAAAAACGTTAACGTACCAAGTGGATCGGGTTTTTTACCGGCTGAAATATTCCACATTGAAAGACCTTGGCATCCACCCCAACGCCAAACTGAAGACGTGCAAGACTATTACACAGGTCGCACGACTGACGCCAGCCCTTGCACGCATCATAAACTTAGAAACACCACAACAAAGACTTGCCAGTAGCAAAGTCACGTAAATGGAGGCCGTTAGCGTAAGGTAGGGGTTCCTAAAGATCCTAAAATGCTAGTCTAAGGTTCGCCTGATAGCCGTGCGTGAACTTCAATCTGTCGTTGGCGTTACGAGAGGGTGTGTAGCAAGCTGCAACAGACAATTGTTGCTGACAAGTGCTCAGGACATTTGAATGGCTACCTCAGTCATCAGTCCGTCGCATTTCAATCCCAAGTGCTGGCACAACTATATTGCGAATTCGGATCTAGTGTCGTAAGACACATAAGTTTACAGTTGCTTTTTAAGTGCATAAGGAAATCTTGTATCATCCTAGGTGGTACATAGATCTTTAGAACAATGTTCGATTTGCTTTCCTTGGGAGGCAGACACATTGCGTGGGAAGTCAACATCGTAAATTTATGAAAGTAACCAGCGGTTCTAGTCTTTGTGGCTCTGGTTAATGTATAGTGCCTATCCCGCGTTTGCTAATCAAGAACTAGGACTCTCCGGTTAGTGCGCCCACCGCTTATTAAGCCCAGTTTGGTCTGGGCCCGAGGTGGGCTTAATAACCGGCGACTACTGTATTAGCCAAACAAGTTTTAACAACCTTCATTTCGACAATGGAAATTTTCGTTTTGCCTTCATGAAAATAAGTTAAGAATACAATTGACAGGCTTACAAGTCGCAGCTTTAAGTGTGCAATGATACCTTAAAATTAGTTAGAACTTACAATGCTGAGGAAAGCAAGCCTAAAAATCGCGGTAAACAGGAGTATCAATAGTAATTTATCGTAGGGCCAACTGGGTGAAGGTATCTGTATCTGTATACTTAATAAAAGTGAGTTGTCTGTCTGTCGTGTGTGCCTCCGTTATCATTGGTCGAAGGGGTCACCTCAAAAAGCCTTCTGCGCCTTCGACGTGCGTGTGGCACTGGCATGCGCGTGTGTTTCTCTACTGTCCGAGCGTCTGACCGCTTTCATTGTTTGGGCGTCTCATCCTTCCGTGCGCGTGAGGATTCAGCGATCATGTCGCTGTCGCCCCGAATGACACCCGATGTGACAGGCGGATTTGAATACGCCACGGGGGTTGGGCGGGATGGAGAAGGGGTCGTCGCGGCCGCTTGAAACGTCACCCCCCTCCTCCCGCCGCTAATGCAGAAAGGGCTATAACGGTGTTTGCGCAGCTGTTTCATACTCACTGACGTAAACCCCTTGACATACTATCACTTGGACCCTAACCCCTTTGCTTACGTGTAGGTTGTCGCGGGCTAGCTCTTAGATTGATGATGATGATGATGATGATGATGA
>JAYGXS010000001.1:47102031-47119960 GCA_036362985.1 Ligula intestinalis
ATGATGATGATGATGATGATGATGATGATGATGATGATGATGATGATTTTATTTTGATGATAATATCAAACTTTCAGAAATGGCCTAACACATAAATCCCTTCACTTTCAATCTAACCCTTATAAACTATCATTATGGACAACAGTGATGCCGTCAGAAATGTTCTGAACACAAACAACCCGACAAACGATGATTGGCCGTTGACTGAAGGTAACGTTGTAAACTTACTTCTTTTCTCCCAAATGCTATTTTGTTCAGAATAATAACCTATTTGTAGGTCCTACCTCATTAGGTAGAAAAGGAATTAGGGCGGCCGCGAGCGCACAAGTTAAGACGAAGGAACAGAAGACATTTGCCAATGTTAATAGACGTTCGCAAGAAACACAAGCAGAAAGACGGCTTCGCCTGGCGATTAATGCCATGCGTCAGCGATATCCACACTCCCAAGAAACCGAAGATCAAATGCTGCAAAGAAGACACGAAGATGCGATTCGCCATCAAACTAACCAATCCCAAGAAACCGAAGTCCAAACACTGCGAAGAAGAGAGCTAGGTAGGATAAGAGATTCGCAACGTCGGCAAAATGAATTACCCAGACGTAGAAGTACACGTCTGGCTATGCAAGCATAACAAAGAGCGGATCTACGCTCAACCGATGCTGGAAACTCAAGTTCGCAAACAATTCACATACGGTTTGGCGACTCTGGCCCGTTGGTTGCTTCCATAAACGCCCAAGTATGCAACAAAGCCTCACTCAATTACAACCCAAGTCTTGGTTATGCGGGAGATGCAAACTTTTCCATTGGGAAGATGGTGGAAGTTTGCGGACATTGTCAGGCGAAAAATGGATTGGTGAGACAATCGGCATGGGCTGTTCCAACGGCAAGGTTCGACTGAATAACTTCCCCCAACCACCAGAAATACTCCAAACATTACTTGCTGGTAATACCGACGACTCGAACAATTTTCTTTCAAACATAAGTAAATAAAACGGGGCGTTGCAAATGACCTCCTTTGGTGCCAACATTTTTCATGAGGTTGGCTTATGCCTAACTTTAAGGTGGAAGGCCAAGTTTGCCACCGGATTGGATCGTTTCTACCTCCTCCTGATGGCGAGCCAACATTTCTACAAATATACTTCGTAGAAGACATCAAGCTGCAGGCTCAAAGCCGATCCCGAGTGCACCCAGGTTTGAAGCATCACATCATATTGCCCCTTCAAGACATGCTACACCAGCGCAACAGCTACGTTAACAGTTTCAAGCCCGCCCTGGAGATGCACGCTTCCATTGACTGTACTATTGCCATAGATGCCGATAAACGTCCTCATTGAGAAGACCAACGAAAATGTAATGCTCCCACATGCAACGAGGTGGCCGTCATCATGTCAAAAACACGCACAGCAACAGGGATATTGTCTTGAGAAGGAGAGACGATAGACTGGAAAGGATATATGGGACACACCGTTCATATGAGGCCTTACAATACCCTGTCATGCATGTTAATGGCGAAGACGGTTACCACTT
Source organism: Ligula intestinalis (assembly GCA_036362985.1). Taxonomy (NCBI): domain Eukaryota; kingdom Metazoa; phylum Platyhelminthes; class Cestoda; order Diphyllobothriidea; family Diphyllobothriidae; genus Ligula; species Ligula intestinalis. The sequence goes on from JAYGXS010000001.1 coordinate 47,103,558, forward strand.
CGGTATACCTCAAATTGGCACCCGTAAAACAGTAAGTTGTAAAGCTTTCTACTCTTACCACTTTATGATTCGAGAACGGACTTCCAACCTGCTTTGTCGATTCAAAACGTTGTTCCTTCAATTTGCTGTTGATATGTTTGCCAAAATGAAAACAGAGCGCCTTTGCTTTTTCCGCACACACTAGAAAGAACTTCGCGTGGACAACTTCATCCACCTTGCAGACAATATCCTTCCAGATGGTGGTAATGATGCTGGTCGCGGTCAACCTTTCATCTTGCCCTCAAGCCACATTGGGTCTCCTCGCTATATGCATGAGAAAATTCAATAAAAGTTGGTTTATGTTAGGCATTTTTGTCGCCCGGATCTATTCATTACATGTACCTGCAACCCATCGTGGGCTGAAATTACTGATGAGTTGTTCCCCGGTCAAAAGCCACAGGACCGCCATGATTTTTCCGCGCGGGTATTCCAGCTTAAGTTGAAAACCATGATGAGACTCATCAAAAAATTCAAAATTTTCGGTGATGTTCAGTGTCACATGTACACTGGAGAGTGGCAAGAGAGGATTACCCCACGCTCACATTATGGTCTGGCTAAAGGAAAGATTGCACTCTTCCGATGTCGAAAAATTGATATGCACCGAGTTACCGGACCGATCCGTTGACCCTGTCCTGTTTGAAACGATCAAAACTCAAATGGTGCATGGCCCATGCGGTCAGATAAATCCCAAAATCCTTGACATGAAGGATGGGAAATGTACCAAGAGATATCCCAAGCGTTTCCTAGATGCAACTCAGACCGATGGGTATGGTTACCCTCTTTATAGAAGGCGACAACCTGAGGTTAGCGGATTCGAAGCAGTTATCAGTGAAAGGCGAAACGGTGGTGTGGTACTTGATAGCCGTTGGATTGTGCCGTATTGTCCTTTACTGTCAAAAGTATTCAATGCCCAAATCAATGCTGAACTTTGCAACTTGTCGATGGCTATCAAGTTCGTCTGCAAGTGCATCAACAAAGGATCCGATGCCGCAATGTACTCCCTTAACCGCCGTAACAACAATGGTGAGATTACCCAGTACGAAATGGGTAGATACATCAGCAGTAATGAAGCATTCTGGATAATCTTTTGTTTTGATATGCATAACCGTTTTCCGGCCATTAAACATGCAAGCGTCCAACTGAAAAATTGGACAACGGATTTACTTTACGGAAGGACTCCTCTTGGATTAGCTTCAGAGTTCCAAAGGTGCAACTTTGACTGTTTTCTTCAACTTGTGCCAGCAAGATTCGTTTGCCCAGACTCTTTTGTACATTCAAACTACACATGGAATCGAAACAAGTGGGCCCGACGAAAGGTAGGAATTCCAGTTGACGGACATCCGGGCATCAAGTATGATGTGAAAATGGGTAGAATATACACTGTTCACACCTCTAAACAAGAATGCTTCTATTTACGAATGTTACTCCATGAAGTTAAAGGTCCAACATCGTTTGAATATCTTAGGACGATTGCCGGTTTTCTGTGTTCAACCTACAGAGAAGCCTGCACGAGGCCTGGTCTGCTTCAAGATGATAATCAGTGGGAGAATACCATTGCTGAAGCTGTCATTGCTAACGCTCAGTTTCAATTACGACAGCTACTGGTGTTCTTAATTAGAAGTTGTGAGTTGAACTGCCCCTATTGTCGACGGTTAAAGTACAGAAATGATGTGTCGGGAGACTACCGACGTCAACTACAGTTGCAAAGTGTCCATGTTCGCATAGACTTCAATGCGGACAACAATATGTAAGGAAGCCCAAGGCGAAGCCGGGCTTCCGCGCTAGTTTATAATAAAGAACGACTTTCAAACTTTCCATAAGTCGAATTTACCCCTATTCAAACTCTCGTTGGATTAGTTTAGCTAATGGGAGTTGTTCTGCTAGATTTATTGATCTGCAGGCTTCCTTTTCAGTCTTTTTGTCCTTTACGCAACCTTTTCATCTACATTTTTATTACATGCGGTTTTAACTTTTTATTGCGTAGTTATCATGCACTTATATGGGTCGTGGTGTGCGCAACCATTTGATTAACCTTCAACCAAGAATTTACCATGAAACTTGGATTGAGGGAGTTTCGCCATTCGGCGGCCCTAAAATGCATCCTTACCGGATTATATTTCGCTCATTGTACGCAATGTGACAGTTCGACCGTCATGAAGGGCCACGTCTACCATGTATCCTGCAGTTTTGTGGATGTACGGATGATGACTTGCGCATGACATAGTTTATAGAATGGACTCGTGATATATTCACAGAACTTCCTACGCCCTCGTCCAGCTCAGCCTACTAGCAAGTCTGAAGCAAGAATACCGGAGGCGAAATCAGGAATATTAATTGACAAGGCCCACCTGCATGTGCCACGCACGCCTTGTCCGCGCGAAATTAACCAGAATTTTAGAAAAATAACAAAGGGTAGCGCACATTCGAACTGAATGGGAGAGCCATGGAGCCCATATTACGCATCCAGCACAGCCCGACTTTCCGCTCTGAGAGGATCGAGTTAGTTCATCGGTTAACAGGGCTCCAAGACACGCTTTTAGCGCACTGGGACTGTGCTAAATATCGAGGAACGGAGTCAAAAAGCTGACCTCTCTCTCTTGTCTCTTCCAGGTACCAGCCCACTGTCTGAGCCGGTCACACTATCTACTGGTTGGAGCTCCTGTGACATTCTACAGAATTATTCAGCGCCGTTTTCATTTGCTACTAACAGGGTTTTAGCAGCAAACAGTAGTGGGAACCATTTTTCTTTCTATATGCCTTCTCTGCTCGATTCCCATTATCCTTCGTCTTTGAGTAATCGGCTTTTGAACAGACCAAGCCCGTGTTGGTGTCATTCACGATAGCTGGTCTAATCAGCTTAAATATAGGTCCACGTCCCAGTTTGCTACCTTTCCTCGATAGATGTGCCGTGCGATGGTAATTCTACAGTTTATTCGACTTGCTCTGGCCGTCTTCTGACATTTCTCCGGACATCCGGTGTGTTTAAACTGATGAAGAAACTTATACTACGAAAAGAAAATGTAGTGAATATAAATATGTGCAATTCAAGTTGACTTCAAACGTGTTTGACATGTCGCACAGGTCAATATTTACGTACATTTTTTCACAATCGTAGCCTTAAATTTTAACCTTTTCGGCCGCGGAGATAAAAAGGCACAATTCGATTAGGATAAAAACACATAATCGTCAATTATTTAGTGTCGGCAGCAGGATTCAAATGAGTCAACTCCTCGAAAAGCAAAATGGCAAAAAAGCTAACACAAGGCTCGGTGCTGGAGAAAGGAAATTGAGATGAAACATACTGCCATCAAGCTATGACTGCGCCAAACTAGAACAAGTTATTGGTTAGAAGATGGGAGCTGAAAATGAGATGATCGTCGAAAGTTAAACCATGACTTTACAACGAAGCCTAATTTTGAGGAGGTGGAAAGCACAGGCGTAAAATAGCAGACAGTTCTACCTACCTGCATCCAAATCTGTTGGCGACGGGAGGATTGGGCTCATATCTGAGATCACGGTTGGCGGGTCGGAGATATCAATAAAGCTAAACGTATCCAAGTCGGAGGAGTTAGCGGACTGCCGAGGGGATGCTGTGTAGGTAGACTGCCAGAAGGGATCCAAGAGGAGTTCGTCCTGAATCATCAGTTCTCCAACCGTCAAGTGGGGAAGGTGATTTGTAACTAGCCTTAGAAAAAACGCATTTGCAGAATGTTTAAAGCCAAGAAAAAATTCGGACCATTCTTTTTGAGAAGGATATGTGGTTCTGGATAAGTCAAAGGACTAACTTCAAAATGGGGGAGGAAACGAAGAGGTTCCATTATGAGTAAAAAACAGAGGTTGAGGCGATTTGTTGGAAAGTTGGAAACAACCTTAAGATTTTAGCGCGAACCTGTACATTTTACAGTTGTTTATAGTCGTTGTAGGATATTGGAAGGCTCAACCAGCGCATGCAAAACATACCCGAGTCGCCAATACAAGCGAACATGCGTGTTCCAGGAAGCAATTGAGAAGAAGGATACTCGATCGCTGGGACAATATGTTTATTCGCCTGACATTTCGAAATCCGTCGCAGACCTGTTTCTGCTACTCATGTCTCTGATGATGAATCCGTAAAATATGAAAGCCAGCTTATTTTACAAATAAATTACCTTCAAACACTAACCGCCACGTGTTTGTATATATAGATCCAGTTTGTCACATAGCTTATGAACTTTTGAATAAAATTCTAAAATGTCTTTTTTACCATAAAGAATTACACGGGTCGGATTGTAATACTGATTGTTGTGCCGAATAATCCTTAGACACTTCTGGCAGACCACCTGAAAAAAATCCACTCCAGGAAAAGCGACCATGGCTGCATTAACTCTAGCATGTTAGAGTTTCATGTTTTAAGCAAATTTCTTTTTCTTTTACCACTTTTGTAAAATATTGGGCCATATACAGACATATTGAACTCGAAGAATTCGTAGAAGTAGGGGAATTAGCTTTTGATCTTTCATTTAAGTTTTGACCAGAGTTTTTGTAAGTCTGATATGGCCATGAAGAACCAAGTAAGGTAAGAAATAAAAACTGTGCCATTCTGGAATTCCTCGATTGCATATTTAATTACGGCTAATGGGGCTACCTGCAAGACTAATATGACTGCCTCGTTCACATCTATGGATTAATCAAACCACAACTGTCATGTTCGCTGGCCTTCGACAAAGGGGGTACGAAATTAAACCGAGGTAAACACGCCTACAAAGTAAACTTTTACCAAAAAAATATAACACTAAATACCAAATCGCTTACTGTAGAAGACGTGGGTAGAACTTTCTGTAGTCCGACATGTGCGACCGCGCATACTGTAGCAGAAACGTCACTGGAACGGCATCCCATAATTTGTCGGAGAAAAGGGAGACGGCCTGCGTCTGTTGACGACCTGATTTTGTGGAATGTTAGAAAAACAAAGGCGAATTCGCGAATAAAGCAGCAATACAAAATACAAAGCCCTCTGATGACTAAGGGCTTCAGTATAGAATATGCCCAAACTTGATTCAAGAAATTTTTTGCGCAATAAATATTCACACGCATTAGGCTGTATAATTACTGTAAAGAACGCGACTGGTTGGTGTGAACACTGTGAGAAACCCGTTTCCTCCGTCAAGCAGTAGTTTCGACCACAAATCAAAGGTCTGGGAAAGACATTTTTGTCCGAGCATTCAAAAACGGACATGGACTTAAACAAGAAAGGCAAAGAGCTACTTCCGCTGACATGGCAGTATGCGAGTGAAGACAACATTCTTGTTAAGACAGCACAAAACGTGAGTCAACGCGCTTGCCATCCTGGTTTCAGGATGGCAAAGAAACCATTACATGCGAAAGCGCGCAGGCAAAAATGTCTACGCGCACGCGTAACAGTGTCACTTGGTTGTGTGACCCTGAGGAGATCGACATCACAGGATGGCTGCCCGGATATGCTGCTGGCGCATGGACCAAGAAGAAGAAGAGACAAAGTGGACAAATGCTGCTTCACCTTAAATACGATGTCGCGGACAAAAGGCGGGACTTGCTGCTGACTGATAGGACGTGACGCATACGCAGAGAAGCTGATGTACACACAGAAACTGTTGCAGTAAACTTATCTCTGCTATCCTGCCTGGCTTCTATTCCGCACATACAACTGATGGACATAACAAGTGGCGGCAGAGGTGAACATACAAGAACATAACAATTCCCGCTTATCAGCTCTGACGTACAGCACATACACATTACAGCGGTAGTCAACTGTTTACCAAAAACCTTTGATATATTTGTACAACTTTTTTTAACTTTAATCAATACACATAAGCGTTGCAAAAGCTAAAAAACTAACGGTCGGTTTCAGTAGCCCGAGTTATTATTTCCTGGTCGTAGATAAAGAGGAGGTAGTAGAGGAAGAGGAGTTGAGGTGTCAGGTCGTGTTGGCCGCCGCTGACTGGAGGAGCGGCAGATGCGGGGAGACCAGCTGGAGAGCAGATACAGGCGGCTGCGCCGGCAACTGGGGCGGAGAACTGGTGCAGCAATTCGGCTTCAGTGAAGGGCAGGGAAATGGCGACGCCAGCACGGGGTGTAAAGTTTAAGCAGCTGGCAACGTAGGCCTCCACCAACTCGGGCAGGAGAGGATGCAGCGGGCGGACACTCTCACAAATCTGTCGGTAGATCCAACCCTAGAGGTAAAGTTGAGTGGATAAACGAGTGCAAGCGATGACTACGGAGGTAGAATAAAGCCAAATGGTTGGTCGAAGGATTAAAAAATAGAAAGACTAAGTCAAATCGAAGGGCTGCGTACATGGACCACTGGTTCTCGTTGGAATATCAGCCATATTCTCCTGATTATCATTTTCATTGAACATAAGCCTGCATCACGGCGTGCCGTCAACCCTCCCCCTCCTCCCGATCATCTACACGTATAGCATGTGTTATGGTATATACAGTAGAGGAGAATATACGAGTTCCAGGCAGCAGTACCGAAGAAGAAGATGCGATCACTGGAACAAGGACTTTATTTTCCTGACGTTTCGGATTCAGTCGGGAATCCTTAGTCAAAGGTAATCGTAAACAGGTCTGCGCATGTCTCAGACCTGTTTACGATTACCTATGACTAGGGATTCCCGACGGAATCCGAAACGTCAGGAAAATAAAGTCCTTGTTCCAGTGATCGCATCTTCTTCGGTATATGCAGTCTTGGAGCGGACTGACTAACACAAGCCCTGTTAGCGTCGCAAGTGAACAATGTGGTCCAGATGAAATATATTACCCAAAACCTACTTGCCACATGCATGGCCCGCAGCAGTTCCTAACAGCGAAAATTAAGCAGCACAGACAAAGAGGGCCTGAAGTACATTTTTTGACTGCCATACCGAAGAGCCCATCAGATAATGCCATGGGAACCAAAACAGAAAACAAACGCACTAAAATTGTCATCAAAAAGGAAACACTCAAAGGGCAACAGAAGAAGAATTTTAAAAAATATCCACAGTACCTTGATCTGCACACGGTTTTTGCTAAAAGCGTGGGACTTGAGCAGCTGGTGTACACAATGGATTGGTAAGTGTCCAGCCATCTGCGCGTTAAGACCGACCGTGACGGGGACGTGGGCAGCTTGGGCGGCAATCAGCTGAAACCGAATAGAGGGGGCATTTAGAAAATTGCAGACAAATAAAAGATAGCTAGACTGATCTTACCCCATTGTAACATTTATTTTCCATATCCGTATCCCAGTAGCTAGTCAGAATAAAACTCTTACGCTGACTACTAATTGAGATCGAGTAATAAACGTCTACGAAGGCCCACCTTGATAAAAAGGCCTGCTTATCAAATTCAACAGGCACGTGTCCCAAAGTAATCTTCTTCGGTGTCCACCTGTCTCCAGCTAGATGCGATTTCACATGAGACAGGACCCATTTATAGTATGACTATCTTAGTCAAATAAAGGTCAATCCTCGTTCTTTTTTCATCTTCTAAGCAAGAAAGTATAACCGCCCCGAATGTAACTTTACTCCAATGTGTGAGCTTCAAAGCGTTGGCAAGTGGTGTATTAAGGTAGTCGATGTAGACATAACTAGGCTTGGTATAATCGGACTCATGATGACATTCGCCTGTGGTCCAGACCTTAAACAGTAAAATATAGTCTCATACGCAGTAATTCTGAATCACCTAAATGGATCGCAAGAACAAAGAGGGTAGATAAAAAATATTTCGCTGACGGTCGCTAACTGGCAATAATGAATGCACTTTTCGGAGACGGAAGATTACGAGACATTAAAATGGAGATAAATTATTTTAACAGGTCCGAAGGTAGTGCTTTAACACCTCTGTAAGGAGATCAAGGTCCACCAAAAACCATTGAGCTAACGCAGATAAATTGCGCTAAGCAGTGAACCACAGTAGACGGCAAACACCAGATAATTGCCCGTTTGGTGAAATTGTAACGTAGAACCTTGCCGGTCAGGAGGAATTGGGCAGGTCAAGGATTACATGGAAGACAATTAAGTAATGGTGCGTTTGTTGCAACACTGTTATCCATTATCAGCTTTTATAGAGATTTAAACAAATAAAGCTCGTTTTCAGGTATAAAGACAGGGTTTTGGACACTAGACTTTCAAAACAAATAGTAAATATCACTAAATTGAAATCTAGAAGGAGCTATTTGTAATGCGGAAGAAATGCATAAATTCCAAAAGTAGCCCACCTGCTCAGTGAAGACCTTCTGAGTGAAGAGCTTGCGCGAAGCGGAGATATTACGTGCTAGACAGGGCGCATCTACGCCCAAGACTTCGGCAACCAGTTCACGGATAGCACTCTGTTGATTGGTGTTAAACAACAAGGCCAGCAGGAGGAGGAGCTGAGAGTAGGAATGTGGTGCAGCACCACTGCTGGAGGGACGTAGGGCAGCGTGGAAGACGTCCTGACGGTTGAGCAAGCGATGCAGCCAGGTTACGACATGCTCCTCACTCTCAACCGAAGAGTTGTCCGCAGAGGAGAAGGGGGCTGTGGTGGCACTGCCAATGAAAAAAATACCTCGGATATGAGGTGGCTGATGATATTGAATAAGCCGGAAAAAGCCATTCCAGTTTTACTCGTCCTTATAGGTAACTTTATTATGGCAATACTAATAGCTCCTATGCAGCTGCTGTGGGGCCTCAAGAGTTAGATCCAACGCACAAAGAGATGAGTGCGACCGGTGGGCGGCCCACTACCAGTTAACATACCCAATCGCAGCCGACAGGACCAAGATCCCGCGGCTCAAGGGTTAGGGTGTTAGACTTCTTGCCAAGTCAGGAATTCAAACATGAATGGTTGGAAAACTTGGGTATGGCTAGTTGATGACACTCAAAGGGGTCATTTCAGTCCGTCTGCTTTTGTTGGCAGTCTTGTTATACCCATGATCGTAGTCTAACAAGTAGAGATAAGACTAGAAATGGGAGCAGTCTGTGGTTATACCGCAATTTCACTTCTCAGGGCTTTCTATCTGCATTGCAGGCATATAGAGAGCCAAATACCGTCATTTGTTTACCCCTTTCTACTCACCGCTTTTAACAATCCATCAAAGGGGGTATTTAGCGACAGAAACGTAATCATGTTTTAGGCCAACAGTTTTATTACTTTATTATGACTATTTTGCGTGGATTTTCAAGGAAATAATGAATTTGAGAAGCCTACTTAAACAATTATGCTTACGGTGGGGGCAAAGTTAACAACTGACTTATGGAGTTTGAGAAATTGAAGGTGAAATAAGCGCCCAAACTCCTCCGGGAACATATTTCCTTCTGTATGAGAAATTAATACTAATCAGAATCAAACATGGAAAAAAGCATGAATGAGGAAATTGAACAGGGAATTACTCTATGAAGCAGGACCGCATTCCGACGCTGAATGCCAAGGCGTAGCATATGAAGTTCACGGCCCTCTCATGGATGCTCGTTGGACGAACAATCAGTTGGAGAATAGATTGCCGCATTTCCGGTATGAAACTGCAACAAATATGGAAGATGGGTAATTTGCAGCGCAGAAAGGGATAAAGGCATGAAATTCATAAAGTACAGTCGGGGTAAGAGCAGAGTAGGCGTAAAATTGGCCAGAGAGGAGTTTGCCCGAAACAGTACTGGAGGGTTTGAAAATGCATTACGTGATAAGAGGGCTCACAGAAGTAGAAACGTTAACAGTAAATTCACAGAAACGCATGAAACGCCATTTAAAAGAAGGAAATGGTGCCTTAGTAGCGACGCAATATCAGATAACATGCAACGAAAAATCGAGATAATTCATCTGCCGGTGAGTTCGTATTCGATTAAAAATTTTCCAAGACGTCTGCGTCTAGTTGCACATAAAAAGTGGCTGGTTAAATTTAGGATCATGAAAAATCTGATGTTAGTACTACTTTTTTTCATACAGCAAATTTTTATGATATGATTTTCGAACATATGGATACAAAATGGCCGTTCTAAAAGACACTGATGCATTGGTCACAGTGCGATGGATCTGCTAGTGGACAGCCAGGTAAATGCGGAAGGTAAATGTTCAAGCGCGCTGAGGACAACTTGGGATCTAGTCCCCATTTCTGGTGCTGCGGGCAGTGGTGGTGAAGATACCGGTTGACGAGACGTCGGGAGGGTTTTTAAATAGTGTTGGAAGTAGGAGAAGTAATATCGGCGGTGTTCCTCGATATGATTAAAGCGGCGGCTGCAGCAAGGAGGCTAAGTGTTGGGAGTGCGATCACCACTGATGCGGGTGGTGGCTGCCGTCGTGATGTTTGAGGACGGGGTAACAGTGGGGGGTGTTTGCGGATGAAATCACCACCGATGGGAGCGATCGTCTGCGTTGACGCCGTGGAGTTCGAGGACGGGGTAACAGTGGGAGTGTTTACGGATGTAGCAGTTGAGGGTGTTGGATAACGTACTCCCAGTTCGCAGAGTTGCTTTACAGTCGCTTCAAGTTGTCCTGGTAACATCGTGTTTGTCCTTTTTGTTGGCGAGTACCCGTAGCGGCACCTTCGTAGAAGATTTGCTTGCGTAATCGCTCGTCTTGTATCCTCCCCAGGTAGCTGCCGCAGTTGCCATTGCCTCAGCATGACGTGGATACTAAAAATTCCGGTCCACTGTAGGAAGTCCGTGTTCGGGGTCCTGTTCTGCCATCTCAGCTTCATTATTTTGAAGAGGCAACTGAGATGGAAGCGGCGCAGTTTTCTGCCATGGTGGAAGTAGACAGCCCAAGCCTTTGCTCTATACAACAGTTTCGTCAAGACGACGGCTTTATACATCTTTAGGTTGGTGTCCACTTGAGAACTGTGACGATTCCAGGCGGAGACTTGTTCGCTCAAACAGCCCGTAACGTACGGCTAGGGTGATGGGGACAAGAGTTATTGTTGCTCGGTTAATTGTTTCGACCGCAAGCGGTACACCTGCGAGCTACGATCGGAATGCAGAGGACGTGGTCCCAGCATTTTTTATGGACAGTTTTGCAGTACTGTGCCTAAATAAGGCTACTTACACATTTCAGGCGGCTGCCGAAGTCCACTATGGGCCAAGATGTGCATTAGGTGGAAAAAACGACCCGATTTATCCTGGGCAACCTACAGGATGCATGTCACCCTCTCGGTAGGAAATTTGAAAGCGGGAAGAAGGAGGAAGAGAGGACGGGAAGGAGAGTAGAATTCCCGGACGTGAGTGGACACACTTAGAAATAGATACCCAGACGTGGATTAGCCTGCTGGTCGAGGCAGTTACTGGGTTGTTGCCGCTAGGCAGAGGCTAGGTTCAAGGAGCCACAGATGTCACACTATAAACTAAGTCACGCATGACTAGCCGGATCTGCACTCGCCCCCCCCCCCCCAAAAGGCACACGACCAAACGCTTATTTCCCAGCTGATATGCACAAAAAAGTTAATATACTATAGCTTTTTTATAGGTGACTAAGTTATTTTCAAATATTTTCTTGAAAAAAGGGGCTTAAGCATATTCCAAAAAATTGTACAGATATATTTTTAAGCACAGTGATCGCTTTGGTATGCTCTTATTCTTCCTGCACTGCACTGCAGAGTTTTGTAAAGCCTGGGAAGAGTACATTTGGCCCTGAGAAAACAGCACAGCTGACACGGATTGCGTTGTATGCATTAGTAAGAAAATAGCAGATATTGATAAATAAAAATTACTTTGAAAACGTCCAAAAATTGTCAAGGCAGCGGTTTTAAAACATTAATATACTTTTCTTTCTAGCATGAAATTTAGTAACCGTAAAATAAGTATAAAATGAAATTAATTGATGTACTTACTGTGAAATCGGTATAAGCAACAAAAATGGACAAAGTACACACTGTCTGACGAATGCTAATTAAATTATGCCTATACACGTGTTAAATTTTATGTTTGGGACCATACTTAGAGATTACAGCCAGTGTTCTGCAAATTTCGCACAATACAATAAGAGGGTTTCAAAAGGTTGCTTACGGAAAGTCGGCGAAGCCTCGTAGGGCGGCCACAACCCTCAAAAACTCTAACGCCAGTATGAGTTTTTCTTTCGGAATGGCTGTCTTCGAATCGCCCAAGATGGAAAGGCCAATTGAGAGGAGGCGACTGTTCACTTCACATACAAGGTTCGGATCGGTATCCTAAGCAATGGAAGAAACAGGACAGTTCAATAAATGCGAGTGGGTGTTATCTTGCAAAGTATTTTGATCAGGCAGTAACACGGAGAAGAGGTTCATTAAGTCCTACATTACCAATATATCCGTCTACATGGCATCGACTTCAGGATATAAGGAGCATGATCGCCTGCCCTCACTCAGCGTGGAACGAAAAACATACATTATACTACTCGTTATGAGTGAGTAGACACGTTTTATTACTATTAGGCTGCCCAACAAATGCTGTGTTTGCACTCGCAACGTGTAAGTGACGTACTTTTTAAATTTTCCTTGAAATCCGCATATTTCCTGCCACCTTGTTACGAATAGGTAGTTCAAAGGCGTTGGCCTACCTTCCGCTCAATAAACTGATACCAATAATGACACACACACTCGAGAACACCGATACGCCTTTGTATACCCAACACGGCGAACATGTGTTTAATGTTGTTCTAAGCGGAAAATCATAATAGAGGACCCTTGCCAACGACAAAAAAGGATACAAAATTATTCATTGCAGGCCTAGTAACCAAATTTAGTCGGCCATACCTCCAAAGTGACACTAAAATCCTAAAACGTTGGCTTACTGAGACTGTATCTCCAGCATTCGAGACAACACCTCGGATTTTACCGACTACGATCGCAAATATGCAAAGGAACAAGGATATATGTTTAGCGACCTGGCCAGATGGAAGTAAGGAGCAAAGAACGGTCCTGCTTCTGCTTACAATCAGGCCAGATAGACAAGCGCAATTCCAAACCCGGAATATATGTTTGTCCCATTTAAAAATGCATACCGGCAGCGTCTTGACGTAGTTTCCGAACCACTCACAGGTGTCACGGCCCTCGTCAAAAAGGATGCGCCTAAAAAATCCGAGCAAATCATATCCTTCGGATCGATGCAAACTGAGGGCAAGATGGAGAACGAATTCCGGCAGGCAACGAAGTGAAATCTAAGGGTAATTTAAATAAGAAATAAGAGTCGTAGGAAAATTAACACGAAATTCTACAAGGCCGAAAATTAAAAAAAACTCTTCTGGCAGTGTATGGGACGCTTTTTTAAATTTTACTTTTTCTTGATCTTCTAGTCAGTTGTCTAGGAGCAAAATTGCAAATTTTAGAAGAGAGGAAAAATAGGTAAAATTAATCTGTGAAAACACAAAACAAACTGGTCCACCGCTTGATTTCTCCATTGTAGCAAAGCAAAAAGAGAAATACACAATAACAAAGCTACTCTAAATAGTCCTGTAGATCGGTATTGATAAGGCTGCATTCCCATTACTACGGATGGGTGGTGGTGGTGGTGGTGGTGGTGACAATGACACTTGAAACGGCGGAAGCCACTGTATGAATGCTCTGATAACGCACGAGGCAAACTTACGCAACGGTCTAAAATATGCTCAGCCTGAGGCATGAAGGTGATGGCATAGCGTAGAGTCGCTAAGGCGCGAGAGGCATGACAATCATGGGAAGGGAGCGACCGCGTTTTCGAGGCAGCAAGGCCTTCGCTGGAGGCGACAAGTATGGGCTGATTCTCCTGGTCTGCGGAAACACTAACTTCCAAAAGGCGCTTCCAAACTACCGGCCAGAGATGAGGAAAATTGAGAAGGAGTAGACGAATCAGACCGCGAGCCGCATGAGAACAGTGCAAGGACAATCCACAGATAACGTCTGATAGAAGGGATGGCTGCGGCAGGGCTGTAATTGGGGTGAGAAAAAAAAACAAAATAGGTCACTTTTGTGGCTCGTGGTAGTTATCGTGCTGGTGAAAATTTTGAGATGTCAATAACGTTACTGCACAGGCCTAATACTAAGTTGGTTATTTAAAGCGGAGGGCACAAAACCTATGAGCACTTGTGAATGATTAATACATTGCGCTATATCAGTACAACGCCTCTGAACACAGGCTGGCATCTGAAATACCAAAATTCACAGGCGGTGTCCATCCTGCATTATGTTAACAGTGTCGTGCATCTAATCACGAAACGGCATTTAAGGGATCCCGTTTATACATTTCCCAAATATGGATGACTAAAAACATCAATTTCTTTCGGAAGGAGTGTTTGGGCGGTAAAACCGAAACAAGATCACATGAGACTGGCTGTGCTGGTTGGCCGTTCGTCATGATCGGAACCAATTTACATTTTAGGTCAGCTTTTATCAATTCCATCTATGTCTTCAACTGACCACCTCTAGTTCATCATCAGTTACGGTCGAGTTGGAACGAAAAGACATTCTAGACGATTTCATCGGTCGGTATAGACAACCTACACTAGTCGGTCGATAAGGAGCAAGCACTTGGTCGGCTTTGTTCATCACAAATTGCTAAATCACTTGGAGAGGTTGTCTTAAAGAGAGTATTTTAGCTTGTTCTCCAGATTTATAAGACGCTATTTCCGGTGACATCGTCAAAATCGCCACGCAGGTTGATTTGATATGTGACTAGGTCCGTTGGCAACAATTCCGACCTACTGTAGCGAAAGCTGTGTAATACTTTCATCCGCCGTTGCCAGACACATACCACCGTCCTTATGAAGTGATTAATCCTGAATTTAAAAAGGTAACTTCCAGGCCACATCCACTACCTTCAGTCCACGTGCCACTGAATTAGACGGGGCCAAATCAACCCCTTTTGCCCCACCAACGGAAAATATTTTCGCGGCGTGCAGCCCCCGTTTTCGTGTTCCACCCCCCGATTTCATTGTTTTATCAAAGTAGAAGATGCAAGCTACTGATTATTGATACTTGCTTTGACAAAAAATAGATTTCGATAAATGTTTACAATAAATTTAGTTAACCCTTAGCCCCGGATTGCCCACCAGGCCCCGGCTACCTAGGTGGGGCCATGTGGAGCCAGGTGGGGCTGGTGTTTTCAGGGCTAACTCCTTCCGAGTCGAGACACTTGAGCAAAGGTACATTACCAAAAATCAGTCATAAATTACTTTGTATTATATAAATGGCGTTATTCAGCTAAAGAACTCTCATTGACGTCGGCTCAAATATAGGTGCATATGACATGTTCAAACAAAGGATACGACCGTGCAACGTGCGATCATAAACTTAACACTGTCCATTAAAATATTTGAGACGAAAGCAGGATATACGTACCAATAATAAGGGCAACAAGGCATGATAAGACTTCAGAAATTAGCGCCGGCGACTCCAAGATTGAACAGCATCTGTGTATTAAACAATCGCTGGTGCATGGCTAAAAAAATAAATGACATTAACCAGCCCTACCTCAAGAAGCAAGTGGTATAGTTGCTGAATGACAAGCTTCAACTTTGCCTCTGCGGACGTCTGCAGCTCGAAATCGCTGCACGCATACAGATTACGATTACTACTTTGCCCTAAATGATTCCTGTGAAGTCCGTAGTATAGTGGGAAAGAGCTAACCTTTTTCTATATTCCGAAAATCCATCTTTCCATATTTGATCAAAGTTTGTCGAATAAAAACTGTCTAGAAGTTGGATTTGTTCAGTGGATTTTTTAAGAAGATTATAATCGGATATTTTGTCAAGGATAAGTAGCTCAATGTCCTCGACTGTGAAATAAAGAAGTGGAATTATTTCTGTGATTGTAACTTCATCAATACAGTCCAGGTCAATGTTTGCTGCAGCATGATAAGCACGTAAATGTTGTGAAATTGCGGACATCGCATTCACAACCAAACACAAGGCTCGTGAAGGACAGCGACTAAACCCATACGTTAAATTGGAATGGAACGCGTAAAACAAAGAGATAGTGAAAGAAACGCAAGAATTTCGCTAAAATATTTGATGCCGTGGCAAATTAATATTAAAATTGGCGGAGTGAAGCAAATAAGCTCTTTCGATTATTACTTGCTCCCGCGAGGGCTATGTGGGTAAGTTACACTGAGTTCAGTTGTGAATTAACAAGTAAACTTTTTTATTAAATATTGACTTGAGACATCCCACAGCGACAAAATATACTAAACATTGTGAAAGAATAAATTTTAAGAACTTCAATATGTGATACTTTTACCTACGCGTAGGGGCAAATGATTCTAAAATCTGTATATGCCATGAGCACAATTATTGGCTTATGAATTTGGTAAAATATACAAATGGCTGATCATTGGAACAAAGTTTATTTTTTCCTGAGCTTTCGAGCTCCTTCAAGAGCCTATCATCAGAAGTGGAGAAACAGCACCAAATGGGGCAGCTACTTGGGATGTGTGTACAATAACAACAATTTTGAA
>JAYGXS010000001.1:47124960-47142652 GCA_036362985.1 Ligula intestinalis
TTTGTTTCAGGTTTTTTGTTTTGTCAATACTGGGCGAGATAGGGAGTTTGTTTCAAGTGAAAAAAACCTGCCTTCAAAGGTATTATGCTGGTTGTTCTGCTTTCACGGTACGCACAAATCGATTGACTGATTGACCGACTTGACTGCTAATGCACGCTTAGTAGATCAGCCAACACATATGGCGAGGCGAGTCCATTGTGAACCAGTAATCAGCGATGAGCGATGGGCTCTAACTGTGAACTGCTGGGCAAAGCAGAACTTAATTGTGCCTCTATTTAATCGGCGAAGCACATTAATTCATGATATTTCCGGTCTCAACCGACAAAGTACCGAGCCCGCGGTGTGATGGCAGAGTGATCAACTCAGTAACAAAATATCCCAAGTTCGAATCTCGGAGGTTCCGACCCTTGAGATTGGGAAGGACAGGCTGACGACGGCATACAATGCGAAAATAGCCAATCTGATCTCTCTTTGCTTTGTTGGATCTATTCCAACTAACCATCTTAGTCACTATGAGGCTGCCTGCGCGGGCTCTTGGAGCGAGTGGAACTTATTTGTTCTTCTAATAGATTAACAAAGCATATTTATTCATATATAGGTATGATGAAATGGATCCGACAAAGCAAAGGGAGACCGGAATGGCCATTTCTGGATCGTTAGCAGTCATCAACCAGTCTTACCCAATCTCAAGAATTGGAGCACCCGAGATAGATGTATGTTTTGATGTTGAAATACGGGCATCCCAAAATATTTAATTGAGAAGAGAAAAGTTTGTTTGGGAATCTTGAATCTGTGAATTTTCGAGGCTGGTTCCCCAATTCGTCGTCGGACTATGGGATGTGTGCTCAGCCGGTCATGTTACTTCTGACCGCTGCCGCCTTCTTCCTCCATGGGTGTCGGCTTTTGGCCCTGCGTAACTTCTTTCGTCCCGTTCTGAATATATGTGAGCCTAGTAGGGAGCCCTTGGTGACGGGATTTAAATCAATGTCTCAGTTTAGTGTGCCAGTCGAGGACCAACTTTCCAGCGCTAGTGCGGCCATTTTCTCATCAGCCATACCAATCACCCTCAATTTCTCAAAGACGAAGTTGTGTTTCGGCTGTTGCACGTGACCATAGACTGAAGAGGCTTGTGTTTGCGATTAATTGCAAGTTGGAGTTCGTGCAATCTTGTGCACAGCCGTTTGCCCGTTTCACCAGCATAACTCGCATCGCAGTTTTTGCACAGTATGCTGTAGACCATGGCTGATTTCTCGGTTGCTGGCAGTGGGTCTTTGGGCTTCATTCTTTGCTGTCTGATTGGGAAATCTGGTTTATACGCCACTTCGATTCCAAAAGGTCCTAGTATTCGTGCTAGTGCTGCAGAAGGAAACATAACACTGCAGTTGCCCCATTAACTGGACAAGGCCACCACATACACTTGCGGCGGACTGACAAGTCTGCTGAATAGTGGGGGCGCCAAGTGACTGCCAGAGTATCTTAGAGATTCTGATGATATCTGAGGCAGTGTCCAGTTGAAAGCGAACTGCGTGATCTTTGAGAGATAGGTTAAATAACCTCCGGCGATCAGCTGCGATAACCTAGAGTAAGGCCGACAGGCTAAGAGAATTGCCGGAAAACTGAGATTAGGAAAACGGCTTAAAACGGTGCTTGGGGATGGAATTGACAAGGACGGGCTTTCTTGCGTAAGTTGAGGGTCGGTAAAACCTATCATGATGTCCAACCTGGTTACATTTCTGGCTGCGATATTACTCAAACGTGCAACCCCGATGGAAATGCCACGCACCACAGTGCCGGAAAATATTTCTTCTTGCATTCATTTGGTAGGAAATTACACCTTGTTTAGGTTTTTTCAGTTAAAGAAAGGGCATACTTCGGTTTTAAAAAAAGTTTCTAAATTGCAGAATAATTTTGAAATTGACCGACTAAAACAGCTGAATTCAAGGTTTCCAAACAGCATACTGTGTATATTCTGTTTAAAGAGCAAGACTTTTTATCTAGGGTTTGAAGAAAAGGTCGCATAGTTCTCATACAATTTTGTAATAGTTGCGGATCATCCCGCATACATTATAGGCAGCACTAACAAATTGACGGATACAATGTATTATGAATGAACACTTCTCAGTCGTACAAAATCTCAGAATTTGAAATTTTTCTAAAGCCAACATATACACCTTCTTAAGTATAAAATTTAAAGAACGCGTACTTTTCTACGAAACGAGGGCAAGAAAATTAGTTAAGGGCATGTTTTCTATAAAATATATTCGAATTTATAAAAGCAGCCAAAATCCATGATCAAAAGGCATACTATTTAATTAGCCATTTTTTAAAGAATCTGCTTTTTGTAGGCGGTCAGGAAGTAGTCGATAAAGAGCTGGCATCCTAGCGCGACTGAAAAGACTTAAGATTAGACTTCACGATAATCAGTTTGCGATTGATTACCAGTGTTTCGCAAATTGTGGCATTTTACTTGCAGCACTCGTCATACTATACATCAACGCATTCCTCACAATGAGAAAGCCAACGCGCTGGAATCTATCGCGACGCGATTACCATCGTGAATTTACGGCTGCCCATTGATGACGTAACTCGCTGCCTCCGAGGACGGAGTGTCGAATTTAATGGTTTCTGCGCAGATCATGACTGCGCATGACCATGACTATGTTATCATTACCTATGATTAAGGATTCCCAATTTTCTTCTTTTTAATGGTTTCTACTCAATGTGACCTACATGATACTCACATGATAGATCCAATACGACATAATTAGTAAAATACCGATTCATTCCGCAGGGAGTGGGTCACGTATGGTACGCGTAAGTGGTTCATCTACCTTTGTCAGTCACTGCGCCCGAGCCCACCACTAGTAGTTCTGACACTTTTTTGCCATTCATGTCGGATAAATAGGGGCGAATAGAATGTGGTAGTTTTCGCGCAATTCTGCCTCACTATAGACCCATTTTATGCGCTGTTTTCCGGCGCTGTGCCCATACTGACACAGAAAACATGCTGAGGGCTCATCGATCGGGAGGGTGGAGCAGTCACAACATTTAATAATTCCATAGATAGCGTGGAAAATACAATTATCAGGTTTGTGTTGTAAAGAAGATGGGCGCGCGATCACTGGGACAATAGGTCGGATCTCCGCCGTCTCACAATATGGTGACGAGGTACGAACATGGTTGGGAACTGAGCAACGCCCCTTGGATGCGTGAGCGTAGCGCATGGAAAAATCCGCGTGTCTGTTGATGAAGTTGGCTTCATTTTGATGCATGTGTTTTCTTAACGAGAAAAAAAAAACAACTTTTCAGCTTTATGATTTGGAACTCACGTATCTATCCAGTCTCGCAGATGCGTTTTGAACAGACAGGCGCTCCAGCATCATTTTACAAAGCAGAGTTGATTTTAATCACTTATATTGTGCACCAATTAAAGTTCATTGCTGTTCATTTTTACAAGCCCTCATTTATTGCACCTTGACCATTTTTTTCCGTTTGACCCTTAGCAAGACGTTCAAAATAGCGTCCGTTGCGGTCGTTGTTTGCTCTGCTATCTACAATACTGTCTATATAACCTCCTAGTTTTGTGTTAAGCAGGTAGTAGCTTGGATTTACTAAACTTGCAGACGTTTGCACAGACGTTGTTGAATGTTCAGAAGCCATTGACCCGCGAATATGCTCAATACCTTAGCGAAGACTTCCTAACTAGGAGGATGACCTCCTTCCGAAAATAATCAAATACAATTTGAGCAAACGAAGGCTGCGAACTACTTGCTTTCAATATCCCATCTAGTCTCATTAAGCTATCACCTAATATTTACGCTCCCCCTCCTCCCGAAAAATGTTACACGAGATATCATCCCTTATCCATGTTTCTCCCCCGCCGTAAGGGTGCTGGTTGCGTCGCGGTACAGTGTATTTCCCGTCAATGGTCAAACAATGCAATGCACTTGACTGTGCCACGCATGACCACCGCCATCGTAGAAATAAAAAGATACTAACGAGCGCAAGATCAATTCAAGACAGGATCCATCTGCACAAAAAATAGCGCACTAGACAGCAAATCATACATTATGGATGGTAGGACGCCCACCGGTCTGTTTACTGAACCTGCTCATCCCGTTTTACTTAGCAGCTCAATCAAGAGCCCTTGCAGGCAGTCGTATAGCAATTTGTAGTAGATGTTGAAGTGAAACCAACCAAGTATGACTGGCTGATGATGGCTTATAAGCCAGAAATGATCATTCTGGCCTCTCCCGTCTTTTCGGTTCCACTTCCTCATAATTTAATATACTTTGAATCACATGTGTAACTGTGTGGTCATGGAGTAAATAAATACGTACAACTAGAGTAGTAACACACAATAAGCCATCATGGATTTTGAAGGGTTCGCAATCAGTAAACAAAACCACCGTCAGAAAGCACCGTTGACTCCTTCTGAGGTTTGTAAGTTTTAAGGAAAAGGAATGTTATGTTACTTTTTAAAACGTGATTTTACTGCAACCTCGGACGGCAAATGTCCCGGGCCAAATGAAAAGTCATTATTCTCGCAGAAAATAATAATAAAATGGCTGCAATAAGTTTAAGCGAGCTGTATCTTTTCAGCTGTGTCGCTGCATTAAGTTGGCCACCATACCTGTTATTTGACAGATTTTGAAAGACGGCAAGTTCAAGCTGTCAAAGGCCATAATTCGAAGATTCTGAAGTCATTCTTGGGATTATGTAAAAGTTTATACAATATTTAAACATGCAATACTTTCATACGTATTCTACCTTTTTGGAACCCAAACGTATGTAGTTGAAAGTCGAGCACCGGCTTTGCCATATTGGTTTAAGCTCTAGCGGTAAGTCAAGCAGCCCAGACAACAATTGAAGTCTGCGCAGTTAACTCCAAGCCCAGCCAAAGATAAAATGTAACAAAGGTCTTACTATGCACAGTTCGTCAAGTCAATCAAACGAGCTAACGATACGAATGCGTAAAAATTTCTGGTGAGCTCAATCAAGCAACTATGTGGGTAGGCATATATTAGTAGCCAAGTCTACAAAAAATAGTACCCCAGGTTGCTAATACCAGCTCAAAAGGAGTGCTTCGCAAGACACAGGCGGTTCTTATCCACAATGCCAACACCCCGCCTCTTCCAACATGCCAACTCCAGCAGCAAATGTGCTGTGCGGGAATCGGCCGCATCAAGCACAAGCTGGCTCAACAGAAATCATCACATTTCAGGTTACTACGTGGCAGTAAGCTTTTCGTCGATCTTTCCATTTTTGCGTGCTATCCTTGATGGCAGCTAAGTCATGTTACTCCGTAAAAATAGCTTTTATTTTCCAACCACTCTTTCGCCTCTCGTATTTCTTCTTAAAAAGAATCAATCCACGAATTTTGTAACCAAACCATTACCTTAAACGTCAGTTAAATTTCCAATTTCACCGAATCTTTCGGGTTGAGGTAAATGCCACTCATTCGTTTTGCTATAATGAAGGATCACAAAAGGAAGTTTACTGAGACATCAACTACTTAACTGCGTGTGAGTGTTTTTCGAGTCCAAATAAGTGGCGTAAGGCTTCCTGTGAATTCAACCGGAAGTCCAGTGAAATAGCTCGATCATTCGCAATGCGATTTCGGCACACATGTTTTCTCCCAAATCCATCTCCAGTGATCGTCGGCGAGGAAAGACACTGTCATTTTCCCAAAAACGGCTGTCATGTTGGTAGGTCTCTACCGGCAGCAAAATCCAACTTTGCAATGGTGACATCCCTGTGACCTTTAGCGTCTTTTTTGTGGCATGATAGGGCGACGACACATTATAATGCAGCAGAAGATTGATACTTAACCCGCAGTATTGTTGGTTCCTTGTAGTCCTGTGACTCTGTCCTTCAGTTTTTGGATCTGCGTTTGCAAAAACTCAAAATCCTTAATCCCAAGGTACGATTTCTAATGCTCTTTTAATTCTGCAAAGCAGAAAATGTGCACACAAAAACGAGCCTCTCGAGTACGTAGGCAAACCATATTTGCGGGTCTCGGTAGGTGATGACTACAGATTAGGTCCAGAATTTTAACGCCACAGCCCCGAAGGCCGCAATCTATCCCACCGACTGTCTGATCAAATGCAACTTTTTTATGACAGTTTGGCAGATTTGAATAATTTAGTTGACCCAATGGGATATGAACTCCCTGTTTCCCTGTTTTGTGAATTCGGATCCCACCGAGGCCATACATTTTTCACAATTGGGTCAACTGACTTATTTAAATCTGCCAAACTCTCCTAATAATTAATTTAGCCTAGTAGCCAGCCTGGTTGATTCTAGAGGATTGCTTAGGAAATCCTGCTTGGACAGTCAGTTTACTGTATCCGTATTGGTAATTCCATACAAGCAGCAGGCTAAGCGGGCAAATCGACCGAAGTACGATTAAATTCAAACCTTCGGCGTGCCTTCGTAGCTCAATGCTAGAGCGTTAGCTCTTCGTTAGCCTCCCCTGCTGTATGGGTTCGAATCCAACAGAGGCCACGAATTTTTCATAATTGGGTCAACTGAAGTACAACTTTGCCGATGGAGCCCCTGAGAAGGTGACCAGGAATGTACTACAATATCTACTGCATGTGGCTTTAGTGCGCATAATACGGGGGTCTTACCCCTTGAAACAACTCGTTGGAATCTCAAATTTGTTGACAGGAAGGAATATTCCGGCGCTATTTGCCTGTATTGCTGGTCTGCGTCCTCCATACATAGACATCGTACCCGTCAAAACCCCCACCCCCATTATAACTCGGGTGTTCACATGATAACCTCAGGTGAAGATGATGAACCTGGTAAGTGCATATTCTATTTTTATTATGCTTATGCAAATGTAGGAAGGAAGTCTTACAACTCAGCTATTGAAAAATTCATAGGAAATGCTAATCTGCCATGGTTAGTTAGTTGTGGAGCGGGTAGCTCTCTGTTGAAAAAGAGATTCTCTGTAATTTTCAAGCTAGAGCTCGATACTGTAGTAAGACGAAAATTCAGCCGGAAAACAATAAATGGCACTAAGTTACAACATAAAGACATGCTAGAACTCAAGCTTTTGCTAAATAGCGCTTCCTTAACCCATAAGTTATCATTTGCCCGATATATTTTGACACAGCATACTTCTAACATCTGTATCCTCGTTCTGGTAATGCAAATTAGTAGCAACTGATACAGTCTTTGGTGCTTAGAGGCGAGAGGGCGAAAATTAATGCAAGCCCTGATGAGCTCCGAACCTCAAACTTTTATCTGCTCAGAATAGCATAATCCAGACTCGCACTCCTAGTTGAGATATAGGGGGCATGAGCCGCAGAATTGGTTCAAATCAGCGTCATCTCTGACTTATAATAGCGCCAGATATAGTAAAGGTACTACTTACAAACAGCTACATCGCTATTTAGTAGTAATAAAGGAAAGGCGGTGCTCTGCGGTTATATTTTCTGTATCACAAACTAGATACTTTAGTAAGCCAGCATCTAACCTACAGACAGTAAAACGCACTACGTTACGACGTAAAGGCATGGTTTTCTCTAACCCATAAACTATTTATTTTACCTCATACAAATATGGAGTGCATACTAGGTGCCGACTTCCTACAAGCACACACAGGCCGTATTATAACGGACAAAGTACTGGTCTTAGTAAGTATGATAAATATAATGAGCACCTTAGCATATGCACCTTAATTCTGGTAGCAGTATGCTCATATTTTCATAGTCCAAATCTAGCAGAAACGGGCAGTCTGATGGATAGAGTCCAGAGGGTGGAAACCGAGGCAAACCTTCGTGTGCTCCGGGTCTTAGACATATATTTTCTCGGAACAGCAGAAACCCAGATTCACGCTTATTGTTGAGATCAAGGGGGTATGAGCCTCAGCGTTGCTTTTCAATCAGCATCAACTCTGAAATACTATCAGAACTAATAATAATCAGCTACATTGCTAGTTAATAGTAGTAGAAATAGCACTAACCATATCAGTCGCGGCCTCCTTGAGCCTGTCTTGACATCCAGTGAACGTGAGTGAGAATACTATTGCGACAGTACCCGCGCAAAGTCTGCTGCCCTTTAAGACAAAGTTAGACGACGTTCTGGCTTGCATTGGAAAAAGCGGCCAAGGCCTGAGCCCGTTCGGTCTTCTTAATGTTGGAGAGTGCGGTTGGCGCTTGCTACGTCTTCTATCACTCAACCCTACCCTCTGATCTCCAGTCACCTTCCCTGCACCAACCTGCCTGGTGCATATAGTGAACTTAATCGAAATCGATGGTCGAACGCACACCCCTCGTCAATTGGGAGGCTCAATCTCATCTCGAATTGTCCCCTGTTCAGATGTGCCACTGCTACATGGCAGCAAGGCGAATAATGATATCTATGCGTTAACTTGCCTTATCACGGTGAGTAATGGACAAATCGCCCAGCAGAGTTTATTTGGTATGAATTTTCGGATTCTCGCCCGAAAAAATCATCAGAGGCAATCGCAGATAAGGATAACTAAGGCACTATGGGTGCAGTACTGACAGAACACAGTAGTCTAGAAGAAGATGCGATTACTGGAGTGATACGTTTATTGATCCGACGTTTCAGATCCTCACTCAACCCCATCATGAGGGACAGCGTGGATAGATAAAGTGAAGGAAAAATTTATAGGCAGCATGTGCTCTTACCTGTTACTTCTTCTGATGATGAGTTCGAGTGAGATGGCAAAACGCCAGGCCAATAAAATCCTCGCTGCCGCAATTCATATTTTTTTAGGAAACCCTTTTTATAAAACGAAGACGACAGATTTCAGCGGTGAGTGTATTTTTCCACTCTTTATCTTTAATGTTCTCTTTCAAATGCAAAAACGAAAATAAAAGAAAATTGGAAGCGTGCAGCCCTAATGATCAAAATGCCGGAAAACTCAGTTTGTCTTTCAGAGAAGAGAGGGAAAAGGCAACGGGGAGTGGCGCAACTAACTGGGCAGGGAGATGCAACAACGAGTGCCTGCACGAAGGTCCGGCAGGGAAAGGATGAGGCTCTTGTCGCGTTCCGATAGATCGACGGTCACGTTCCCAGTGGAATGCCAGATACGACACAAGAGAAAACCCGTTGCCAGAGCACAGGTAGTCTGGGTCTGCCAGAATGGCAATGAATGGCGTTGATTTGGGGAGCCCAGAAGAGGCTCTCGTGGTGGTGGCGAGAGGCTGAGGAAGAGGGTGAGACAGACACCGTCCGTGGGTTCGACGGCCTTCTGTGGG
Organism: Ligula intestinalis; assembly: GCA_036362985.1. Classification (NCBI taxonomy): domain Eukaryota; kingdom Metazoa; phylum Platyhelminthes; class Cestoda; order Diphyllobothriidea; family Diphyllobothriidae; genus Ligula; species Ligula intestinalis. Next base: position 47,134,200 of record JAYGXS010000001.1, read on the forward strand.
GTCCCGGCAAATTCAACTCCAAGGACGGCTGTTGAGCTTGGAGACCACAACAAGTGGTTTGGAGAGGTAGTCGGCTTAGTAGTGACCTCGTAACCAAGTCCTGAGAATATCTTCTGTATGGAAGAAAAGAACAGTGAGCATACAGGAGCACTAGGAACACTAGGGGTTAGCAACAAAAACGTGGATCACACCATTGAGCGGCGCCATGGATGGTGAAGTGCAAACTAGACCGTGGCAATAGAAGTGGGTCAAGTGATTTTAAGTTCAGCTGGATTTTTGTCCGAACGGAAGTTTTTGAAGACAGTTGGTAAGTGAAAACATGAAGAAATTAATAAGCACCTAGTTTCTTCTCGGCCTTTGAGCTGAATCAAAAAGGGGAATTCATAATTATTTCAGACAGACAGGATCAGGCACGCCTATGTTCATAACAAATAAAAGTAACCAGGGGACGCTTTGATACTGGTTAGAGTCGAAAACGAAGAGGACACGGAAGAGCGAGGAGTAGACTAATAGGCGCTTTACCTGTGCGAAGTAATATGTATGTTTAGAATAACAGTTTGCAAGTTTCGTCCTCTGGTTCGCATGGGCTACGATGGGCGCGTCTCCGACACCGTGACCACCGCAGTCATCTCCCCGTGTGACCATTAGGATATTGAACAACCGCGATGGCCTCCTCCTGACATGATCCAAACACTTTCAGCAGCAGGACATCTGATTTAGATGTTCCCTTCGCCCCCCCCCCCACAGGCGAAAGTTCTTCTCCTAATCCCACAACTGGCATTCAAAACTAAACTTATGAATCATGCCTAAGAAGTTTTTTTACCGTCTGCGGTTCCATTACTGGCAACGCCACATGTTCTGCGTGATAGCTATGTACAAAAAGGGAGTTCAAACGTATTTACCTATATTTCCCTAATAAAACTGAACTGAACTGAAGGACTTCTTCTCCGTTATGACAATCTCATTTTTTCCAGGGTCGTTGCGAATCTTCACAGAAGGCTACCAAAATGTGGACAAAAAGGTATCTTAAGCTTACAGTGATTGCTTCATACTGCTCAGTTATACTTCTTGCATACCAGTAGGGGCAGCAGTTCGAGTGGTTTAGTAGAACTCACTTATTTTTTATACGTTATTGCTCGTAGTTTGTTTTTTACATGCACTTGCAGTATGCACACCTGAAAATTGAGCTTATTTATTTAGCCCACATTTTTGTCTTGACGGCACTTGAACTGTTCTCCAAAATGTATTAGCTCTCCGCAATAACACTACCTTTACAGTCCTCCTTCACCTTTCCTTCATCTCAAGCTGTTTATCTGAAACTGGACCTTTTGTCGATGAATCTGTGTCGGTTTCTGATTTAGCCGGGACATGGGAATAGCTATTCGCATCTATTACAGGTGGAACTGCGCTGAATCCTAAAATGATTATGGTTGACGTTTAGGGCTAAAGTCTAGGTTGACATTAGGGATAGGACGTGGAATTTGGAATTTGGCGTAAGATGACCTACAATATAGGGTGGGGGGTACCTACGCGCGTGTCAAAGTCTTATTTAGTCAGATTTTTGCTGAATTTTCCTATGTTTCATTAGTATTCTCAACTATCGTATCCTGACCAATCACCTTGTTCAAAATGCTTTACCTGACCAGGCACGAACAATTTACGCAGCTTCTTAATAAACTAGATGCTTGCATGTTTGACTATTGAAGTGCCGAGCTGAGAGTACGAGGTTTTTTTAGTCCCGACGGTCTGACCTAGTAATTGGCTTGAATGGTGCCGTTAGGAATGTACCAGAAATCGTTTTCTGTCATCATGGCTCCGGAGGTCAATCATCTTGATGCTTAAATTATTATTTGCGCGCCAAAACGTGCTGAGAAGGTTGAACAGTATTTTTTGCAGTATGACAGTTGAGAAAGTATGGCAGTAAAAAAAGTCGGCGATTCTGCGGAGCGGCTAACACGGAACAGGATTTAATTCATTATAATGAAAAAAAAACAGTTTAACGCGAGCCATAAGCCAAGCTTCACCTTTTTAATCTTTATGTAGAAATATAAGCATGTGTCTGAACATCTTTTTAGACCGTTGAGATAGCACTTGCAAGTGATATTTAAAAAAGATGAGTACTTAAAGCTGTGACTCTATTTGTGGTTTTGCCTGATAAAAGAGTCCTGCTAAGCGGCGAATTATTTTTATTGCCAGAGGTACAGGACCAAAGATGATTTTGCACTGGAATAAAAGAACGTGGTAGAATTTTCCTGGATAAGGTGAAAAAATAGCAGTTTTGGTTATCCAGGTGGAGATTTAGCTCAATTACCGGAAATTAGGTCAAACTGTAAAAGCTATGGGGGCTTGCAGCGATCAAGTATTAGCTGTTTTAGCAATTTTTGATAACGTCCTAAATGCCCAACTTCAAAAAAAAGAGAAATAAGCCGCGAATGCTAGTACTATGCAGCCCAAATCAGTGAGAAACGTCTGCGATTCTAGACTCAGAAGACGAAAAAGGTACGTGGTAATAACAGATTCACAGGTAATACCCCATAAACACTGCTGAATATTCAGAGCAAGAAAATGGCTGGCAGCTAGGGTTAAGTCACGAGTCTGCACCCAGCCCAATACTAGTTTGGCATTTCCCATTTATCGGAATACTATCAGAACACTTCCTCAGCGCCTTAGTACAGGCTCGGGAAAGACGCAATGTCAGAATAGCTGATTGTACATGTGATCGAAAAGTTGTCTTAACACACCAAACCGCGAGGACACAACTGGCAGGTCATAATGAATTCAGCATAGTCCTTGTATGCAGACATGTGGAGGTGCGTGAGTACGTCTCGGCTCCAGTCCCTGCCTCAGGTGACTAGACAGCCTAAAAGGCATTTATTAAAATGAACTAGCAATGACCTTGCATGCATTTCTTTCTTGTAACTGTGCCATATGGAACCGCGACTATTGAATTAAAAAAGATGTATTAGTGAGGAAAGATGAGAACTATTACTACCCTTATATGAACAGCAAGTGTCACCTGAAGACCTGAGAATGCCATTGACAGGAGTAATTAGGACGGGGGCTGATGACCCAGTGCCCAACTACCAGTGGAAGTTGATGGATAGTTTAGGACCAGAAAGGTTGCAAACAAACGGGTAAAATCTACGAAAGGGCAAAATGTATGAAAAATGTGCTGATGGTCAACACTACTTTTCATTGGCTGCCTAGTGGTGACGTCCTCGTTTAAATGATATACCGACTGACATATCATCTGAACTGGCTCCACAGTTATCGGTTAAAAAAAGGGAGGCTGTTGGTTTGTGAATAGCCAATAAGCACAGGTTTTACACACAAGTTGAACCATCAATTTCGACGATGCCTAACATCCGCTCCAAACAGGTTGCTTCAGTGACAGTGACTTGTGCGTGAGGTATGTTTAACTGTTAGTAGACTTGTCACAGCATCTACCGCACTCTCGCTCTCTTTTCCCTCATCCATCTAAACCCGATGTATCTCTGTCTCAGTGTCCTCCGGACTACAGAAATTCGAGACCGTGGCCTTTGTTTTGTCTAATGTGCCTACTACCTCGCAAATAATGCCGAATCAATTTTCGCACATAATCTGCGTGTGGTATTCGGCAGCTTGCCTATCGTTTCACGTCTTACTTGTCGACACAACAGACTCCTTTCGCCCTCACGTGCGGCCATGAAATGCGAATACAAGAGGATATATTCGACTGGTCAAGTGATTCCGTTGAATTTCGTGAGGAAGTGGTAGGGGTTACATTATCGTTACCCAAGTTCTTTCGGACACAATTCGCGTCAGCCTGGACCATGAACGAACACTTGGCCCGGAGTTCACAGTCCAATTCAATCGACTTAAGCTTGACGACCGGCGCGCCACAGACAGAGGGTCGCAAACGTCACCTACAGCGTACTAGGAATGAGCCATGTGTTCCTGTAAGCGATAAGCGCCTAAGCTGAAACAACCCCCACCCTTCCCCTCAGCAGGGTGCATGAGGTTAAACGAAGCCCCACTTTGAAGCTAGTTCCCGCCATGTTTCGAATGCCCCGCTGCCATGGCCGTCACCCTCCCCCGCATAAATACGTGGGACGCTGTCCGGATCCCAGGTGAGACAGAGACACTGGGTTCAGGTGGATCACTCAAACCTAACTCATGCGCAAATCACCGTCACTGGAAGAACCTGTTTGGGGCACATGTTGGGCATCATCAAGATGGATGGTCGAACTGTCGCCTGCAAAACCGGTCGTTATTGACTACTCACAAACCAATCAGGGCACTCGTTCGACATAAGACCTAATAAAGTGACTTTCAACGGTTACTTCACTCGTGAGAATCTCAAATCTGCCGTGTATTTCGAGGTAATTTGCCTGTATCTGCAGGTATGCGTCATCCGTACAGAGGCAGCGTGATCGCAAAAACCACCCCAACATAACCCAGGTGTTCACGCGATCACCTCCGTTGAGGATAAGGGAGCTTGCACGTGCATATTCCCATTTTTATGCTTATTGTAAATACAAGCTGTCTGTCTTATCCTTCAGCTGTTGATTCAGTATAGGAAATGCCATGTTCTCATGCTTGGCTAATTCTTAAGCACGTTGCGCCCTCATTTAAACAGGAGACGTTCAGTAAATTCCCAGATAGAGCTAGATACGCTAGGAAGTTTAAAGTTAGCCTGAAAATAACAAATGGCACTACCTTGCGAAATAAAGACATGGTGGAATTTTAACAATTACTTAATAACGTTTCGCTAACCCATAGAGTAGTATTTTGCCCCGATATAGCTTGGACTGCACACTAGAGGCCGACCAACTAAGATGCCACCTCTAAGTCTACCCTTCTTCTACCGGACAGGACTAAAAGCGATGGTAAATGAGATGCTCGATGGAAAGATTATTGCGCCGTCTTAATTTCCATTGGTCATCCGCGGTCGTCCAAATCATGAAGAAAGACGGCACCCTGCGATTATGCGTTGTCTATCGTAAGCTAGATACTGTAGAAAGTCCACGATTACTCTTTAAACGGCGCTACGTTGTGACATAAACGCATGGTATTACCTGAGCTATTATTTTATAACGTTTATTTAACTCAAATGCTTATTATTTGCACCCCATACAGCTTGGGACTGCATAATGGGTGCCGATTTCCTACAATAAGTATTATAGTATACTAGTTACTGGTCTTAGTAAGTACGATTGCTAAATTTAGCGCTATTAGCAGAGGCATATTACTTCTAGCAGCAGGATCCTAGTCCTCTTAGTCCAAACTTAATAGCAACTGGCACGGCCTGGTGGATAGAGTTTAGAGAACGAAAAGCAAGGCAAGTCTTGATGTGCTTCGGGTCTCAAACATGTATTTACTCGGAAAAGCATAAATACAGATTTGCACTCCTTGTTAAGATCGAGGGGGTATGAGCCCCAATGTTTACTTTAATCAGCGTCACGTATGACTAATATTAGCGTCATTAATATTACCAGTACTACTAGCATTCAACTGCATTGCTAGTTAGAACAGTATAAATAGTAGTAGCGGTATCATCCTTGATCTGCTTGAGTCTGCTTTGACACCCACTGAAGGTGAGTGAGATTAGGTAGTGTGGCAGTACCCGCGCAAAGTCAACTGTCACTTAAGACTATGTTAGGCGGTGTTTTGGCCTGCATTGAAGAAACCGGCCTACGCCGGATCCCGTTAGGTCAACTCGACTCTGTCTTGTCACCGGTTCATTCGGGTGGAAGGTGAAGAGTACCGTAGACGGTTGCGCGTCTGCATTCACTTAATCCCTGTCTACAGTCACCCTCCCTGCACCAACCTGTTTGGAACTCATGGCAGACTTCATCGAAATCGAGAGTTGGACAATAACTGGTTGCGTTTGCATTTAAATGGTATACTGACTGATCCATCGTCTGTACTGACTCGACAGTTATTGGTTAGAAAAGGGAAGTTGTTATTTTGTTGAGGGGGCTGCGAGTTAGACAAAGAGCATTTCCCTTCGGTCAACTTTACCTTGAGAAACCGCAGAATAGTCTGTTTCATTTTTCTGTGGTTAATACGAATCAGGGGAAAGCGCGAACTGGTGTCCGTTGAGATAACATAATGAGCGTCTGTGGTCTCGGCAACAGTGGATTCAGGAGGAGGAGGGGCAGAAGCAGCAGCGGTGGTGGCAGTCTGCGGAGCCTGATGTCGCACCTCGATAACGAGACGCAGGAAGACGCCGGCCAACGGGTTGTCTGGGTGCACCGGGAGGACGCTGGGCGGCGGCAAGTTTAGGCTACTGGTGCAAGTCTGCGAAATGCTGGCCAGACTCACGTAACGCATGATGGGCGCCCTCAGACGCAACTGTTGGCTCTCCTCGAGTTGCAGGCCCTTTACGTGTTTCATCTCAGCTTCCTCGATTTTGATGAAAGGGACCCATGCAGCCTGTAGTGACTCCTTATCAGCTTTCTTCTTGAGAATACCTATAAAGAAAGAGGAAGAAAGTGTAGGAACCAGGAGGGAAAAGAATATAATGATACAGGCGGCTCCACTACAGAGTGACCATTGCGCAGATAGCAACGGGGCATGCTGGTTAGTCTACCGAAACAACAAAAGTGACTGCGATAATGCCAACGAAATGATGGAGCAAGAAATGATTTTGCACGAATACTCTTAATGCTCAAAGGCGCCCAGACGAAATAAATTCTGATTTATCAATTCACGCTAGTCGGATTGCCTAACTAAAAAACTCGTGAAGTTGATAGCCTGAGAATAACTCCCGTTACGCCTGTACTGACCTTATACAAAAGAAGCTGGGGCAGGCCTCGTAGCCTTATGAAACACGGCTGTCGAATCTCAACCTCTTCCCTTTGCGCTACAGGCAGCTTCGGGGGGACCTGATACTAGCATTCCGCGTATTACGTCTTCAAGACTGCTGTCTTATATCAGGGGATTTTTTCGAATTAGCAACGACCACGAATCTGAGGGGTCATCCCCTCAAATTAAAGGTGACAGGGGCCAGGCTGGACGCTCGGAAACACTTCTTTTCAAAGAGGGTGGTCGGGGCGTGGAATGCGCTTCCTCAGGACGTTGTTATGTCGGAATCGCTAGAGGGTTTTAAGCAAAAACTGGATCGATATAGCAATGCACGATGGATCGGAACTGACAATTTGCAATAACAATAATACTACTTCCAATTTTTCAATAGTATTAGTTTTTATATCCATTCACGTTTGCTATTTATAACGCCCTCCCACGCATAGCCTCATGCGAAGGTCTCCGCGGTCTACCCTACTTGGCTATCTGCGTACCGTGATTACCCGCTGGCGATCTTATCAGCCAGACCTGCCGGTCTTAACAGTCACCCTTGGTTTGACCCAAAGCGGACTGTCGACGATCTGGACGGATGCCCCTGTTTTTCCAGTTCCGTGGCGGACTCTGCAATCAGCAAGGAAGAATCAGGACGTGGCTTCCACACGGTGATGATCCTGGGAACCTTTGCAATGCCCCCCCCAGTGGGAACCCCCTTTTTTCTCCTAAATCCCACGCATTACCCCCACAAGGGCGACAGTTTTTCTCCTAAAAATCCCTGAGGAGTTTTTTCACTGTCTGCTCCTATTTTCATCCTATGACTCAGGACAACTGGCCTCGCCAACAGTCTAAGCAACAAATTTTTTGCTACCACTGCACATATGTACAAATAGGGCACTCAAAGGAATTTTTCCTACATACCCTCAATATACTGATACTGAAGCTAATAAAAGGACTGCTGTCAGGCTACCTTTCCCATGAAGTTACAAACAAGCGACGGAGTCTGATGTAAAAGTCCTTTTATCCGCCTCCCCTCTTTATTTTTCATTTTCTTCTAGTATCTCTGTTTCCTGTATGGCAAATCATACAACATACTTACACTACTCGATGTTTGTTGGCAATCTGTAAATATTACGCGGTTTTCCAGTGGTGGCCAATGGATTTTGGTACGAATATTTATATAAACTTTCGGACTGAGTGTTTAAAACATCATATCAACTCCTCTACTCCACGGTAGTGTTTACTTTCTCATGAGATTAAATAATATAAAAATTAAAAACCCAAGTATCTCCCAGAAAGCACATAGGGGAAGCTGCAGGAACTACTGATGGGCCAAACTGTGTTCAACAGAGTTCGAATATTTGCAAAACACGTCTAAGCTTTTATCTAGTACCCGTAATGTCAGTACTGTACTTGTTAAGGCTACAATCATGCCTGATCTTGCCGGACCCGATGATGTCATGGATTGACCTCTCCACAGGTGGCAACAGCCCCGGACAGTTCAATCCATTCTCTTCGGCAACGAGGCCAACATTTTAACGTCTAAAAATAACTTTCATGTCTTGACGAACTGTGTCGGCCAGGTTTTGAGCTGCCCCCCTTTCGATCCCTTAAATTGGATAGCGGTGCCGAATCGAGGTTAGTAACACTGTGTTCGTGAGGTTGAAAAC
>JAYGXS010000001.1:47149051-47176045 GCA_036362985.1 Ligula intestinalis
CCAACGATTACGTAACTGGCTGCACATTTCCGCGCTCTGATTGGACCTTGCATGTAAAGAAAGACAAACTATCGATTTTTAAATTTAAACCTCCTTTGTAACTGTTTGGCCTGATGAGAAGTTACTGAAAGCGTTCGCTCGCCAAAATTGTGTTCTGAATTATCTAATGGGAATTTTTGCAACTTACAAACATATTGGCCAAAAAGGGGCAGCGCAATATTGTTGGGCCAAGCTAGTACGCATAACTGTACAGAATTTGACTGGCATCTACACATCTTAAATTTTTCTTTAAAATGATTTCCAATTTGGTGATCGTGACCGAATGTGTAGCTGTAGCCAATCGTAGTAATCGATGAGAGGTCCCTGTACATAAACTGCAGAATAAAGTTTAAAGAGGAGAGAAATTAACTTATCGCAAGGGGAAAAAATCAAAAAATGTACTGGTGTGCCTATGGAGACTGAGGCTAAATGGGGGTTTATAAAGCCGATAAAAAGCATTAAATTGTGGTGTCTATAGAAGATGAAGAAGTAGTATAATACATAAGCGGACAAATTCGCGGCTACGGCAGCAGAGTACCTACATAGATCATTACCAAACCAGTTGTCCGGGTGAAGGCTCGACAGGGAAGGAGTATAATTCCTACGACCTAGCAAAGATTCGGACGATGAAGTCTGCTGTTTGATACGATCCCATCAGCAATAATAGCATGGAAACTCAGTGACACCTCTTACAGGATAGACACAGAACACAATACAAAGCACAAGTTTTCTTATTTTATATTTGCTTGAGTACAGGAACATGATGTTTGCAGAAATTGGTCCAGGACGGAAAATTGATGGTAAAAAATGAACGAAAAAAACAAATTGGCTATAGTGGAAACTTTTTGGCCGACAGAGATCGGGACACATCCACGTTCAATCTGCTGGCGTACTAGGCTGGGCATATGGCTATCGGGTAGGCATAAGTTATAAAGAGCACAGCAGTCGGAAAAGGAGTTACCAACCGCAGAAATGTCACGCGACATCAAAAAATGAGGGAGAAAAAGACGAAAGACAAACGAAGAAGTAATTAGCTAATACAAGAAAGGGAGAGATTTGCTGCGGTAACACACGCACGCTTTGCAGATGATACTTTTAGGCGCACTGCCCCTGGTATATCAGGGGGGCGGGGGGAATTTAGCAAATTACTCACATAGGGCTATATTATCGAAACACTGCATATGTAAGATAAGTACGCAAAGAAAGACCTGTCGTGAAAGCGGTTGAAGCAAATTTTGTCGCAAGTGCACTTGGCATAAAAATCCCCAGCGTTAATTTTTTCTGCTAACAGAAACCATTTGTACGCCAGTAGTTACTTATTATAAGTCATAAACCTACATAAGACAACGTTTTACGATAACGTGAATACGTCCACTAAATTTGGTTACAGATACCCGGATCCATCAGTTGAGAGCAGGGATACACCTCACCCGCGCTAACCGCAGGACAAAATGCAGGCGAAGTATTATATGAACAACCTGTTGCCTTTGAGAGAAAAAACGCCTGAGATACAACCAGAAAACCAAAATCACAAACCCAAGGTTACTAGACTATATGGATTAAAATAATTATAAGAAAACTAATCGATATAATAAAGTCAGAGAAAGTGTTCAGTAGATGGCAAGAAAAGTCAAAATGTGGAGATTTCAGGAGGAAATTTTAGTCGAAAACTTATATAACTGACCCTCTATGCATTTTTATGAGTTCAATCTGTACACGGCGCGAACCAATGTAGATCCTAAGTTCAGGGACTGGGTATTCACCAAAATTGAAAACACCAAAGCCACAACTGACTTCTAAGAGTTCATAGACAGCAGATTTGGCTTTCTGCTGGGTTCTGAGAGGTGAACCAAATGAATGACACCACCAATGCCAGACGTAACTTCTATGAGCACGTATTAAGCATAATAGGCCTTCTGGTCCTGTTTTAGAGGCGAACATGCTCAATGATACCACCAATACTACAACTAACTTCGATGTGGAAGTAGTAAGCATAATAGGCTTTCTGGTCCTGTTTTTTATGTGAACATGCTCAACGACACCGCCGATCCCACAAGTCACGTATATGAGCACGTTGTGAGCAAAGTAGGCCTTCTGGTCGGAGGGAAGTGCGAAATTAACCTTGTCTACTCACGAACATATGGTCTGAGACCCATAATTTACCCAGTAGGATCAATAGGTAGAGTTATCGGTGCCGAGCTTACTTTACCATGTGCACTCTCGGACGCATGCCACGACAGCCGTATGTACCTTACTACGGCCAGTATGGACTGTAAGCGGTGGCGTGCTTACTTCACCTTGTCTACTCACGGTCACATGCCGTGACAGCCGTAGGTAACATAGAACGGTTAATAGGGACTATAAGGGGTGCGGACTTAGTACGGTTAATAGGGACTATAAGAGGTGCCGTGCTACTTTACCATGTCAACTCACATACACATTCCATGAGTGTACTTAGAGTAATATGGTGTTAGTGACGTCCGTCAATGAGTAGACTTGGTGAAGTCAGGTCCACAGTAGGAATTGGCGGTGTCAATTGTGCCGACGTACGTATGGCAAGAACAACATGTCGTTTAGTGTACATGGTGAAGTGGGCACGGCAGTGGTCGCTGACGGCATTTAGTTTACTAAGCCAAATGAGGTGTTAGTGACGTTCAACAATCAGTAGGCAAGCTGAAGTCATGACTGCAGTGCTCACCGAACCTATGGTTAATGGTAAGGGAGATGTGGCAGTAAGGACAGGTGTAGTTGTGTGTCGATGTTACAGAATGGCCTGACGCTGACTGACGTGCGGCTGACAAGACATTTGCCCGTGACACCCATCAATCAGTAGAAAAAATTGATGTCACCATGGATGGACGGGGTAATGCATTGCTGTGTTATGCGTCTGTTGAGAGTTAACGACAAGGTCTGCACCCGATAACTTACGCACAGGATAAAAGCCAGTCATACCCTTAATCACAGAATTAAATCTAAACCGAAATACTTCATAAAATGAGATCATAGTCAGTTAGCGGATTACAGCCTCATTCAGACCTTCCGGCCACGTTGGTGCAAAAAATGCACAACCAACTAACATAGATAAGTGGATTTTCAACGCACATTTCATGAAATTTACGTTGACACGAAACACATTTAAAAAGTTTTCCCTTACTTACCGCCGTATTACCACCGTAGGCACCAGATGCATCCACAAACGGGAATTCATTAAGGTCCACGACATTCTCACCCAAATGCCGACTGGGCATCCCAAAATTCACATAAGTACTAGTGCTGGCACTACTCGTGGAGACAGTTATGTTAATCGGACGACTTCTCAAAGGTTTGCGCGTCAGCCAGGGCGATTTCATGGACGGATGTCCGCGAGTGCGGAAGTTGGGGAGTAGGTTGTTATTGCGTAGAACACATGCAGAAGATTCTTCACTAGAACCCATCTGCGCGACTAACACATCACCCTCCTCCCTAACCATACAATGAACAACTTCTTCCTTAACGCTCGGCTGTGGAGGAGAGGGGACAAGCGCCCTCGGCTGTGGAGGAGAGGCGACAAGTGACATTTGTTGGCAACCGGCTGCGTTCATTATGTGTTCAGCGAATGCATACACCTCTCGAAACAACTCCAAGAACCACCCGGTTCCACAACTCTCTAACTTCTCCATGAAAGGGCGGCAAATGACTTGTTGCCATTTTATACATCTCGGCCTCCGTGAAAGGCCTCTGACCCTTTCTGATCACAATGTCCGCCGTAAACGACGTGACCTGCGCTGGATCAACATTCTCGTCAGTCCATTGATTATCACAGACTACTGCTTGGGAAACCCACCGGTTCCCTTGATTACACAACCAGGGGTTGATTTTGCACTGCTGTATAAAGTTTAAAATATGCAAACAGGGCAGTTGCTGGTTATGATTGAGCCGACAGCTGCACCTGTCGACCGCATCAGTGGAAAATGTGACGCCACTTTTTTCCTTAAGGTGACGGAGCACAACATCCGAGGCATACCCAGTCAGCATTCGGCAGACGTACGCGACATGTGACTGCAAACCTGTGTAGTGCCTGCGGCGGCAATACTCGACGGCCTCTTTTCTTTCATGATCTACATTCTTTGCGTCCAAATAAGCAACAATGCTATGAACACAATTGGTGAGAGACATGTGCGGTCTACACCATTGTTTCAATCGCCTGTTGATGCTCTCTATTTTATTTGTCGTATTATTGTCATATGTGAGCAGATTACGTCAAGCGTAATGGGCCCACCGGCGTCTACACCACCACCAGCATTCACTTACATGCGGCCAAATCTCAGGAAAATTATTTCTGAGACATAACATAACCAGTCAAAACATTCAAAATGAGCAAGAGTACACTGCTTTACGAAATAAAAATCAAACCTGCTCACCCCTCGCATCCTTATACACAGTCTTTGCTTTTCTTTTAAACGCTTGCAGCACATGAAATGTGCACAGTAGGACTGACACTTTTTTCCCTGGAAACACGTTCTTCAAGGCCTTCAATTCTTTGGCATCCTTGTCTATAAACACTGTACGCAAATTTTCGACTGCAGACCCCATCATTTTCCTGAATTTTTGTAAAACCCATCTGACGCGAACAGCATCGTTTTGAGCTACAAACGCATAGAACACGAACTGAGCATGCCCATACTTATCAGCTACCACAATGTGGTACAATGCACACCTTGCCTATTTGTCCGGTAGGCGGCGTCCATTTGGACTACCTCCGGATACTCAGTGTACTTCGCCAGCAAAGCCGGCGTCGTAAAGCAGGTGGCCCTCATAATCATGTTTAAATTGTCGTACAAGAAGTCGGGGTGCAACCACCCCTCATTGCAAATAAGGCATTTTCATGCCTCTAAGGGTATGGCCGGCTCGGAATACCTCGGCTTCATCTCTTATAATTTCTACCTTCCAGAAATGAAGCTAAGACTTTATCGTATGTATACGCTTCCTATTCTCGAATACTGTTGTCCATCCTTCGGTCTAATAAACGAACCTAGCCATTCAAAAATTGAAAGTGTCCAAAGAAGATTCACTCAAATAGTCCTCTATCTGGCATTTTCAGATACTTCCTACTTAGATAGATGTGAGATAACGAAACCGAAATATCTTTGGGTCAGGAGACTGGAAGCAGGGTTTTGTCTCCTGTTTCGCCTTAATAATAGTTCAAATCTCTCCAAGATTTCTGCCCTTACTCCCGTTACTCACCCTTACAACATAAGAAATTCAACGTTGATTATACCTCCTCCTGCTTCTTCCACTTCATAACGATCTCTATTTTCGCTTCTAGCTATAGCTATCTTTGGAATAATTTGCCGATTGATATTCGGGCGTTGACTTGTCTATGTGCATTCAAGCGAAGACTGCACATTTATCTTAACACTGAATCTATTAACCTTTTGTTTTTTGATCTTTTCCGGGCAGCTTTCTCCACGATCCCAAGAAAGGACCATCGGGAATTTAGGATCCCTTCTCGAAACTCGACTCGTGTCCCCCGGAAAAAGGACGCAGTCTTGACGGCTCTCGTTTCGCTGGTCAACAACCGTCATCAGGGCCTTATATTTGGTCACATCTCAGACATCCCCAACGATGTTCATGTAGATTTGACGGACTTTTGGATCTCATACGGCGGTGCCCATCACGATCATAAACTGGTGGGTTCCCTATGTTCTATTATGCCGCACCGCTTTGGGAACACAAGTGTAGTGCCGGGAACCCGTCTATACCAGTAATGTTTCGTTAATACCTATTATTCTGCCCCACGCTCAGCTTCGACTGAGTTTGCTTCCAAGCCCCCCCTACTAACAGAGACAGTGGGTATCAGAATACATAGTCAGAATATAGATAACGATTTGGCTCATCTGTGTGTGCCCTTGAATTTCACCTTCCGCATGACACTGCTATATTCATTTTTTTCGAATCTAACCAATTCCCTTCTAAACAGTTATGCTCGTCTTATAGTAAAGACTACGGATACTGTTTGTTAAACCAATCATGTCTAGTACTTCGTGTTCTCGAATTTTCGGTTTATTGATGGGGCCCATTGGGCCTAAAATATACAACTTGATAATAATACTTATTTGTATTTTAAAGGCCCAATAGGCCCTGTCGTTACAAACTTAGTGCTATCGTGAAAATAAATAAAAAATAATGATGATAAGCAGTGAACTCTTATAAAATAATTGTCATCGGCATTATAAAGAACTCCTGAATCGGTGGATGAGTTCAGCGGGCCACCGAGTTCAAAAAAACTTTAGGAGAAAAAACTGCCTTAATAGGTAACAGGTTTTGATGTGGTTAATTTGGGGCCTTATGTTGAGGGTTCGGGACGTTTATGGTCATGGGAAAAATAATATATCGTTGAGTTAAGAAGGGGTCATCCGGGACAACAGGAGAAGGCAGTAGAACTCAAGGCAACATCATCAAGTTGCGACCCACCAGATTCCAGAGCCAATCTCGAAGACCACAGCGTAGATTGCAAAAAGGGAGAAGAATTCACAGCCCTTGGAAGTGATGCTGGACTCTGCAGAGGGAAATGCTTACATATTTAGAAACCATTTAAGTATCCTGGGAAGAGCTTCAAATGCCAGGAGTACCCTTTTCAAATTCTACAACTTGCGTGTTTGGAAAGGAAACAGACAGTAACGACTTTATTTCCTCTAAATTTAAATGCTTATATAATTTGCCTTTAAAAATCGACAGTGTAGAAGACAGTCTAATATCGAGAGGAAGGTTGTTCCAAATAAAAAGCATATTTGGAGGTAAAAAGCGAGAACGGTTAGATGTGGAGCTACGGGGTGGTAAAATTATCATGGAAGAGTTGCGAGTGGTGTAAGGTCGGTCTACTGGAAGGAGAGCGTTCATTTGTGGGAGATAAGACTATTGTTAACGCGAAACAGAAAGCATAGACCAGCTTCGAGTCTTCGTATCCAAAGAAATTTCATGTTTGCTAATTGACATCTATCTGTATAACACATACCAGACCCAGAAACAGAAAATATTTTACGAGTGAAAACTCGCTGAACCATTTCAATCTTACTACGGTCATGCTGGGTCATGAGACTAAAAAGCGGACAGCAGTATTCTAGTATAGGGAGAAAAAACATGCGGTATAGTTTAAACTTCATTTCTGGAAGGAAAAAATTATGCGATCTAAACCCACATATCTGTGCGGCCTTGGCAGAAATTCGATCTGCATGAGGTGATAATGCAAGCTTATTCGTGTAAGTAAGAACCAAATCCTTACTCGTAGGTCTTTCTAACAGTGGACTATTTTGGAAGATAATGGGTCCAGGAAGCCTTGCGGGACCAAAACTCATGAAACTACATTTTGATGGAGAAAACTCCATCTGCCATGTAGCGCTCCAACTTGAGAGAGTACGCAAGTCTGCGTTAACTTTATCAACACAACTACTGGCCGTGTCCTTATAAAATGAGTGAATACACTTAAGGTCATCAGCATAAATGAAATTTTCCGAACTATTTAGCACTGTTGAAAGTTCATTTATGTAAAGAATGAAAAGGAGGGGACCTAAAACCGTGCCTTGTAATACGCCACTCGTGATCGGCTGAGGCATCGAGTAGCTATTGCCTACTAAGACCTTCTGGCTGCGGTTAGACAGGTAGGAGGCAATGAAATCGAGGAGGGGAGGCCTGATGCCTAGGGCTTCCAGTTTCACTAAAAGGCGCCTATGAGGCACCTTGTCAAAAGCTTTACTAAGGTCAAAGTAAATCACGATGACTGATTGCTGTTCATTACGAAGTGAAGTAACCAGGTTAAGGTATGCCAAGCGGCAGGTTTCGTATTATCTTCCAGGTAGAAATCCATGCTGTGAGGCACTTAATAGTTTATTTTCTACACAAAAATCGAGAATTTGATTAAAAATGATCTTTTCCAGAAGTTTGGCTAGGGCCGGGGTTTTATGAACACTTCGGTAGTTATTTACGTCCGAATGAGATCCTGACTTGAAGACTGGAAGAATAATATATGTATTCCATGAGTCAAGAAAGAAACCGTGTAGAAGATAAGCTGAAAATTGATAACTTAGCAATCGGGGGAAGCTGAATGCTCTCTTGATAAGTGAATTCGGAAGGCCGTCAGTTCCCGAGGAGTGCGAGTTTCTTCGATGGATAATGTGCTTACGAATTACTTCTATGGAGAAATCTGTGGTACTGATAGTATTGACTTAGCATGGCTGAAACGACGGGACCCGTTCAGATTCCGTCGTAAGGTGCTTTGCAAAGATCGCATTGAACAGTTCAGCCTTCTCAGACTCATCTTGCACAAAGTTTTTATTTTCATTCAGTAAAGGGGGAATTTCGTGACCTCGTTTAGCGGAGGACCGACAACGGAACAGTTAGGCAATATATTTGGCAGAGTTTAACTCGCTGAGTGCGCAAGATTTCCTCTGTTTGTCACGTGCACGACGAATCTTAAACGCTAATTGGAAAATCTCTGCGATTCTAAGGTGCACAGATAATGAACTAGTAGACTGGTCTTTCAACGGTCTTTGCAATTTTTTTAGTCTAGACAAAAGAAATGGAGGAATGGTGGGGTCCGAAGGCTTAACATTTTTAATCGACACACATTCCAAAATGCTATTTGAAATTGCCGTCATTAAGTCACAGAGAATTGTAAAACTGTTCGTGGAGGAAAGCTCCTGCCAGTCTAGTGAGTCCATAAAGTTGTTAATTAAATTACTATCAGCTAGGTCAAACGCACGGTAGGTACGAGTGGTGCTAGCCTTTTTCGTAGAAGCAAGCGAAAGGCAACAATGGATCAAAGTATGATCACTTGGGAAGAGGTTCTGATTGTAGTCAACGAAAAGGGGGGAACTTTCATTCGTGAAAATTAAATCTAAAATATGCTGATCCGTTGTTGGGAAATAGACCAACTGAGACCAGTTTGAAAAATTGATGGTACCTAGGACGGGCTGAAATCTGGATGGACAACAGTTCAGTGAACAATCAATTTCAGGAAAGTTGAAATCCCCAGTGATAACTTTACCATCAAAGGCGGACTCCGAAATCAGCCTTAATATTTCGCAAAGCTTTTCATCATCTTCCGACGATGAGTTAGGGGGACTATACATGCATCCAATAATCGCCTTCTGACGGGGAGACAGGATAATGGATGCAAAGCAGTAATTGCCCGAGAATGACTCAGCATCTAGGTCGAACGGGCAATGCTTAAAAAAAGCTTTAATATAGAGAAGACAACCGTTACCACGTTTACTAGGGCGGTCTTGACGGCAGAAATCATACTCGTCTATTATGAGTAAAGCATCAGAAATAAGTGGATGGGTCCACGACTCTGTAATGCATATAACATCTGGCTTCAGCTCGCACGCAATAGCCCTAAGTTGAGCCATCTTATTCAAAACAGATCTTGCATTAAGGAGGATGATATCAAGTGTAGCTTGAGTAATCGAACTAGGGTTATCTTTATTTAGTAATAAAAATTTGGAGGTGGGTAATTTGGTTGGAAGTTTTTAGAATAGCCATTGACTGGAGCAGGACAATTAACATAAGAAAGCTGAGGGGGATAGCTGAAAGCTGCAGGTAGATAGCTCTGTGAGATCGATGGGCCATAGGGATTAGTGCAGTGGTGAGCTTGCTGATAGTTACCGGGAAATTGGGAAAACCAAGTATGTTCGCCAGGTCTTTCCTTGTAAAATTGACGTTTTACGCACCTATAACTGCGTCTTAATAAGGTAGACTTACTTTTGAGATATACTTTAAGGCGCCCGGCCGATGGTCTCATTTGCTCCATTAACTTTAGGAAACTTTTCTCCTGGTCAGGCGGCAATTTACGGAATTTTGGATAAGCAGACACAATTTGCTGACTGCAAATGTGGTTGTGTCGCAAATTCACCGCCTTAACCTGGAGATGGCCATCGCGCAAAACGGCCGATAAACGAGCCATACAACCAAATTACAGCGACCTAAATCATTCAAACAGCCGCAAAAGAAACGTACGTAGACTTTCGTTTTGAGCTGCAACTACGGAACTGCCCGGAATGGCAGCAGACAAAGTCCACGTATCGGAACTTTCAACTGTCTGCGCATTAATGTTCCGGCGGCAGTTTACGGCTCAGGCGTCTCTTGAAGTTAAAATGGGAAGCCTACATTTAAAAAGCACCATTATTACCCTTTACCTTCGCGTATTAACTGACTGCCGACATTACGGCTTCAAAAATGTCGTATGCTCCACTGCCCATTATTCGCTTGAACAGAGAACACAGGGTGCCCGCCTGTTCTCGAGCTGCGATGAATGTTTTAAGCACTTGCATGTACTAACTTTTAGGCGAAGACGTACCTAGTATACGGAAATCATTCAGCTGCGAGGCTGGACTGATTTGCTTAGGTTGTACGGGCTGAACAGGTACCGGCCCATGAGTATGGTCAATCCTGAATGATGTAACCACAAGGGCTCCTCGCCTCTGATACACAATGTTGAAGAACGCAGTACAACCCAAGCGTCCTCTACATATTTACTACATACTTAACATTAACTTGAATATACTTCGCAGTTGAAGCCAGAATGCAGACATATTTGTGACTATAAATAACAAACCTGTCCGCATTAGGGCTGCCAGCTACAAATTTGCGAGTACTAACCACCTTAAAACGGCAACCGGTTTCCTAAATACAAATTAATACAATAAATGCAAGGCTTACCTCACTGAAGCGCCTAACTGCATCTTCTAGTGCACCTTACGATGCAAAATATTGGCCGTGTAAAATGGTGTGAAAGGCCTCTGAGACATAACCATTAGTTGCCATCGTTCGCACAATTAACAACGAGCAGACTCGTGCACGATACCGCAAAATGTGACTTACTCGCCAAGGGTGCATTTAAACAATTGCTGAATTCTCAAGGACACACTCGCAGAAAATAGAGCCAATCAGCGATCAGCAGCGTCGTCCAATCACAAAATTGACTCTCGCAGACTGCCTGGATGGTCCATTGCAAATGCAGCACCGCATTTAAATGTCGCGGTATAGCCACAAACCGTGAGAAAGAGTATTCACTAGAGGAGACACACACGCCAGTGATTAGCCGGAAGACCAACTAAAGTGTTATGGTAATCAGTTTTTCGGCATTACTCTTGAAATCTTTGCAGGATCCAACGAGCAGTGGCAATTACGTACTAATCGCATGCATTTACTTGTTTTTCTCTGTAGGCATACCATCTGTTTGTAAGCTTGAGGCGGGTGCTATGCACGATAAACTCTGATATTAAAGTTTACAGCACTATTATACGACAAATGTATTTCAAAAACTCTCTTCTGTTCTAATTGGTAACACTCGTTTTAAGGTATGCAACGCGAACTATTATTTGTTTCCTTTGAAGACCTGAGACCAACATTCATTATATTTTTTTTTAAGTTTCGAGGCAATACCGGCGCCAACTCAGAGTAAATTAATCGGAGCATGCCTTTTTAGGTTCGATCCAATACCTTATATTAATGTTTAGGTTGAAATCTATCAGGAACTGTGGCATAACCGCGAAATGCCACACTAATACAAGTTTTGCCTATCACATTGTTATACCGTGGGGCTGGAGAGTAGTACCAGTATCTGACTTTATAGTTGTATGCAAACTGTTTTTTTTTAATTTTTGAATGTGCTTTTTTCCTAAATTAGGCTTCATATTGACGTAGTTGCTCGTAATGAAAATCCCTGAGTAGAATTTTGGTTATCGTAGCAGACTTTTTGAATGTTCACACCTAGCCTTACTATTATGCATTTTACTTTCTATGTGTTGGAAATTACGCTATTCCCATGATGAATCAACTCACGCTAAGGCATCGCGAGATTCCTAGTTGCAGCCACTTTGTCCACTCAATCCTGGTTGGCCCTTCCTTTCGGACTATGTATCTCGCGTGCCTCTTTCATACATTCAGCCTTCGTGTGTGAACAACTTGCGCTAACCAGTTCTGTTTGAATACGCACTGTCTCGTGCTCGGTCGTCTTTTCTTTCTTTCCCATTCCGGGCATTGGTGACCGTGGTATACGAACTCACCGTTCGTGCTAATTAATAATACCAGGCGTGGGTCGTAACTCTATGGCCAGTAAATATTGCGTCTTCTTCCTATAGATAACATCGGAGCAACATATAAAAATGTTTAAAGCGACATGTGACGGCTTTTTACGTTGGTGCTGAAGATTAAGTGTCTGCGGGACCGTCAATATTGTCTCTTGGTGTCATTTCATTCCTGGGACCGGAAATGTCTATACCAATGGGTAAATATCCTTTTGGCGAGTGTTTTAAGTGGCTAAATGAATAATGGGTATGGTGATAACGGAAGGGGGAGAACGTACAGCCATGTCTGAAAGCTCAGTCCCTTTGGCTTTTCTAGGATTCTGCCTATGTAGGCCATTGCCCTTTGCCATTGCCTAGGGATATCGTTCATACGTTGCGGCTATTCCACCCGGATTTGTTGAAGGATCCCAGAACAATATTGCAAGTGCCTCGAGCGTGCTTTAGAAAAGTCCTCATTAATGGGTGCTATGTCCATTTGGGCATTGCGGAACGTCTGTTATAAGAACTGCATAGTTGGCTGACAACGAAACTTTCGAGTGCGTGTTTGCAGATTTTTTATAAAGGTTTTTATAAAGGTTTATTGAATGCCTTTGGTCCATACTGTATCTCATATACCATCCGACTGTTTGCCAGCCCGTCATTGTCGGATTGTTCCCGGGTTCGAGTAGGTCTACTCCATTGGACAACTTCTGGCAGTACTGTGATTCAGAACTGCACAAGCTATCCAACTGTACTTAGGTATGAACTTTTCAAGGTAGTTTTTAATCATAATATTTGTGACACTCCTGTTCGGTCGTATACGAGGCGTGCCAAAACCCACAATGGCTCCTACAAATGCGATATGTTTGCTGTTACGTATTCTTAACGGCAAACATTGTAGGTGTTGTCATCAGAAAACTTCCACTTCCAACCGTATGCTATTTCCTACCTTCATTGGCCAATTGTGTGACGACTTATCGTTTCATTCGCAAAGGAAGAAGGCAAACACAAAGGCAGATCTCCTGTTTGGGATTTGCCGATTGACGTCTTAGCCTCTTCACCACTTGAGTACCTATATCCCGTATATCTGCATTTCATGCGAAGTCTCCTGCATTCTTGAAGGCTGACATCATGGTTGTGTAAAGAGCTGAATGCATTCGTCGACGTTTGCAGTCGTTGCTTACCAGCTGAATTTGCAAGAAAATGCAGATCACTGTAGCATTTCGAATTTTGGAAGGGCACCGAATAACGCTAATTTTCCTGTACACCAGCTGCCCTAACTCATGAAATCTAAGGATTTTTACTATAGAATCCCTGGTAGGCAAAAGCAATTTAAGCTGCGTCTCTAAGAGTTTTACAGCAGTAAAATCAGCATCGTAATAAAAAGAAGACATGATGTGCTTTGTCATGTTAAATGACGATGTTTTGAAATAACAGATTATGGTAAAGGTTCTCCGTAGGGTTCAACAAGTGAGGAGATTTATAATCGAAACCTATTCATTATCCCCAGTTATGCCCTTTTTTCCATTCATTTGCCGCGCGAAAAATAAATTGAGAAAGGGACGTGCATCGGGCTTCTGAGCACATGCAAGTGTTTTACTAATAATAAACTGCTTCTTATCGATTAAACGAAGTCTCGTTTCAAAGGGAAAAACCTTTATCATTTCTGTCCCCATGAGCAGTTTTTTTTCTCTTGCACACTTTATGAACATGGAGGCCCGTTGAAAACTGTCTCAATTTTCACTGTAAGAGTTTTTTTTAACTGCCATAATTTTTCGTTTTTAGTTCAAAATTACCTGCAAAAAATTGCTAAATGTTGCCCCAAAAGGACAATTTCTGCTGACATTATTACGACTTTCTACGTCCAAAATATGTTTGGCACTCGCCTTTCTAACAAACTTCTTAGAATTGTATTTTTCCGACAGCACAGACCACATCACGAAGCTTTTCGGTCTATTTGGGCCTCATCAGGTGATAGTTGGTCAACTCCAGTGTAACAGCGGAAATTGCGTTGTCCTCTAGCCCCGGAGATGTGAGGTCGAAACTTGAGCGTGGCGGAAATTACCGCTGCTACACTGGAGTTGACCTACCATCACCTGCTGAGGCCCAAATAGGCCAAAAGTTTCGTGATGTAGTCTGTGTTGTCAGTAAAATACCATTGTTACTAATACTTAGCGAGAAACGTAAACAATTGGGGTTCCAATTAGCTCGCTACCACTAACAAAGTTCCAGGGTGGGTACATCCTGAAACAGATCGGAGTAGAATAACCTAATAACACACTTCTTGGAGCCAGATCTCTGCAAGCTTTCCCGTACAGCCTTCCCATCACATTTCAGCTCACCGAGCCTTAATGAAAAGACCTTTCAATTTTCCTAATGTTAAGGATTCATGGCGTATGCAAGGTCTTGCTCAAGGCCATTCTACGATAGAATGGCTGTCATTAAACCGATGCAATACCATCTGCACAATTTTGGTTTAGTCTTCCTCCTCAGCCGCATAACTTTCCCCACCCATTCCTACGGCTCCCCTTGGCTTTCAATAGGAACACATCACTCAGATATTTTGCATTCTTATATTCACTTACGATCGAGAGCAAGGGATCCCAGGCAAACGCACATACCACAAATCATGTGTCATATCCTGATTTTGGATTGAAAATCACCCTCCCTCTTTATTTCGGATGAGGAAGCCTAACTCTTTATTTCATTCTCCACCGCTAGGACACATTTCTCAAACCGATTCGCGCGTTCTCACACACAGTCTACTTTCTGTTATCTGAAAAACGGATGACCGTTGGGTTAAGCCACATTTTTTTGTGGAGACCGCCAGGTTCGTGTTAACTATAGCCTCCGTCGGGACAATTTCGGTTGCGGACAATTTTAATTTATATAATTTATAGCGACCTGTAACTTGTTACTATCGCTCCCTCGGTTGGGTGCGGCCATCCACTCGCGAGTGCTTCCATCGCGTCCATGGAGGCGGTTGCGGCCAAGTGTGTCTCATAAGTTATGTAAAGTTAGTGCCTCCTACCAACACCATCAGAGGGCAACCCAGTCCACAAGCAAAGAACTAATACAGCTCCTGCATTTCGTCTCCCAATGTGGTCAATATGGTTCACGAATCGGCTATGTTGCCCACATCAGCCAACAAACCGAAAATCGGTGCCAAACTTTTCATCTGGACAGCAGAACACCTTAATCTTGAAATAGGCCCCATTTCACGGCACATGCGCTATATCACATATTGGAAGACGGTTGGGGGTGTATATCGTGTGAATCGTATGTGATATAAATTTTAAAATGCTATAGTGTACAAAAATAATTGAAATCCGTGCTGCTTGTAGGAATGTTTGTGGTCCACTGATGTACTCGCGTTTGCCTTCGTCATTTGTTCAACTTGCGAGTCTGAAACGAACGAAGAGAGTAAATCCTAGCAGGTTAAGAGTAGTACCTTAGCCACGCTGGTTAGTACAAGTTAGTTAGGTTGACTAACGCTTAGTTGTTTTTAAACCTTTCCTTTTGAGGTTGTGTTTATCGACCATTTAGGATCCTCTTTATTTCCTGAAACCGTGTAAATACAAAGTGTTAAAAGAAAGCGCTGGAACTGACTGGCGACGGCATTGTGGATCTCAGATCCAAAAAAGCGCTCTTAATCTCTTGTTAGCCGAAAAACTTTAAATGTTTTTTCATTTCTTCCTCAAGCAAAAGGTTGGAAAACACGGTGTATGAAGATGCTCGGATTTTCGCCGTCTACAGGTACGAAGTTGGGAGTCTCGTTACGTAGTTTTACTGTAAAATTTCCCTTACAATCTACTGTTGGCCTTAAGTGTTTTATAAGGCCTTTGTAAGTATATCAAGGGCCGAATCTGCACAATGCTCGCCTAAGTCGGCTCCCGTATCGACCAATGACACTGATTTGCATGTTTACATTTCGGTTCCGCAAATTTATTTGTCGCTTACTATCCGCTGTTCGTTTCACCTTCATCCCCAACCTAGCAAATCGCGCTCTACCACACGAACCGGTTCCCCATGGTCACCTGCCATACGTTCGGCAGCCTTAAGAATGTCTCGTACTAGAGTGCAAATTTATCTACTAACTATATCTTTTTGTTTTCATCCCGTGCCTCGTCATCGCCTTTTATTCACTTTACAAAATGAGTTGTCTACTTTGAGTTTACTGGTCGAATTCCAAAGGATCAGCGAATTAGACCGCTTGCTGCCACTATACAATTTACCATTTACGGAGTACACTTCTGTGATATGCATTATGCTCGTATCTCACCTCAGCGGTATGTCCTGCCGTCGAAACAGGGCCGGCAATACAAGCTTCGATATACGCCAACACTGCCCATTCAGATACTAGTCCATTTCGGCGCAGTCCATGCTCGCGTCCGTTCCTGTTTCCTCCGATTGCATTTGGATTTGGAACGATCGTTGTGTTCAACAACGCTCTTTGCGGCTGTTGACTGCCTGGATTTGGCTTCACCTGCGTCGTCCATGCATACAATTTTCTCAAAATAAAGTGTCACACGGTGGCCGCCTTGGGACTACACGTAAAAGAGTGCACAGTTGTCAAATAATTACATCTTTCTGTTTTCTTCCTGCGACTAACTTTTGTATAAGATTATTGAACAAAATACAAAGGGTCGTTTTTGTGAGGTCATGATGCCATACTGGAAAGGATTCATAGTGAATATGCCTAGTTGTAATCTTGGTAAATAAGCTACAGTTGCTAAGCAATGCGAATTACTTTTATAGTTTTCAGAGTCTTTTTTCGTCCCGCAATCTTTTGACCTATATTTTATTTCATTAATACAATAACAAACTAATTCCCTTTTTTTCTGTTGCAATTACCACGCAGTTTATATGCATTTACCGCTCATTAACCAAGCATTAAACCTTTAACCATCGATTCCGTCAGACATCTTGTGTATTTCTAGATTCATGCTGTGATCTCGTGAAGTTTACCACGGAAGTTAAGCGCGACACCCAGAAGCACTCCTCGTCACTTCGACAACAGGTTTTTGTACGTTCTCTTTCCTTGACCGAATTAACTATTCAACTACTTCTACGTGTTTGAAGAAATCAACCATTTACGAAGACAGAGTAAAAAAGACATGAAATTACAGCACTCCGGGCAAGTTCTTGCTTCACTTTTTGTTTTATAATATTCAGAGGTCAGCAGCAGGCAGATTAGTGCGATAATAACGGATTTCCTTAGTTAAGGGATTCCATTTGAATCCTTGGCATTAGGCGGGCCATCGCATGTCTCCCTTTTTGCACCGACAATTTTGTTTGCCAACTAATTCATAAACAGCAAGCTCTATTATCGCTATAAGCACCTCATCCGAAAGCTGTCCGACTTTGTGGTAACAGGGAATCTCCTAAAGTGGATTGAAGTTTTCCTTGGAGACCGTAGTCAAAAAGTTACAACATATGGCTTCTGTTCAAATTGGGCACCTGTCAAATATGGAATTCCACAAGGGTCAGTTCTTGGGCCACTCATTTTCATCATTTACGTAAATGACATATTTCGAGAAGTTAAATCTAACATCGAACACTTTGCAACTGATCTCAAACTGTGAAAAGTGATCAAAAATGAAAGGGGCTCCCAAATACTGCAAGAGGATATAGACCAGATGCATCCTAGGAGCTACAGTTGGTGTATGAACTTCATCTCCAAAAATGTGTAGTAATGTACATGTTATAAGTAAGATGACGCAGAACTGCACTCTCGTGACATTGTAAATTGGGAAGCCAACCAATCGAAACCGTAAATGTGCAAAGAGACCTTGGTGTTCTCATTAAAGATGACCTAAATGTTACCGTACAATACTCGAAAGCCGCAGCGACAGCAATGTCGGTCAAGACCACCATACGAAGAAAGTTTGTTAGCCTGAAAACTTATATCTTCAGAAAAGTAGATGGAACATTCGTGCGGCCGTATCTGGAATAATCATACAGGCTTGGCGTCCCTGGCTTCAGAAAGACATAGGGATTCTTGAAGGTGTTCAATGACGGGCTTCCAAGACGGTCCCGGAAATTAAGCAGTCCACATACGAACAGTGTTTGACTGCTTTAAATCTCTTTCCCCTCCATTATAAACAAGACGGTGGTGACCTTTTAGCGACGTTTCAGTTACTAAGGGGAACTGGCCAGGATGTCAAGCGGCAGGGTCTTTTTTAAACTTCCCAATGAAAAAACTTCAGAAGTCATGATTGTCAGTTGACGAAGGAACTGAGCCGCATAAACCTACGCTCATCCTTCTTCTCTGAAAGGGTCATTCATTGTGCATCTAACCACTGTGAATTTGTTGAAGAGTCGTCTGGAAAATCATCTGTTAAAGGCAAATTCAAACAATCAGGCACACACCTAACATAAATGAACCTAAACAATCATACTACATGACTGATTTAAATAGAGCTTGCATTTACACTAAAGATAGTTCAGATAAATATTTCATCTGAACTTTTTGTACGCTGCTTCACCGCGAACGCCTCACCTATTCAACCATTCATGTTTCCAAACTATTTTTATGCACTTTTTGCATTACGAAAGCAATCTGTAACAATTTTGCATATTCCACTACACTTTATACATTCCTGTACCGCTTCAATGGGTTTTTATGGGCTTTGGTCTCTTACTCCAAATATAATAACTGATAATGACTGAAACTAAACACTGAAATCAACGACTCGCCAGATCCTGGAGTTAAAAATTTCCTAATCGACTGTCAGCAAGGATAAAGGAAATAGTTCCCTACATTCCCTGAACAATGATGGCACTCTGTCCCTCATTATCAACTGAGCAATTCGCAACTTAAGCTCTGTGTATAAATAAGGTAACAAAACTGATGCAACAATCCACTTTTGTTCAGGTAGGCTGGAACTTTTATGTCTTGACATTGACTATTTATCCTCCCGATTAGTTCAGCCTATTCAAATGGTTCAGCTTGCACTTCACGCGACAATGTATGCCAAGCTTATTAAATGTCTCCTCTTTTAGCTCACTTATTCTAGTCGCGGATTTACACATTTCAGAAAGCTTTAGAGTAGTGGAATCCATCAAAAATTGCAACGACCTGCTTTAGAATATATATCGTTGAATTAGCGGTCTTAATAGCCTTACACAGCGAGTAAACGAGCGAACAGATTTCGTTATTTTAATCAACGAGGTATTTTTCTGCATCTGCTTGTCGGTGTATACTTGATTTCAAATCCTAAATGTACCTATGTAAAAGTTCGTTTTTATATCAACGATGCAGTGTGTTACACCTGAATCCCGTGGTCTTAAGGCTAAGAATTTTTAAACCTAACGGCTGTGATCTTCCAGGCCAGGTTCATTAGGAGATGAGAGAGAAGTCTTGGGAAGACCAGAGTAGTGGGAAGAATATATTCTTTACAAACTGAATAGGAGAACAGTTAGTGGGAATTTTGACTCTCGAACTAGTGCATACCTTATCTAGTCGGGTCTAGCGGCAATAATCCGGGCGTCCACCAAATGCTGCCTCCGCCTCGGTCTGTCGTGATGGTCATTGGCCTGACCGCGACATTGCCCGTTCGTAGGTCGCGCCAGAGATTGAACGAGAAGTGGCCAGGGTGCGGGCAGTCAGTGTCACTGCAGCCTTGGCGTGATGAGTCAGGGATCACGGGTTCCAACAGTGGCGTTACTGCCCACTGCACCTGCTCGCGTTAAAAGGCAGAAGATCTAGACGAAACAGCTCCTCCGATGAGCATATATTTTCGTGGAAATTCAGGTTACGAACAGGGATGTAGATGACTTATCAGAGTGCGATCCTATCGGTGAACCTATCACACTCCGAGTTGAACGCTTAGGCACAATTATAAATAATTAATAAATACATTTTATATTTTAGGCCCGAAGGGCCTCGTCATTGCGAACTTATTGCTGTGGAAAAATAAATACAAAGTTGATAAATGCTGCTCTCCGTGAACAACCACGTAAGCAGCGGGAGCGTTTAGTACTGTAAGCAGGTAAAATTAATACCCACCCACATATCGTCATTAAAAAAAAGTATTCAACGCTCTCTGAAAACGCATGGTGAACTAGGGAAAAAGCAGTGAAAAAACTCCTACCATTAAAACCGGGGCAGAGTTCAGCGGACCCACACTTAAAAAGAAAACAAAACGTAGGAGAAAAAAACTGCTTCTGCAAACCAAAGGGGGTTGGTTGATAGGATTGATTGTAGTGCAATGAGACAGGGCTGTTGATGAGAATGTATGAGGGTTGAAAATGCTTCTTTTCAATTGGAGAAATCATATAGCAGCAGAGGCTGTCATTCACCACTCTAACACCGCCCGACTGGCTTCATGATCAATCATCAACCATCGCGCAACTTTTGCCGACAACCATTGAAGGAAGACTGAGAACACTGTGTTCTTGTGCCAACCCTCTCCGTCTGGAACTAATGTTTTTAAACGATATGAAACAGTTCTCCTGCTGATGAGTCAACTCAGCTTACAACTGTACATTTATTCCGTTTGTATCATACCTTTGAAGGCAGGTTTTTTTCACTTGAAACAAACTCCCTATCTCGCCCAGTATTGACAAAACAAAAAACCTGAAACAAAACCAACACTGGCTGCAACATAGGGAGTTTGTTTTAGGTTTTTTCCGGTCTTCGAGGTGTTGGAAGGCGCCCAAGAGGTGCATTACCAACTCTTTACAATTGCCTGTAAACTGGCATAATAAACGTATTATTATTATTATTATCAAGGAGGTGAGACCGGAGGAGGCAATCGCGAACAAAAGGGTCGACAAGATGAGGTCACGTGATCATCACGGAAACGCTGGAGATGCGAACTTATGGACTGCGGAGTCCAGCGAAGAGCTGGCAAACATAGCAGAACCACCGTGAACACGATAAGAGACCATGAAGCCCATCGTCAGGGTTGTAAAACGCGGAACGAAGAACGGCAATGATGGCTGAACCGAGACGGGGACGAAACATCGTAGCAAATATCACTCTATAGAGGAAGAAACAGACATATATGGAAAACAATGTAATATAAATATAACCACCTCAAATACCAGGAGGACCTTTTTCAAAGTCCAAAAGTTGTGTGTTTGGGAAGGAGACGGTCTACGCCAAATAGGCTGGAGTTTGAAGTTTGTATACTGCTACAATCATCAGCATTACTAGGTGGTTCAATATAAAGATAAACGCTTAGTGTATTTCCTCGATTAGTTCACCCATTTAATAAAAAAACTTGCGGCGATGGCGTTATAATTGGCTAAACTAAATAAAGCAAATCTGCCAAACCCCCTAAATGTATTGCCTACGCTTCAAAACCTATTTACCTGGCTAAGTCGACTCAAACGTCCCAGTATTCGGAACTACATTCCCCTAACGATAAACAGGTCGTGTTCGCAACCCCTCAGATTTCTTAGCCTGTCTTTATGCATGTTCCGGAGGTCGTTTTTTGGAACGGACCAGCATAGTTCGTTGTCTCTTCACCAATAAAATTTTGAGATGTCCTGGTCGCAGTCCCGGTCGCAATGCATCTTATTTCCCTTTGGATGATTGAGTGTATTCAGAATTTTCTCTCCATGTCTGGATGGAGAAACAGGTTAAGTAGGTTACGAATTCAAGCCATTTCTGACAATTTCGACTCTTTTTGCTATCTCACTACTTCAGTTTTTGTTTTTTTGAGAAACTCTCTGTAAGAGAATGAGTAAATTTTAAGAAGACACAGTTTGAATATAACTTTCTGCTGGCACCCAAGTCAGGGCATCCCGCGGTGCCTTAAAGGATTCAGTCCCCGTTTGTGTGCCATCCTATTTCATCATGCCACGCGTTATTTCCTCTACACTCAATCACATGTTTATTGGATGATTCGGGGCCACGGTAGGTCGGGCAGCCTAGTTACGCCTACCTTATTACAAGTCGTTTCTCGTCCTTTAAATTCAGAGGTACAAAAGAAATTGCTCCCATAACAGCAAAAAATCGCAGGACACAAAATAATCGCGTTTAGTAAATAATTACGTGGCCTACATTACAGAGTGCTCACTATACCAGAGAAGCTAAAAGGTGTTATGCCAAATATTCATGTAAACTTTCAGCCCTAGTCTGAAAAGTTTTCTTTGGAAAGATTGACTTTAAGTTCGCGGATTTATTTCCTAGAAAAGTACATAAAGCGAGATGTTTTTTACTATTCTTCTTCTTATTACTAAGGAAGTATCCACAAACGGGCTTACGATTGGACAGGATGCTTAACGTGAAGTTGACATTGCGAGCGGTTATTAATATATTTATTAATTACAGTCAGAATACTTTATTTTGTTTATTATTTGTCAGGAATGCAATATTTATGGACACGTTTACGTTTGTTTAAACTAACAATGATTTACTGATTATTGGTAGATCCACAAGTGACCTCGACATTATGGTCATTATCGAGCGCGCGGGGTTGGAAGTTCGCGGACGGTTCCGTCGTTCCATATAGCATGCATTCTAACAATACCTGATGGGCTGTCTCTTATACATTTTTGAACATAACGGTTATTAGTGCATGTCACATGCAAATACGAGATCAACACACGCATTGTACCTCGGATGACGTGCCTCTCTTCCACTAATTTTTAAAAAAATATTAATTATAGCATATCCAGATGCTTTCTCGCCATTACTGCTGTGTAAACCTCTGAGATTGCCTACCTCAATGCACCCAGATGGCGCAGCGCAAGGCTCATTGGTATCGGGGGCTTACATTGAATTCAACCCAGAAAGCAGTATATGGGGCGTTGTTGTTGGTCCGGCTTGCCATGTACCCCTCTCCTAAGCTTATTTGTTCGCTCTATTGGATGTCCGGCTGTGTTGTATGGCATACATGGAGACATTGATTACGCGTTACCATCCTCTTTACAGATAACTGAAAATCCACATACCCTGTCAGCACAGGGCCCAAGCGTAGGTGGGGCAATCTGGGTCGAAGGGTGAATTAAATATATTGTAAAAATCTCTCAAAATCTATGTTTTGTCAAAAAAGTATCAATAATTATAAGTTTGCGTCTTTTTCTTTGATAAAACAATGAAATCTGGGGTTGAAACGGGAAAACTGGGCGCACACTGCGAAAAGATTAATAGTATGTGGGGCTGAACGAGTTGAATTTGGCCCCGTCTAATTCAGTGGCACGTGGACTGAATTATACGGGGCAAAATTCAACCCGTTCAACCCCACATACGATTAATATTTTCGCAGCCTTCGCCCATTTCTTCCCGTTTCAACACCCGATTTCATTCTTTCATCAAAGAAGAAGATTCAAACTAATGGTTATTGATACTTTTTTTGACAAAAAATAGATTTCGAGACATTTTTACAATACATTTAGTTCACACTCAGCCCCGGATTGCTCCGCCTGGCCCCGTCTAAATACACGGGGCCAGGCGGGGCTGTTGCTGACAGGGTAGAAGCAACAGCGCGTGACTCTCGAGAAGTTGCGATAGGTATGCATGATGAATATCGGCTTTTATCTCTTTGGTCGTCCTGGAAACGTGGTCGGACATTTTGGCCGTAAAGCACCGCATCCCGGCAATAGACACAATTCCGCATAGCTTTTACTACTTTAACTCCCCGTGGCTTCGAATTTTCACTACGCAGAAGACTTGTGTGTTTTCTTATGGAATGCTATTATATAAAAATAACGCCCCTAGCGCTATATCCTCTGACTTAGTTGTCGCTCGACGTTTTGTCATCCGACCTGCAAGGCGACGGTACGGTAGAATCGCGCAGTGTAGTTAAACGGGATGCGGCTACTCTGATCTTATTAGAACTAACCATCGATGGTGGAGAATTGACCCTATTACTCCACTTCATGAACGCATCCAAAAACCCGTTGAGTCGCCAGATGAACACGGCTTTAAGCTCATAAGCTTGACGCACGCGATCATAGATGTCAACAGGCCTATTTTTATGCGTTTATGCATTTCATGGTGTTTGCAATATTTTTCGTTTGTTACCTCAATATCAGTTTTCCGACGCCATCTTAATGTTTGTTTACATTTCAGTCTCAAATTTTTAACATGAGAATTAACGGTTAAATGGAATGGTAAAGTTGTATACCAAACACGCAATGGAGAGGTGCCAGCACTTCAAATGCACGAAAAATTAGCGGCGTGGGTAAATGCGTGTCAGTGGACATTTAATGATTGCGCGAGTCCACACAACTAATGACGACAAGTCGTAATAAGTTTATTTCCCATGCGCTATTCGATGGGTGCGACCATAAATCGTGTACATAACCTTAAAGCAATCAGTCTTTGTTCAAAAATTTGCGTTCGCCTTACACGTTTTTTTAAGCACCCCTTAAATAAGTTTGTGTACCTACTGTTAACTGTTTCACTCTTAAATAACTGCCAAGCCATTCCTTGGGGATTGCATTTGTTTGTTGGAATAATTACAATTTCAACGACGAAATGATTTTCTACAAACTAAAATTTATTTGCCAAGAAGGATATGCATATATAAACCACATATATCGTACAACTTCAGAAAACTTCACTTTTGTCGGAAATATCAACCGTAAGCGCTCGTACTTTCGGCGATTTTACGTGTTTGGCAAAATACCTATCTCGAAACCATCGACTACTACCAATGTTTCGAAATATCCGCCTCTTGACGTCAAGAACAACTGGGCTGGTTCGTACGTCAGGTTAGGATAAATATTAAATCCGTTTTATGCATATGACATCCTGGTATAGTGGGCATGTTCATTCAAGTGTAGTGATAGCATTTCATATTTTGTCGTCAGATTTTTGTATTTTGCATGCATAAAGTTTGCTTACTCTGAAGACCAGACATGTCAGTCTATTTAAAGCCTCGTGCGTGCACAGTGCTATAGAATCCTCGCCAATCTGCGAACCATACTGACCGTTAGCAATGTCGTATGTTTCCTTTATCTGTCGAAACCATTGTGAAGGTAGATAACACAAAAATGTAGACGAGGCTTGTATCTTTATTTTCGTCCTGTAAATGTAATTGTTTTTTCCTGCTGTAGCTCTAGGGAACTTCTGTCTAGAAAAAGTATATTTGGGTGACCAGTAAAGTTCCCAGCTGACTGAGTTGGTTTTGTTTTGTGAGCCTTTCCAAGTGAAGCATCCCAACTCGAGCTTTTATTTTTTAAATCCAGCACTATATCACTATTGGCTTTTCAACTGTCTTTCCTGTGTATAAGGCCGTACAATAAAACGATTTAGCCGTTGAACCACGCAATAAAAAATCAAAAAACACACCATCCTGATAGACCTCTGGGTCACTTGTTTTGGGACTTTAGTCGGAAGTCTCAACAGAGGGGTATTAATTAATACTCGTATGATATTATATAATAATGCAATGGATGTGTATCTTATGAAAATTCGGGGCCCGCTGATCTAGTGATGGAACAATCTACGTTTTGTATTTGCCCTAGAGCTCACTATAGAGCCCGCGCAGGCATTCCGATAGTGACTTTTGGGGCAGGATTTAGTGGAACTGACAGGGAAAAGAGAAACAGAAATGGCAATTTCTGGCTTATTGACCGTCATCAGCCAGTCATACTCAGTCCCAGATGTGGATTATCCGGGATTCGAGATATATAACAAATGAGATTCCCTATGTACTAAAAGGCGTACACTCCTGCCATTTTGACCTGGCCTCATATATTTATCTATGGAAGGCGGGAAAACGCTCTCTGTGACCAGTATTTTATTTGTCCGACGTTTTGAACTCTCGCGCGAGCTCATTGTCAAGGCATAAAAATGTACAGCTCACCGTGTATTCAGCTCAAATCTGCCGAGAATGACCTGTAGCTCTGTTATCGATTTTTTTTCGCGCAACGCGAGATAGGCATCAAGAAGATCGATATGCCTGTTAATTGAATCCGCGTTCGAGTGCCCTGCCTCCTGCTGGAGACGTGAGATTCGGTCGTCCGACTGACCCAGTATGCGCACCTGTTCAAAATCGAAGCAGTGCGCTGGCATGAATGCGTGAGCTGCTACCAAAGAAAGCTTATCATTCCGTCGCACGGCGAGTTTGTGCTGGTGCATTCTCGTGAGAACCCGTTTGCCGGTTTCGCCAACATAATTGGCCTGACCACAAAGGCAGTTGATGCGGTAAATGACACCGGACTTTTGGTTAACGGGTTCTGGGTCTTAAGGCCGCATAAGCTGTCTGTGGATTGTTGCTTTCATCCTGTGACCAACGCCAATCCCAAATTCGCTGACTTGTTGAGCGAATTCTTCTGATACACCAGCAATATAAGGTATTGTTCGCCAGCATGTTGGTTCTGGCCTTCTCGCCTTCTATTCAATTACCTGGGCCTCGCATATTTTCGAATATTCAGAATATTAATCTGTGACAGCAGGTAGAAATGGCAGGAGACTACGTCTTTAAGTACGTACGCCTTCATAATCTTGGCCGAACATTCAATAAATCCTTACGTTTGTACAACGTTTAATCGTGTAATAAATCTTAGCATGTCGACAACCTATTTTGAGTCCCTTTGTTGTCCTTCATCGAGTGCAGGTTTATATTTGTTCTATCTTGCGATTTCTTATAACTAAAACTGTTTCTGTGACTCCTTGTTGTACACGGAAGCCCCCAGACTTTCTCGAATGTCCACTAATGCAAACGGATGGCGAGAACCATTGAATCCCACAAATGGTGGCTTCAGGCAGGATAAGGACGCTCTTGGGACCATAAACGTGCCAGCAAACGCTTACTATGGAGCACAGACACAACGTTCTCTGCAAAATTTCCCGATTGCTGCTGGGAAGGACCTCATGCCGGTAAGGAATAATATAATGATTCAACTTCTTTTGAATCTCCAAAACGTAGGTCACACTGGTACACGCCCTTGCTCTCGTTAAACAAGTTGCGGCAGTCATAAATCTCGAGAATGGCAAGCTAGCCAG
>JAYGXS010000001.1:47179941-47217691 GCA_036362985.1 Ligula intestinalis
ATTGTTCTGTTTCGAAATCGCCCATCGGTCGTCTCGGTTCGTTACAATGGTCCATTGCAAATGCAGCTCCACATTTAAATGTCGCGTTATAATCACAAACCGTGAGAAAGAGTATTCACTAGAGGAGACAA
This sequence comes from Ligula intestinalis, assembly GCA_036362985.1. Lineage (NCBI taxonomy): Eukaryota > Metazoa > Platyhelminthes > Cestoda > Diphyllobothriidea > Diphyllobothriidae > Ligula > Ligula intestinalis. The sequence continues at coordinate 47,180,073 of JAYGXS010000001.1, forward strand.
ACACGCTAGTGATTAGCCGGAAGACCAACTAAAGCGTTATGGTAGTTAGTTTTTTCGGCATTACTCTTGGAATTTTTGCAGGATCCAACGAGCAGTAGCAATTACGTACTAATCGCACGCATTTACTTGTCTTTCGCTGTTGGCATACCATCTGTTTGTAAGCTTGAGGTGGGTGCTATGCACGATAAACTCTGATATTAAAGTTTACAGCACTATTATACGACCAATAAATTTCAAAAACTCTCCTCTTTTCTAATTGGTAACACTCGTTTTAAGGTATGCAACGCGAACTATAATTTGTTTCCTTTGAAGGCCTGAGAGCAACATTCATTGAATGTTTTTAAAGTTTCGAGGCCATACCGGCGCAAACTCAGAGTAAATTAATCGGAACATGCCTTTTTAGGTTCAATCCAATACCTTATATTAATTTTTAGGTTGAAATCTATCAGGAACTGTGGCATAATCGCGAAATGCCACACTAATACAAGTTTTGCCTATCACATTGTAATACCGTGGGGCTGGAGGATGGTACCAGTATCTGACTTTATAGTTGTATGTAAACTGTTTTTTTTTAATTTTTTGAAAGTGCTTTTTTCCTAAATTAGGCTCCATATTGATGTAGTTGCTCGTTACCAAAATTCTACTCAGGGATTTTGGTTATGATAGCAGATTTTTTGAATTTTCACACATAGCCTTTCTATTATGTATTTTACTTTCTATTTGTTGGAAATTACGCTATTCCCATGATGAATCAACGCACGCTAAGGCCTCGCGAGATTCCTAGCTGCAGCCACTTTGTCCACTCAATCCTGGTTGGCCCTTCCTTTCGGACTATGTATCTCGCGTGCCTCCTTCAATACATTCAGCCTTCGTGTGTGAACGACTTGCGCTAACGTGTTCTGTTTGAATACGCACTGTCTCGTGCTCGGTCATCTTTTCTTTCTTTCCCATTCCGGGCATTGGTGACCGTGGTAAACGAACTCACCGTTCGTGCTAATTACTAATACCAGGCGTGGGTCGTAACTCTATGGCTAGTAAATATTGCGTCTTCTTCCTATAGATAACATCGGAGCAACATATACAAATGTTTAAAGCGACGTGTGACGGCTTTTTACGTTGGTGCTGAAGATAAAGTGTCTGCGGGACCGTCAATATTGTCTGTTGGTGTCATTCCATTCCTGGGACCGGAAATGTCTATACCGATGGGCAAATATCCTTAAGGCGAGTGTTTTAAGTGGCTAAATGAATAATGGGTATGGTGTTCACGGAAGGGGTAGAACGTACAGCCATGTCTGAAAGCTCAGTCCCTTTGGCTTTGCTAGGATTCTGCCTATGTAGGCCATTGCCCTTTACCATTACCCAGGGATATAGTTCATACGTTGCAGCTATTCCACCCGGAATTGTTGAAGGATCCCAGAACACTATTGCAAGTGCCTTAAGCGTGCTTTAGAAAAGTCCTCATTAATGGGTGCTATGTCAATTTTGGCATTGCGGAACGTCTGTTATAAGAACTGCATAGTTAGCCGACAACTAAACTTTCGAGTGTGTGTTTGCAAATTAATTTATAAAGGCTTTTATAAAGGTTTATTAAATGCATTTGGTCCATACTGTATCTCATATACCATCCGACTGTTTGCCAGCCCGTCATTGTCGGATTGTTCCCGGGTTCGAGTAGGTCTAATCCACTGGACAACTTCCGGCAGTACTGCGATTTAGAACTGCACGAACCATCCAACTGTACTTAGGTATGAACTTTTCAATGTAGTTTTTAATCATAATATTTGTGACACTCCTGTTCGGTCGTAAATGAGGCGTGCCAAAACCCAAAATGGCTCCTAGAAATGCGATATGTTTGCTGTTACGTATGCTTAACGGCAAACATTGTAGGTGTTGTCATCAGAAAACTTCCACTTCCAACCGTATGCTATTTCCTACCTTAATTGGCCAATTGTGTGACGACTTATCGTTTCATTCGCAAGGGAAGAAGGGCAACACAAAGGCTGATCTCCTGTTTGGCATTTGCCGATTGACGTCTTAGCCTCTTCACCACTTGAGTACCTATATCCCGTATATCTGCATTTCATGCGAAGTCTCCTGCATTCGTGAAGACTGACATCATGGTTGCGTAAAGAGCTGAATGCATTCGTCGACGTTTGCAGTCGTTGCTTACCAGCTGAATTTGCAAGCAAGTGCAGATCACTGTAGCATTTCGAATTTTGGAAGGGCACCGAATAACGCGAATTTTCCTGTACACCAGCTGCCCTAACTCATGAAATCTAAGGATTTTTACTATAGAATCCCTGGTAGGCAAAAGCAATTTAAGCTGCGTCTCTAAGAGTTTTACAGCAGTAAAATCAGCATCGTAATAAAAAGAAGACATGATGTGCTTTGTCATGTTAAATTACGATGTTTTGAAATCACAGATTATGGTAAAGGTTCTCCGTAGGGTTCAACAAGTGAAGAGTTTTATAATCGAAACCTATTCATTATCCCCAGTTATGCCCTTTTTCCATTCATTTGCCGCGCGAAAAATAAATTGAGAAAGGGGCGGGCATCGGGCTTCTGAGCACATGCAAGTGTTTTACTAAAAATAAACTGCTTCTTATCGATTAAATGAAGTCTCGTTTCGAAGGGAAAAACCTTTATAATTTCTGTCCTCATGAACAGATTTTTTCGCTTGCACACTTTTTGAACATGGAGGCCCGTTGAACACTGTATCCATTTTCACTGAAAGAGTTTTTTTTAACTGCCATAAGTTTTCGTTTTTAGTTCAAAATTACCTGCAAAAATTGCTGAATGTTGCCCTAAAAGGACACTTTCTGCTGATATTATTACGACTGTCTACGTCTACTTGCACATATTGTCAAATTATTTTTTGAATTTTTATTTTTTCGAAATTAACTTTGTACAGATAGTGCCGTACCGGCGCTGAAAAATATAAATTCCAAAATATGTTTGGCATTTGCCTTTCTAAAAAACTTCTTAGAATTGTATTTTTACCGACAGCACAGACCACATCACGAAGCTTTTTGGTCTATTTGGGCCTCATTAGGTGATGGTTGGTCAACTCCAGTGTAACAGCGGAAATTGCGTTGGCCTCTAGCCGTTGAGATGTGAGGTCGAAACTTGAGCGTGGCTGAAATTACCGCTGCTACACTGGAGTTGACCTACCATCACCTGATGAGGCCCAAATAGGCCAAAAAGCTTCGTGATGTAGTCTGTGTTTTCAGTAAAATACCATTGTTACTAATACTTAGCGAGAAACATAAACAATTGGGGTTCCAATTAGCTTGCTACCACTAACAATGATCCAGGGTGGGTACATCCTGAAACAGATTGGAGTAGAATTACCTAATAACACACTTCTTGGAGCCAGATCTCTACACGCTTTCCTGTACAGCCTTCCCATCACATTTTAGCGCACCGAGCCTTAATGCAAAGACCTTTCAATTTTTCTTATTTTAAGGATTCATGGCCTATGCAAGGTCTTGCTCAAGGCCATTCGTACGATAGAATGGTGGTCATTAAACCGATGCAATACCATCTGCACAATTTTGGTTTAGTCTTCCTCCCCGGCCGCATAACTTTCCCCACCCATTCCTACGGCTCCCCTTGGCTTCCAATAGACACACATCGCTCAGATATTTTGCATTCTTATATTAACTTACGATCGAGAGCAAGGGATCCCAGGCAAACGCACATACAGCAAATCATGTGTCATATCCTGATTTTGGATTGAAAATCACCCTCCCTCTTTATTTCGGATGAGGAAACCTAACTCTTTATTTCATTCTACACCGCTAGGACACATTTCCCAAACCGATTCGTGCGTCCTCACATGCAGTCTTCTTTCTGTTATCTGAAAAACGGATGAACGTTGGGTTTAACCACATTTTTTATGAAGACCGCCAGGTTCGTGTTAACTATAGCCTCCGTCGGGACAAGTTCGGTTGCGGACAATTTTAATTTATATAATTTATAGCGACCTGTAACTCGTTACTATCGCTCCCTCGGTTGGGTGCGGCCATCCACTCGCGAGTGCTTCCATCGCATCCATGGAGGTGGTTGCGGCCAAGTGTGTCTAATAAGTTATGTAAAGTTAGTGCCTCCCACCAACACCATCAGAGGGCAACCCAGTCCACAAGCAAAGAACTAATACAGCTCCTGCATTTCGCCTTCCAATGTGGTCAATAAGGTTCACGAATCGGCTATGTTGCCCACATCAGCCAACAAACCGAAAATCGGTGCCAAACTTTTCATCTGAACAGCAGAACACCTCAATCTTGAAATAGGCCCCTTTCACGGCACATGCTCTATATAACTTATTGGAAGACGTTTGGGGGTGTGTATCGTGTGAATCGTAATTTATATAAATTTTAAAATGCTAGTGTACAAAAATAATTGAAATCCGTGCTGCTTGTAGGTATGTTTGTGGTCCACTGATGGACTCGCGTTTGCCGTCGTCATTTGTTCACCTTGCGAGTCTGGAACGAACGAAGAGAGTAAATCCTAGCATGTAAAGAGTAGTATCCTAGCCACGCTGGTTAGTACAAGTTAGTTAGGTTGACTAACGCTGTTGTTTTTAAGGTTGTTTTAAGGTTGTTTTTAAGGTTGAGGTTGTGTTTATCGCCTTTTTAGGATCCCCTCTATTTCTTGAAAGTGTGTAAATACAAAGAGTTAAAGGAAAGCGCTGGAACTGACTGGCGACGGAATTGTGGATCTCAGATCCAAAAAAGCACTCTTAATCTCTTGTTAGCCGATGAAATTTAAATAGTTTTTCAATTCTTCCTCAAGCAAAAGGTTGGAAAACATGGTGCATGAAGATGCTCGGATTTTCGCCGTCTACAGGTACGAAGTTGGGAGTCTCGTTACGTAGTTTTACTGTTAAATGTCCCTTACAATCTACTGTTGGCCTTAAGTGTTTGATAAGGCCTTTGTAAGTATATCAAGGGCCGAATCTGCACAATGCTCGCCTAAGTTGGCTCCCGTATCGACAAATAACACTTATTTGCATGTTAACATTTCGGTTCCGCAAATTTATTTGTCGCTTACTATCCGCTGTTCGTTTCACCTTCATCCCCAACCTAGCAAATCGCGCTCGTCCACACGAACCAGTTCCCCATGGTCACCTGCCATACGTTCGGCAGCCTTAAGAATGTCTCGTACTAGAGTGCAAATTTATCTACTAACTCTATCTTTTTGTTTTCATCCCGTGCCTTGTCATCGCCTTTTATTCACTTTACAGAATGAGCTGTCTAGTTTGAGTTTACTGGTCAAATTCCAAAGGATCAGCGAATAAGACCGCTCGTTGCCCTTATACAATTTACCATTTACGGAGTACACTTCTGTGATATGCATTATGCTCGTATCTCACCTCATCGGTATGTCCTGCCGTCGAAACAGGGCCGACAATACAAGCTTCGATAAACGCCAACACTGCCCATTCAGATACTAGTCCATTTCGGCACAGTCCATGCTCGCGTCCGTTCCTGTTTCCTCCGATTGCATTTGGATTTGGAACGATCGTTGTGTTCAACAACGCTCTTTGCGGCTGTTGACTGCCTGGATTTGGCTTCACCTGCATCGTCCATGCATACAATTTTCTAAAAATAAAGTGTCACACGGTGGCTGCCTTGGGACCACACTTAAAAGAGTGCACAGTTGTCAAATAATTACATCTTTCTGTTTTCTTCCTGCGACTAACTTTTGTATAAAATTATTGTACAAAATACAAAGGGTCATTTTTGTGAGGTCATAATGCCATACCGGCAAGGATTCATAGTGAATATGCCTCGTTGTAATCTTGGTAAATAAGATACAGCTGCTAAGCAATGCGAATTGCTTTTATAGTTTTCAGAGTCTTTTTTCGTCCCGCAATCTTTTGACCTACATTTTGTTTCATTAATACAATCACAAACTAATTCCCTTTTTTCTGTTGCAATTACCACGCAGTTTATATGCACTTACCGCTCATTAACCAAGCATTAAACCTTTAACCATTGATTCCGTCAGACGTCTTGTGTATTTCTAGATTCATGCTGTGATCTCGTGAAGTTTACCACAAAAGTTTAGCGCGACACACAGAACCACTCCTCGTCACTTCAACAACAGGTTTTTGTACGTTCTCTTTCCGAGACCGAAGAAACTATTCAACTACTTCTACGTGTTTGAGGAAATCAACCATTTACGAAAACAGAGTAAAGAAGACATGAAATTACAGCACTCCGGGCAAGTTACTGCTTAACTTTTCGTTTTGTAATATTCAAAGGTCAGCAGCAGGCAAATTATTGCGATAATAACGGATTTCCTTAGTTAAGGGATTCCATTTGAATCCTTGGCATTATGCCGGCCATCGCATGTCCCCCTTTTTGCACCGACCAATTTTGTTTGCCAACTAATTCATAAACAGCAAGCTCTATTATCGCTATAAGCGCCTCATCCGAAAGCTGTCCGACTTTGTGGTAACAGGGAATCTCCTAAAGTGGATTGAAGTTTCCCTTGGAGACCGTAGTCAAATAGTTACTACAGATGGCTTCTGTTCAAAGTGGGCACCTGTCAAATGTGGAATTCCACAAGGGTCAGTTCTTGGGCCACTCATTTTCATCATTTACGTAAATGACATATTTTGAGAAGTTAAATCTGACATTGAACTCTTTGCAGCTGATCTCAAACTGTGGAAAGTGATCAAAGATGAAAGGGGCTCCCAAATACTGCAAGAGGATATAGACCAGATGCATCCTAGGAGCAACAGTTGGTGTATGAACTTCATCTCCAAAAATGTGTAGATATGTACATGTTATAAGTAAGATGACGCAGAACTGCACTCTCGCGACGTTGTAACTTGGGAGGCCAACCACTCGAAACCGTAAATGTGCAAAGAGACCTTGGTGTTCTTATTAAAGACGACCTAAATGTTACCGTACAATACTCGAAAGGCGCAGCGACAGCAATGTCGGTCAAGACCGCCATACGAAGAAAGTTTGTTAGCCTGAAAACTTATAGCTTCAGAAAAGTAGATGGAACATTCGTGCGGCCGTATCTGGAATAAGCAGTACAGGCTTGGCGTCCCTGGCTTCAGAAAGACATAGGGATTCTTGAAGGTGTTCAACGACGGGCTTCCAAGACGGTCCCGGAAATTAAGCAGTCCACATGCGAACAGTGTTTGACTGCTTCAAATCTCTTTCCTCTCTATTATAAACAAGACGGTGGTGACCTTTTAGCGACGTTTCAGTTACTAAGGGGAACTGGCCAGGATGTCAAGCGGGAGGGTCTTTTTTAAACTTCCCAATGAAAAAACTTCAGAAGTCATGATTGTCAGTTGACGAAGGAACTGAGCCGCATAAACCTACGCTCATCCTTCTTCTCTGAAAGGGTCATTCATTGTGCATCTAACCACTGTGAACTTGTTGAAGAGTCGTCTGGAAAATCATCTGTTAAAGGCAAATGCAAACAATCAGGCACACATCTTACATAAATTAACCTAAACAAACATACTTCTCCACTGATTTAAATATAGCTTGCATTTACAATAAAGATAGTTCAGATAAATATTTCATCTGAACTTTTTGTACGCTGCTTCACTGCGAACGCCTCACCTATTCAACCATTAATGTTTCCAAACTATTTTTATGCACTTTTGCATAACAAAAGCAATCTGTAACAATTTTGCATATTCCACTACAATTTATACATTCCTGTACCGCTTCATAGGGTTTTTATGGGCTTCGGTCTCTTATTCCAAATATAATAGCTGATACTGACTGATACTAAACACTGCAATCAACGACTCGCCAGATCCTGGAGTTAAAAATTTCCTAATCGACTGTCAGCAAGGATAAAGGAAACAGTGCCCTACATTCCCTGAACAATGATGGCGCTCTGTCCCTCATTATCAACTGAGCAATTCACAACTTAAGCTCTGTGTATAAATAGGGTAACAAAACTGACGCAACAATCCACTTTTGTTCAGTTAGGCTGGAACTTTTTATGTCTTGACATTGACTATTTAGCCTCCCGATTAGTTCAGCCTATTAAAATGGTTTAGCTTGCACTTCACGCGCCAATGTATGCCAAGCTAATTAAATGTCTCCACATTTAGCTCACTTATTCTAGTCGCGGATTTACACATTTCAGAAAGCTTTGGAGCAGTGGAATCCATCGGAAATTTCAAAGACCTGCTTAAGAATATATATCGTTGAACTAGCGGTCTTAATAGCCTTACACAGCGAGTAAACGAGCGAACAGATTTCGTTATTTTAATCAACGAGGTATTTCTCTGCATCTGCTTGTCGGTGTATACTTGATTTCAAATCCTAAATGTACCTATACAAAAGTTCGTTTTTATATCAACGATGCAGTGTGCTACACCTGAATCCCGTGGTCTTAAGGCTAAGAATTTTTAAACCTAATGGCTGTAATCTTCCAGACCAGGTTCCTTCGGAACTGAGAGAGAAGTCCTGGGAAGACCAGAGTAGTGGGAAGAATATATTCTTTACAAAATGAATTGGAGAACAGTTAGTAGGAATTTTGACTCGCGAACTAGTGCATACCTTATCTAGTCGGGTCTAGCGGCAATAATCCGGGTAACCACCAAATGCTGCCTCCGCCTCGGTCTGTCCTGATGGTCATTGGCCTGACCGTGACATTGCCCGTTCGTAGGTCGCGCCAGAGATTGAACGAGAAGTGGCCAGGGTGCGGGCAGTCAGCATCACTGCAGCGTTGGCGTGATGAGTCAGGGATCACGGGTTCCGACAGTGGCGTTAATGCCCACTGCACCTGCTCGCGTTAAAAGGCAGGAGATCTAGACGAAACAGCTCCTCCGATGAGCATATATTTTCGTGGAAATTCAGGGTACAAACAGGGATGTAGATGACTTATCAGAGTGCGATCCTATCGGTGAACCTATCACACTCCGAGTTGAACGCTTAGGCACAATTATAAATAATTAATAAATGCATTTTATATTTTAAGCCCGAAGGGCCTCATCATTGCGAACTTAGTGCTGTGGAAAAATAAATACAAAGTTGATAAATGCTGCTCTCCGTGAACAACCACATAGGCAGCGGGAGCGTTTAGTACTGTTGGCAGGTAAAATTAATACCCACCAACATATCGTCATTTTAAAATAGTATTCAACGCTCTCTGAAAACGCATGGTGAACTAAGGAGAAAGCAGTGAAAAAAACTCCTACCATTAAAACCGGGCCAGAGTTCAGCGGACCCCCACTTAAAAAGAAAACAAAACGTAGGAGAAAAAAGCTGCTTCTGCAAATCAAAGGAGGTTGGTTGATAGGATTGATTGTAGTGCAATGAGACGAGACTGTTGATGAGAACGTGTGAGGGTTGAAAATGCTTCTTTTCAATTGGAGAAATCATATAGCAGTAGAGGCTGTCATTCACCACTCTAACACCGCCCGACTGGCTTCATGATAAATCATCAAGGAGGTGAGACCGGAGGAGGCAATCGCGGACAACAGGGTCGACAAGATGAGCGAATGGCAGAGGTCCGTGATCATCACCGAAACGCTGGAGATGCGACCTTGTGGACTGCGGAGACCGGGCGAACATAATAATAATAATAATAATCTGTATATTTAAGGCCCAAGGGGCCCTGTCGTTACAAACTTAGTGCTATCGTGAAAATAAAAATAATAATGATAAGCAGTGAACTCTTATAAATAATTGTCATCGGCAGTAAAAAAAACTCCTAGATCGGTGGATGAGTTCAGCGAACCACCGAGTTCAAAAAAATTTAAGGAGAAAAAACTTCCTTAATAGGTAAAAGGGTTTGATGTGGTTAGTTTGGGACCTGATGTTGAGGGTTCGGGACGTTTATGGTCATGGGAAAAAATAATATATTGTTGAGTTAGGAAGGGGTCATCCGGAAGGCAGGAGAAGGCAGTAGAAGTCAAGGCAACATCATCGAGTTGCGACCCACCAGATTCCAGAGCCAATCGCGAAGACCACAACGAAGGTTGCAAAAACGGAGAAGAATTCACAGCCCTTGGAAGTGATGCTTGACTCTGCAGACGGAAATGCTAACATATTTAGAAACCATTTTAGTATCCTGGGAAGAGCTTCAAATGCCAGGAGGACCCTTTTCAAAATCTACAACTTGCGTGTTTGGAAAGGAAACAGACAGTAACGACTTTATTTCCTCTAAATTTAAATGCTTATATAATTTGCCTTTAAAAATCGACAGTGTAGAAGACAGTCTAATATCGAGAGGAAGGTTGTTCCAAATAAAAGCATATTTGGGGGTAAAAAAGCGAGAACGGTTAGATGTGGAGCTACGGGGTGGTAAAATTATCATGGAAGAGTTACGAGTGGCGTAAGGTCGGTCAACTGGAAGGAGAGCGTTAATTTGTGGGAGATAAGGACTATTGTTAACGCGAAACAGAAAGCATAGACCAGCTTCGAGTCTTCTTATCCAAAGAAATTTCATGTTTGCTAATTGACATCTATCTGTATAACACATACCAGACCCAGAAACAGAAAATATTTTACGAGTGAAAACTCGCTGAACCATTTCAATCTTACTACGGTCATGCTGGGTCATGAGGCCAAAAAGCGGGCAGCAGTATTCTAGTATAGGAAGAACAAACATGCGGCATAGTTTTAACTTCATTTCTGGAAGGAAAAAGTTATGCGATATAAACCCACATATCTGTGCGGCCTTGGCAGAAATTCGATCTGCATGAGGTGATAATGCAAGCTTATTCGTGTAAGTAAGACCCAAATCCTTTATCGTAGATCTTTCTAACAGTGGACTATTTTGGAAGATAATGGGTCCAGGAAGCCTTGCGGGACCAAAACTTAAGAAACTACATTTTGATGGAAAAAACTCCATCTGCCATGTTGCGCTCCAACTTGAGAGAGTACGCAAGTCTGCGTTAACTTTATCAACACAACTACTGGCCGTGTCCTTAGAAAATGAGTAAATTCACTTAAGGTCATCAGCATAAATGAAATTTTCCGAATTATTTAGCACTGTTAAAATTTCATTCATATAAAGAATGAAAAGGAGGGGACCTAAAACCGTGCCTTGTAATACACCACTCGTGATCGGCTGAAGCACCGTGAACACGATAAGAGACCATGAAGCCCATCGCCAGGGTTGTAAATCGCGGAACGGAGAATGGCAATGATGGCTGGACCGAGACGGGGATGAAACATCGTCGCAAATATCACTCTATAGAGTAAGAAACAGACATATATGGAAAACAATGTAACATAAATATAACCACCTCAAATACCAGGAGGACTTTTATCAAAGTCCAAAGGTTGCGTGTTTGGAAAGGAGACGATCTACGCCAAATAGGCTGGAGTTTAAAGTTTGTATACTGCCACAGTCATCAGCATTACTAGATGGTTCAATATAAAGATAAACGCTTAGTGTATTTCCTAAATTAGTTCACCCATTTAATAAAAGAAACTTGCGGCGATGGCGTTATAATTGGGTAAACTAAATAAAGCAAATATACTACACCCCCTAAATATATTGCCTACGCTTCAAAACTTATTTACCTGGCTAAGTCGACTCAAACGTCACAGTATTCGGAACTACATTCCCCTAACGATAAACAGGTTGTGTTTGCAACCCCTAAGATTTCTTAGTCTGTCTTTATGCATGTTCCGGAGGTCGTTTTTTGGAACGGACCAGCATAGTTCGTTGTCTCTTCACCAATATAATTTTGAGATGTCCTGGTCCCAGTCCCGGTCGCAATGTATCTTATTTCCCTTTGGATGATTGAGTGTATTCAGAATTTTCTCTCCATGTCTGGATGGAAAAAAAGGTTCAGTAGGTTACGAATCCAAGCCAGTCCTGAAAATTTCGACTCTCTTTGCTATCTCACTACTTCTGTTTTTAGTTTTTCGAGGAAAATTCTCTGTAAGAGAATGAGTAAATTTTAAGAAGACACAGTTTGAATTTAACTTTCTGCTGGTACCCAAGTCAGGGCATCTCACGTTGCCTTTAAGGACTCAGCCCCCGTTTGTGTGCCATCCTATTTCATCATGCCACACGTTCTTTTCTCTACACTCAATCACATGTTTATTGGATGATTCGGGGCCACGGTAGGTCGGGCAGCCTAGTTACGCCTACCTGATTAAAAGTCGTTTCTCGTCCTTTACATTCAGAGGTACAAAATAAATTGCTCCCATAACAACAAAAAATCACAGGACACAAAATAATCGCGTTTAGTAAATAATTACGTGGCCTGCATTACAGAGTGCCCACTATACCAGAGTAGCTAAAAGGTGTTATGCCAAATATTCATATAAACTTTCAGACCTAGTCTGAAAAGTTTTCTTTGGAAAGATTGACTTCTAGTTCGTGGATTTATTGCCTCGAAAAACACATAAAGCGAGAGGTTTTTTACTATTCTCCTTCTTATTATAAAGGAAGTATCCGCAAACGGGCTTACGATTGGACAGGATGCTTAACGTGAAGTTGACATTGCGAGCGGTTATAAATATATTTATTAATTACAGTCAGAATACTTTATTTTGTTTATTATTTGTCAGGAAGGCAAGGTTTATGGACACGATTACGTTTGTTTAAACTAACAATGATCTACTGATTATTGGTAGATCCACAAGTGACCTTGACATTATTGTCATTATCGAGCGCGCGGAGTTGGAAGTTCGCGGACGGTTCCCTCGTTCCATATAGCATGCATTCTATCAATACCTGATGGGCTGCCTCTTATACATTTTTGAACATAACGGTTATAAGTGCATGCCACATGCAAATACGAGATCAACACACGCATTATACCTCGGATCACGTGCCTCTCTTCCACTAATTTTTAAAAAATATTAATTCTAGCATATCCAGATGCTTTCTCGCCATTACTGCTGTGTAAACCTCTGAGATTGCCTACCTCAATGCACCCAGATGGCGCAGCGCAAGGCTCATTGGTATCGGGGGTTTACATTGAATTCAACCCAGAAGGCAGTGTATGGGGAGTTGTTGTTGGTCCGGCTTGCTATGTACCCCTCTCCTAAGCTTATTTGTTCGCTCTATTGGATGTTCGGCTGTATAGTATGGCATACATGGAGGCATTGATTACGCGTTACCATCTTTTTTACAGATAACTGAAAATCCACATACCCTGTCAGCACACGGCCCAAGCGTAGGTGGGCAATCTGGGTCGAAGGGTGAACTAAATATATTGTAAAAATTTCTCAAAATCTATTTTTTGTCAAAAAAGTATCAATTATTGTAAGTTTGCGTCTTTTTCTTTGATAAAGCAATGAAATCGGGAGTTAAAACGGGAAAACTGTGCGCACACTGCAAAAATATTAATAGTATGTGGGGCTGAACGAGTTGAATTTGGCCCCGTCTAATTCAGTGGCACGTGGACTGAATTATACGTGGCCAAATTCAACCCCACATACGATTAATATTTTTGCAGCCTTCGCCCATTTCTTCCCGTTTCAACACCTTATTTCATTCTTTCATCAAAGAAGAAGATTCAAACTAATGGTAATGATACTTTTGTTTGACAAAAAATAGATTTCGAGACATTTTAACAATACATTTAGTTCACCCTCAGCCCCGGATTGCTCTGCCTGGCCCCGTCTAAATACATGGGGCTAGGCGGGGCTGGTGCTGACAGAGTAGAAGCAACAGCGCGTGACTCTCGAGAAGTTGCGATAGGTATGCATGATGAATATCTGCTTTTATCTCTTTGGTCGTCCTGGAAACGAAGTCGGAAATTTTGGCCGTAAAGCACCGCATCCCGGCAATGGAAACAATTCCGCATAGCTTTTACTACTTTAACTCCCCGCGGCTTCGAATTTTCATTACGCAGAAGACTTGTTTGTTGTTTTATGGAATGCTATTATATAGAAATAACGCCCTGAGCGCTATATCCTCTGACTTAGTTGTCGCTCGACGTTTTGTCATCCGATCTGCAGGCTGACGGTACGGTATAATCGCGCAATGTAGGTAAACGGGATGCGGTTACTCTGATCTTATTAGAACTAACCATCGATGGTGGAGAATCGACCCTTTTACTCCACTTCATGAACGCATCCAAATCCCGTTGAGTCGCCAGATGAACATGGCCTTAAGCTCGTAAGCTTGACGCACGCGATCATAGATGTCAACAGGCCTTTTTTATGCGTTTATGCATTTCATGGTGTTTGCAATATTTTTTCGTTTGTTACCTCAATATCAGTTTTCCGACGCCATCTTAATGTTTGTTTACATTCCAGTCTCAAATTTTTAACATGAGAATTAACGGTTTAATGGAATGGTAAAGTTGTATACCAAACACGCAATCGAGAGGTGCCAGCACGTCAAATGCACGAAAAATTAGCGGCGTGGGTAAATGCGTGTCAGTGGACATTTAATGATTGCGCGAGTCCACACAACTAATTACAACAAGTCGTAATAAGTTTATTTCCCATGCGCTATTCGATGGGTGCAACCATAAATCGTGTACATAACCTTAAAGCAATCAGTCTTTGTTCAAAAATTTGCGTTCGCCTTACACGTTTTTTTAAGCATCCCTTAAATAATTTTGTGTACCTACTGTTAACTGTTTCACTCTTAAATAACTTCCAAGCCATTCGTTGGCGATTGCATTTGTTTGTTGGAATAATTACGATTTCAACGACGAAATGATTTTCTACAAACTAAAATTTATTTGCCAAGAAGGATATGCATATATAAACCACATATATCGTACAACTTCAGAAAACTTCACTTTTGTCGGAAATATCAACCGTAAGCGCTCGTACTTTCGGCGATTTTACGTGTTTGGCAAAATACCTATCTCGAAACCATCGATTACTACCAATGTTTCGAAATATCCGCCTCTTGACGTCAAGAAAAACTGGGCTGGTTTGTACGTCAGGTTAGGATAAATATTAAATCCGTTTTATGCATATGACATCCTGGTATAGTGGGCATGTTCATTAAAGTGTAGTGATAGCATTTCATATTTTGTCGTCAGATTTTTGTATTTTGCATGCATAAAGTTTGTTTATTCTGAAGACCAGACACGTCAGTCTATTTAAAGCCTCGTGCGTGCACAGTGCTATAGAATCCTCGCCAATCTGCAAACCACACTGACCTTTAGCAATGTCGTATGTTTCCTTTATCTGTTGAAGCCATTGTGAAGGTAGATAACACAAAAATGTAGACAAGGCTTGTATCTTTATTTTCGTCCTGTAAATGTAATTGTTTTTTCCTGCTGTAGCTCTGGGGAACTTCTGTCTAGAAAAAGTATGTTTGGGCGACCATTAAAGTTCCCAGCTGACTGAGTTGGTTTTGTTTTGTGAGCCTTTCCAAGTGAAGCATCCAAACTCGAGCTTTTATTTTTTAAATCCAGCACTATATCACTATTGGCTTTTCAACTGTCTTTTCTGTGTATAAGGCCGTACAATAAAACGATTTAGCCGTTGAACCACGCAATAAAAAAGCAAAAAACACACCATCCTGACAGACCTCTGGGTCACTTGTTTTGGGACTTTAGTTGGAAGTCTCAACAGAGGGGTATTAATTAATACTCGTATGATATTATATAATAATGCAATGGATGTGTATCTTATGAAAATTTGGGGCCCGCTGATCTAGTGGTGGAACAATCTACGTTTTGTATTTGCCCTAGAGCTCACTATAGAGCCCGCGCAGGCATTCCCATAGTGACTTTTGGGGCAGGATTTAGTGGAACCGACAGGGAAAAGAGAAACAGAAATGGCAATTTCTGGCTTATTGACCGTCATCAGCCAGTCATACTCAGTCCCAGCTGTGGATTATCCGGGATTCGAGATATATAACAAATGAGATTCCTTATGTACTAAAAGGCGTACTTTCCTGCCATTTTGACCTGGCCTAATATATTTATCTATAGAAGGCGGGAAAACGCTCTCTGTGACCAGTATTTTATTTGTCCAACGTTTCGAACTCTCGCGCGAGCTCATTGTCAAGGCATAAAAATATACAGCTCACCGTCTATTTAGCTCAAATCTGCCGAGAATGACTTGTAGCTCTGCTATCGATTTTTTTCGCGCAACGCGAGATAGGCATCAAGAAGATCGATATGCCTGTTAATTGAATCCACGTTCGAGTGCCCTGCCTCCTGCTAGAGACGTGAGATTCGGTCGTCCGACTGACCCAGTATTCGCACCTGTTCAAAATCGAAGCAATGCGCTGGCATGAATGCGTGACCTGCTACCAAAGAAAGCTTATCATTCCGTCGCACGGTGAGTTTGTGCTGGTGCATTCTCGTGAGAACCCGTTTGCCGGTTTCACCAACATAATTGGCTTGACCACAAAGGCAGTCGATGCGGTAAATGACACCGGAATTTTGGTTAACGGGTACTGGGTCTTAAGGCCGCATAAGCTGTCTGTGGATTGTTGCTTCCAGCCTGTGACCAACGCCAATCCCAAATTCGCTGACTCGTCGAGCAAATTCTTCTGAGACACCAGCAATATAAAGTATTGTTCGCCAGCATGTTGGTTCTGGCCTTCTCGCCTTCTATTCAATTACCTGGGCCTCGCATATTTTCGAATATTCAGAATATTAATCTGTGACAGCAGGTAGAAATGGCAGGAGACTACGTATTTAAGTACGTACGCCTTCCTAATCTTGGCCGAACATTCAATAAATCCTTACGTTTGTACTACGCTTAATCGTGCAATAAATCTTTGCATGTCGACAACGTATTTTGAGTCCCCTTGTTGTCCTTTATCGAGTGCGGGTTTATATTTGTTTTTTTTGCGATTGCTTATAACAAAAACTGTTTCTGTGACTCCTTGTTTTACACGGAAGCCCCCAGACTTTCTCGAATGTCCACTAATGCAAACAGATGTCGAGAACCATTGAATCCTACAAATGGTGGCTTCAGGCAGGATAAGGACGCTCTTGGGACCATAAACGTGCCAGCTAACGCTTACTATGGAGCACAGACACAACGTTCTCTGCAAAATTTCCCGATTGCTGCTGGGAAGGACCTCATGCCGGTAAGGAATAAGTTAATGATTCAACTTCTTTTGAATCTCCAAAACGTAGGTCACACTGGTACACGCCCTTGCTCTCGTCAAACAAGTTGCGGCAGTCATAAATCTCGAGAATGGCAAGCTAGCCAGCGATAAAGCCAAAGCAATCATCGCCGCTGCCGAGGAGGTCCAGTCAGGCAGTCTGGATAAACATTTCCCCCTCGTTATCTGGCAAACTGGGTCAGGTACTCAAACAAACATGAACGTAAATGAGGTGATTGCTAACCGTGCCAATGAGATTCTCGGTGGGCAGAGGGGTGACAAGACCCTCGTGCATCCAAACGACGACGTCAATCTCAGTCAGGTTGGATATAATGCTTGAATTTTATGTTGTTATCTTATGGCTAGAGCTCGAATGACACATTCCCGACCGCAATGAATATAAGTGTTGTCACGGAAATTGTGAAAAACCTCATCCCCTCCTTGCAATACCTCGTGGAAAAACTGCATCACAAGAGTGAGGAATTTTGGACGTTAGTAAAAATTGGCAGAACTCACTTGCAGGTAAGCTTACATATATTTCTGTGATTAACATCCCTACATGTTTTTGAAATTTGGTTTTCGCCAAGTTAAACCACGTAATTAAAATACAAAAGTTCATGCAAATGATAGTTTAGGAGTCTTAAAATAAACACCCCATACTGCAGTTAGCAACCAAATGTCAAATTTAAAGGAGCTCAATTTATTGAAAACTGTCTTCAAGTACTATTATCTTGCCTCTTAAATTTGTAAACGTTGACTGGAGTTTTAAAAGTCTGTAGTAGTCTAGTGATAGCTTACGTTAAGTTTTGCTATACAACTTATGTTGAAACTTTTTCGGCATAGGACGCTGTTCCAATGACAGTTGGCCAAGAACTTAGTGGCTACTGCGATCAGCTCAGGCAGTGCATTGAAAGTATTGAGCGTCAACTTCCTTTCGTCTGTGAGCTCGCGGTTGGTGGCACTGCTGTTGGCACTGGGCTAAATGCTGCCGCCGACTTTGACTCTCGATTCTGTGAAGTTCTTACGAAATTGGTATCCCAAAATCTGTCAGTAAGTCATCCATTTGCTTGGCCGTTTTTTTTATTCGGATACCTGATTCACTAGCCATTAACTTGCTTTTTACCCAGTAATGAATTCACATGATTAATTGCGTTGGCATATTTTGAAAAGAACCACCCTTTTGACATCTATAACTGAGGCCCTTGTCCCATCTGTTACGATGAATCGACCGATCGAAAAGTCAAACGGGAAGTGTAGATTGGAAGGAGGCATTAATAAGACTAGGCGAAATGGTAGAGACTGGTCAGGTGGTAAATTTCGAAGTGACAGTGGTCATCGTGTTCAAATACTGTCAATATTGCGACTAAGTCTTCTCACGCGCGAAACAAAACGAAAGTACTATAGCAATTGCTGTTAGGAATTTTGTTTCAGACGACTTCACGCCAAAGTAGGTACAGCGTATCCCAGAAGTAACTGACCCTTTTGATTTGCCAATAAAGCGAAAATTATTAACGCTAGGATATTGAAACTTGTTTTATTCGTAAGAAAAACCTTTTTATGCTTAATTAAAACATAGGTTTTGAATGTAATGTCTTGTAAATGATGGCCATGGTTGTTTTGACAACTTAGGGTTCGTTTCTTGGTCGTTTCCATAACACTCCTTACTGTATCAGGCTATATTGGTCTTATTTCAGAACAAATGTTTTTGAAGTTCTTGCAGACTTGTTGGATTTGTTACATAAACCCTTTACTTCAGTTAGCCCCACAAGAAGAATTCGCATGGGGGTCTGGAGATCGAGGGGGCCAAGAAATGTTACCAAATCGTGAAATCAAATGATTTGGAAAGCACTCATTTAACAATGGCATCGCTTCTCTTGCTGTATGGGCCGTGGCTCCATCCTGTTGAAACCAAGTATTGCGTAGGCCATGCCTCTCAATTTAAAGAATTAGAAATTCGCTTATCATAGTTCGGTATCGTTCACCATTAACTGTTACTGTTGCGCCATCACTATTTTCAAATGTATGAGCCAATCACATTGGAAGTAGTTATTCCGCACCACACCGTCACATGAAGAGAATGCAGCGGCCTTTCTTGAATTTGTCTTGGATTTTCATTGCACCAAATTCTAGAAAGGGCTTTCTTTCGAATAAAAATTTTTAAATATTCTAGAGTTCATCGTTTTCGTTTTATTAGCAAATCAAAAGGGTTAGTTACTTCTGAGACACCCTGTGTGAAACTGTCGTGATAAACTTGTTGATATTTAATGCCATTGAACAAATATTTTCCCTAAAATCATTTAATTGCTTTCTGCTGCGAGTTGTAGTTGAAATTACGTCGGTCTGCATTTCGTACCCTACGGGTATTGCCTTTCTGTAGTTCCCTGAAATCAGATTTTATTAATTTTTCTCGCCAGAATCGGTCTAAAGAAGGTTGTAGTGATACACAGCCCATAGTCTTTAAGCCCGCTGCCAACAAATTCGCGGCGCTGGCCGGTCATGATTCTCTGCTTTTGACGAGTGGCTGTCTTAATACAACAGCGACTGCCCTCCTTCGTCTGGCTAACGACTTCCGTTTGCTGGCTTCGGGCCCACGATGCGGCTTAGGCGAATATATTCTGCCTTCGAATGAACCAGGATCCAGTATCATGCCAGGTTCGTTGATCGTTTTCTCGTCGACCGTATACGCATTTGAAAACCTGTTTATCTTGCTGGCCTCGACAACTGTTTCCTTTTATTTGGGTTACAGGCAAAATCAACCCAACACAATGCGAGGCATTGAGCATGGTTTGCGTCCAGGTGATGGGGAACCATATGACCACAAGCATCGCCGGGTCGCAAGGTCATCTGGAACTTAATGTCTACAAGCCGGTATTGATCGCCAATATGTTGCACTCTATAAATCTGCTAAGCGATGCTGCACGTTGTTTCACCGACCATGCCATTAGCGGCCTTCGCATGAACCATGCCCGAATTGGCGAACATGTTGCTAATTCACTCATGCTAGTTACTGCTCTAAACCCTATTATCGGTTACGATAAATCGGCTGAGGCCGCACTCTTTGCCCACGAGCAAGGCCTCAGTTTACGTCAGGCCGTTTTAGCAAAGGGATTTATGACGGAAAAGCAGTTTGACGAATGCATTTCACCTCTGAAGATGGCATTCCCCTTCGGAGATCTTCATTGCGCATAAAGGCACCATTCGAACTTCGCATCTTCGCTTGCAGCTATTTCTGTGTTACGACTTTCGTTCTTGTGAGTGCATTTTGATGATTAAAAAATTGATTATCCACTTCCGTGTGATTCTCTTCAAGATATAGTTCTTTAATTCCACTCCTATATGCCTATGCTAACCGGCTATTGGAGATTTAATTGATTGCTCCACGTAACAACATTCTCAAGCTTCGATTAGCAGCTTAGATTCTGCTTTTTTGACTTCAGCTGACTTCTAGACTGTAGAAAAACATACTGCCAGCTTCTCGGGACGGTGGTGTTTAGGATTTGATCACCGAGGAACCTGCATATTAAACTTTTTAACAGGAACTCGAACTAGGTGCTTGGGAAGTAGGAAGTAATTAACCTACAGCCATCACATACGCTGCTGAGGATATGAGCCACAGTTATTCATTTCCCAGGATATGTTCGTTGCGCTGGTCCAGACGCGTCGCATAACGAAAACTTAGCCGTGATGACACAAGAAACTTCATCAATAACAATCTTCTGCCGAAAACATTCATAGAAGACCCTCAGCTTTTGCTTTTTCGATGGCAAATAGACCACGTAGATACAAAATCGCTAACGTTTTGGTGACTACTGGACGTATGATGACTATATTAGTGGACTGTACCTTAACTACCGCAGTAATTATGGTCCAGTCCCACATTGAAGGCGAAAGGGTATGACAAGAGTGGAAGTCCTGAATTCTGCGTAGTAGAGATCAAGACCCTTCGACACGCGGTCATCTGTAGTTGTACAAGCGCTCCTTTCTGCTAAGGTGATATGGGCATGAATAAAGAAGTGTCCGGCGAGGGGTCAATGAACGTCAGCTTAGTGGATTGATTGGGTGATTTTGCAATCTGTGGGCGTCTGTCTGTGATGCCAATCTAGAAGCTGTATATGCTCGTGGTTGGAGCGCTCGTAAGTCGTGATCACATGATCCCTAGCCCGACGTGAATGCCAGCGGCGGGAGTCTGCGCTCCTGAGGCGCTACAGACTACATGCATGTCACGAGACGTGGCGAGCTAGATACCGTGCCAATCATTTCCCAGCTGCCTCTAAAGCAAGGCTGCAAATCCAACTTCGAAAACAACATCCCAAACAAGTGCGCAGCTGGATAAACAATGCTGTTCTGGAACACTGAAAACAGGCCGGATCTCCAGGCGAGATGAATGTCAACCTGGACTATTTGGAGATCGAGGATGGCTAAACTTGATTGACTGAACTATCTATGTCACCATCAATGAGACGTTTGTGCCTACACCACTGTTACTAGGTCGAAGGCTTTAACAAGGAAGTCCAACATCTGATGCCGGAAAAGGACAGCCCCCGGAGGCCAATATGAACGCAATGCTGCCATCATCAAGGCTGCATCGGCTGTGGCGGAAACTGTGGCGTTTCGGAGGCTTAAACTGGCTCGTGAGACGATGGAAACCCGTAGATATGTCTGTTGTGGCTAAATAAAGGACATGTTAATTGTCATCAAGTTATTCTGGAGCTGCCAACCCTCTTCAAGTGCGCTGCCACTCAGTTCAGACTGAGGCATCAGCTTGTCAGAGGGATTGCAGGTTTTGAGGCTTTGGGCCGAACGTTTTTTGGACATCTTTAACAGCTTATCTGTGTTTCAAGGAAGCCTTTCGGCAGAATTTATCGACCAGATTAATCGCGCACCCTATTTTTAGGAGATAATCAAAACAATACAACTGGCGTCTAACTGTAAACCTACAAATTTCAACACGGTCCTGCCGAAGACATTCAATTCATATGTAGATTGACTTCGATGTTCCAGAAAATGTGAAAATGAGGACTAACTAAATATGACTTCAAAAATTTCCTCTCACCTATGAAAGTGAATCTTTGATATTCGGTTTTTGTTGCAATGCGGTGAACTGGTGAGCGGAGTAGTCTAGACCTTTGGATTCCTGCAGAGACAACGTGTGTACAACAAAAAGTGAGCAATTATGGAGTCAATCAATAAGAGAGGGATTCTTGTCCGCGACTGGGAATCGTCCATGCCGCCTACCAACACGGCGTGGTCACGGTGTGCGTTCTTGACTGGGAAAATGGCCGCGTGAGCCTGACTGATGAGAGCATGGGGGAGATCCCCATGTCTGTCGAGGAGGTTGGCGTCAGACAACCACGCATCCAGCAGTCCCCGCCTTCATGTCTGCCCATGCCAGTGTCTGTATGCCCAATTCATGTGAGTAGCGACTAGCGTCGGTGCGTCGCCTGGCCAATGGCAGTACCGAAACCCAGGTCTGTGGCAATGTGTTATGTTTTTCTGACACAGTCTTTATATACGGTTGAGGGTGCCAGTGTTGGTAGCTTTCTCCCGCACACAACGATTTATTATAAGTCATACCACAGCAAGAAAAGCCCCACGTTTGTGTAATACGGGACCGGTGTTAAAAAGGATGAAATGGGTGGGTAATATCTGCGGAAAGAAAAATAATAATTAAAAAGGTAAAGCATATAAAAGTAACAAATGATAGAAGTAATTATTTAAATAACCTAATGGGTGGCAGGCGATAACTGAAACGAGTAATACGACCAATGGGGAACGTGAACTTCGAAAATTGCGGAATTGTGGAAAGAATTGCAAATTTTCGAAATAAAAGTAACCATGATAGGTCGGCTTTTTTCTAATTTTTAAAACTATCAATAGCTTCTAATGCATTTGGACAGGTATACTGGAACGATAAGACGAAGAGCAACCGCACTTCGCTAATGAACTCAACTAAACTAAACTATGCTGAACAAAAACTCAATGAATGTAAAGTAAACTGAAAACTGAAGTAAAACTAAAGTAAAACGAAACAGAGCTAAAGTAAATTAAACTAATAAAACTAAAATTAATCGCAGCAGCAGTAAATGCCGAATACGTACACAGGAAAACAGGCTTGCCACAACAAAATAAGACTTAGTATGTAGTAAAGTACGGTGTTACCGATAAGATCGTGTTGCTCACATATTCCTAGAGTTTGGGATGCGTAACGCTCATCATCCGAGTGCGTAGTTAACAAGATTACATGCCCTGAATATTCCTTCGATTATACAGCCCAGTTAGGATGACGACATAGCTCTCGAATACTCGAGCACAAACTGGCCGTTGGGAGAGGTGACCCAAATCTTTGCCCACACACTGAAGAAAGGCCGTGAGTTCATTTTTGCGAGTACGCGGATAATGACAGTTCGAACATTGAGAAGGCCTAAAATCAATCATTGGAACAGGGACTTTATCTACCTGAAATTTTGTTTGGCTTATCGAAGCCGTTATCATTGGCAGCATTGGTCATGCGTACTTCATGCACAAGGAGCTGCAGTATTTGTTAGATAAACTCGCTGTGCTGCGGGATACGTACGACGATGATGGCTACCCTTTAGGGGGAAAATAAACTATTGCCTAAGTGTATTTTATACAAACTTACAGTTAGCACGGAACCGGTGAGACGCGCAGTACTTAGCAATAAAAGACGAGTGATCCATGTGCTACTTCAAGATTGCCACACTTAGCTTCGAAAACACCATCACAGGATCAGCCAAGCTGAGATTAGGTTTCCGAGTTCATGTTTGAGAGCGGTACAAAACTGCTTCACAATAGAGTGACTGAACGCGACCGCGAATGGAAAACAGTGAGCGACGCAGTACTAGGAAGCAAATTCCGTATGATGCCTGATACAACGTCATTTAAAATGACACTCTGGTTCCCAACTGGTCGTCAGAGGAACTGACAAAGGAGCAAGCGCATGTTTTACGATGCGAAACCTCATTCAACACAGCTGATGCCAACCTGTTAACATGATTGCGGCAGTGAAATCGGTCCTCAGCCAGAGGGAGGTGACGGAGAAGACGAAGAACCTGATTCGACATCAGATGTCTTCTTTTCCTCTGACTCTTAGATCGCGTGAAATACTTCCAAATATCGAATGTGGAGAATTCAGGACTAACGAAGCCATCATTATGATGCCCTCGGACAAATGGCGTTCCACCGTCATATTGGCCAAAACCGACTACTAGTAGTAGAAGGGCTCTCATAGAGCGCGTTACGGGACATATTTATCCCGTTGTGTCTTCTGGCACGAGCTTGAGCCCCTTCAGTAGCCGCACAACAGCTAGAGATCTATGCAAAATAACATTACTGAAAAAGACAAGGAAGACTAGAATGGCCGCTTTTGACTTAGTAGCCGTCATCAGTCAGTCATACTCAATCTCCGGTTTGCAACAACTGACGATCGAACCCGTGATCTGTTGGTTCAAAGACTACTCCGGATGTGAATAGCCGAAACCGCGGATGTCGTGTGCGGAAATTACGCCAACTTTCATATCATCGAGCTCATTAGAAGAGACCCAGCCAAACGTTAAAGTTTGACGATACCGAGATTCTCACGAAAGGTGAAACTCTCGTGAGCTGCTAGCTACCAGAGTTATGATTCATGGACCACAGTCTATTAAAAAAGCGTCATGACCTTTCAACCTCATTTTAGACGCCGAGACTTAATTTGCGCAAAGTAATTAGCTAGTCGGGGAGCCCGCAAGCAGACACTGTTTCATATGCTAGTGTTGGTGATCCAGATCAGTTCAACATTTAATACAAGTGATGAACTTACATACGTTCATAACCCGAATGCCGGCCACTGGGCAATTAACGCGGACAATAGCTAATGAACGTTCATCGACCGCTAATGGACGCCACTTGCCCGCTCTGCCTTAGGTCTCCTTTATCAGGTCCCGACAGCAGCCGCAGCGGCTAGTCGTCTAGACAGATAGCATTGCCGGTAAAGACAAAGGAGACTGGAATGGCCGGTTCAGGTTTATTAGTCTTTGACAGTCAGCCACACCCAGTCTCAATTGGCGCACCACCCGAGGTTAGACCTTGCACCCTTTCTGATCAGAGTCTAACACCCTAACCATTATAAGTTTCTGAGTATACCAGAGAACGTAAGACTAGGAATGATGAGAGCGAGCGCAAAGCCTTGCTTCATTCTGTTTATAAAGGCTTCACAGATTATCCAATTTTCCTTGATGTACATCATCTCCTCTTCGTGGAGCTGATGCACTACGTGCGTGAAACACACAGAACATCCGAATTTCTGCACAATAATTCACCACTTTGAAGGCTTTCATAGTGTCCATGAAGGTAAATTAGTGGTGGATCCGCAACTCCTGGCAATTCTCTTGTAGTTAGCAGACGGCAAAAGTCATGTCGCTAGGATCCCATCGATTTTTCGGGAAAGTTCCGTCTTCCAGATTGTCATTGAGACATTTCAGAATGATGTGAACGAATGTCGTTCAGGCTATGCTGAACAGTATGCTGCCTCTGGGGTTCGTCTTCCAATTGTAGAGTTTTGCGACCTTCAAAATGTGTTCACCATCCGCGGGCCATTGCGCTTGTAAGCTTTTGCCGCGATCGCATTGGACTCCGGTGTTTTTCCTCGGGAAATTTTGCACACTGATCGAATGGTTTCTAGAAGTTACGACGGTAGATCCAGGTTATTGTCTGTTTCCAATTGAGGGAACTAGCCAATAGCAGCGTCGGGCACGGGCGGTTGAGGACACTGGTGGAGTGCCCGACCCAAGGCTTAAGAATTCGCGATTTCGCCGTTATAAGTTTTGTTTCATTGTATTTGAGTAGCGATGCTGAGAAGAGAAGTTCTCCATTTGGTTACGGTTCGAGTGTCGTTGGATTTGTTCTACATTATTATCCATCCAGGCGTTTTACCTCTCCCGCATTTGTTGCTATATCATGAAGCGACATTTGAAGAAGGCTTCAGTTGCACCGGTACAGCAATTAATAAATGCTTTGGACTGTCAATGTTTCTTGGTAAGGAGATTGCGAATTCCTCTGTCTTTGTTTTTAACCCAACCGTTGTATTGAAAGCATAGGCGACCGAAGTTGCCCGAGGCGAGTAAGTGGATGAAGTTTCACAATTGGCTCAATTGTGTCTCCATGATGATATTTCTACCTGAAGCCTGAAGTTCTTCCAGTCGCTGGGCTATCTAATTGCTGAAATTGAAGTTATGAGTGGGCATCTTCAACATAACAATATTTAGGCTAATTTTTCTACGCTTTTCTTGTGCTCTTCTGTTACGTTACAGTCAAGGCCCCATCTTGCAAATGCCGAGACGACGATTCATGCAGCTATCGGCGTCGCAGATCACCCCGGTCACCAGCAAGTCCCGTCAAAATTGCCTCAGGGTGACAATATAGTCCTACAGCTACCAGCGCCGCAATCGGGGGTACATTCATGTTGCGTTCGCCGGCATCGTGAGACTGTCGAAGGGGTTTATGAGAAGAAGGCAGCGTTTTGCGCAGGATCACAGATCGAGTAGACCGTTATCACTACAGCCGCCGAGACCATGGGGACTCAACACTCCCTCCCAGACCGCGTGGTTGGTTCAGACGCGAGCATTGGACTCACTAAGGATATCACGCTCGGCGCAGTCGCTAGAAGAGCGTTCAAATTCTAGCAGAAATCAGTCTTTGCCTCGTTCGAGATGATCATTGGGCAGCGAAGTCACTGAAGCTGATGGTGGAGTTGGCTTCCTATAGAGGCAGAAGTAAGGGCTCTGATACCCCACTGTTGACAGGGTATCACAGGTTTTAAGGCTATTGAGATTTAACCCTGATGGCGGCGATCTTCCTGGTCCATGGTTCCTTTAGGTGGGGAGAGGGAAGACAGTGGGAAGCCAGAGTGTTAGGAAAAGTGTATTCTGCAGAAGGATAGGAGAATAGGTGGAAGGAGTGTTGACTCGCGGAGAAATGCATCCGTTCCCTATTCGGGTCGGTTCCGGATGTGAGGCTTGAAGACAGACACCGCATTTTTGTCTTTGTTCCACGGATTGAGGCCAACCTAATAAATGAGGTGAGTCTACTAAAGCGGGAATCTCATTCAACAGATTGAGGTCTAGCCATTGTTGGTTGAGGCCAGAATGGGGAAAACTTGGTGCGTGTGTTTGGGTGCGCGTCGGTCGCATCGGTTGCGGTCGCCCGTCCGATTGAGCATGCCTCGAGACACGCGGGAAAACTGCTGGCACGCGAGGTCCTAAGTTCTGGTCGACCTTGTCTGTGGCGTCAAGAATTAGGAGGGCGTCGGACAGACAGGATCACTAGAAGGGCAGTCGTCCCACAGTGTCGTTTCAGATGGCAAGGGTCGCGAACGTCGCATCACTCTGCTTTTAGATTTCATCTTAGAAGAAGGTGTAAGCAGTAACAACCTTCCCCAGCTTGCCCTGTTAAGAGAATCGGGTCTCGCTTAGAACAGCGATTTACACCTTGTGCAGGGTGTCCCAGAAGTAACTGACCCTTTTGATTTACTAATAAAACGAAAACTATTAACTGTCGGATATTGAAACTTGTTTTATTCGAAAGAAAACCCTTTCTAGAATTTGGTGCAATGAAAATCCAAGACAAATTCAAGAAAGGCTGCTGCATTCTCTTCGTGTGACGGTGTGGTGTGGAATAACTGTTTCCAATGTGATTGGCTCATACATTTGAAAATAGTGATGGCACAACAGTAACAGTTAATGGTGAACGATACCGAACTATGATTAGCGAATTTCTAATTCTTGAAATTGAGAGGCATGGCCTACGCAATACTTGGTTGCAACAGGATGGAGCTACGGCCCATACAGCAAGAGAAGCGATGCCATTGTTAAATGAGTGCTTTCCAAATCCTTTGATTTCACGATTTGGTAACATTTCTTGGCCCCCTCGATTTCCAGACCCCCATGCGATTTCTTCTTATGGGGCTAACTGAAGTAAAGGGTTTATTTAACAAATCCAACAAGTCTGCAAGAGCTTGAAAAACAACATTTGTTCTGAAATAAGACCAATATAGCCTGATACAGTAAGGAGTGTTATGGAAACGACCAAGAAACGAACCTTAAGTTGTCAAAACAACCATGGCCATCATTTACAAGGCATTACATTCAAAACCTAGTTCTAATAAAGCATAAAAAGGTTTTTCTTACGAATAAAACAAGTTTCAATATCCTAGCGTTACTAATTTTCGCTTTATTGGCAAATCAAAAGGGTCAGTTACTTCTGGGACACCTTGTAGCTCACCAGTTCCAGAGCGACTGCTGCCGTTCTCCTCCCCGGCTGGTTGCTCAGCCAATTGTCTGAAAGGGCACGAATCGGCCAGGGTTCCAGTGTGCCCAGAATCACTGTGGCCACCTGTGGGTGGGGCGGGTGAATGAAGGTATGTGCAGTGGTCATTTTTGTTTATGTTTTTGTCCATTGCTGTGTCTCGGCCACGAATTTTGCATCTGCAAGCCTCGGCATGCTTGCAAATGCCTTGATTTCCTAACGGCTGTTTACGAAAACTTTTAGCTCCTTCTCCGCGAGGGTTAAAGAGTGCAGTCCTTAAATGCAGCTGCTCAGTCTCCTCAGACGGCTGCCAAAGTACGCTTTTGTTTAGTCGACAGCGATTCGCATTAGTTTGGGCCGCCAACGCGATTGAATTTCGGCCTCTGCGCCAAACACTTACAAGTAAAAGTGGGGAAAAGGAGATATAAGAGGAGTGAAATTACCGATTGTGGGACATAAAACCGCATGACCTCGTTTGGGTTAGTCCGCAGCTCGAGGCGGTTGTCAGAATGCGGCTGCTCGGTAGTACTGGTTTCGGAGAACCCCAGACGAAAGTTGGGCACCGGTTGAAGGCCTCAATTTGCAAGGTATTTATGCTACCTGCTAGGACCTGCCCGATGGAACCCCTGGCTAGACACCCATGCACCAGTCGACTATAAGATGGGCTGGGAACTGCCGCCAGCACGTTGACCTCCACCCCTGCTAACACGCGTTATGCCCCCCCCCCCCCCGGGGTCAGATGAAGCGGTTGACTTCCAGGCCAAGGACGCACACCATGACCACACTGGGGGACACGAGTTCAGTCCAATCACGGAAACTATCCGCTCCTTTACTGTTGAACTATAAAAGCGTCTACCTTTTGTTTCACTCGTAGAATCTCTGTACGAGGCCTGTAGGAGTCGGCAAGTTCAGAATATTGTTCTGGGTATCGCGCGCTCATCTTCTTTATAACATCTACCTATTTGGCTGAAATTTCAACAAACATTCTCATAAGAACTAGTATTGCCAAGAGATACAAGGGAACTTGGATGGCCACTTCTGGATTATTAGCCGTCGTCAGCCAGTCATACCCGGACACAAGTGGTGCCCCACTCGAGCCTCGAATTCGCGACCTCTTGATCAGAATCAAACGTCCTAACAATTGAGCTACGAGCTCGCTCTCTAGCCTGCTTAGATCAGGCGATATTGACACTCGTTGATGAACGTTCACCTGACTGCTAACGGGACTCATCTGTCCCGCTCTGCCTTCTGTCTCACCAGAGGCCCTGATAGCCGTCACAGCTGGCCAGTTATTCGTTTTCGTTATCCTTAGTAGTTTGTTTGAGCACCTACAGGAAGGAATTATTCAAGAAACTCATTTTTCTGTTTGAAATTTTTATACAATGGATACGCTTCTTTAATTGTGACAACGTGAGAAAGATGGATAGAAAGTGAAGGCAGCCAAAGCCTTCGACACCGCGAGCCAGGACGAATGGCTAAGGCGCAAAAATTAGAAGGCACCGAAAAATTACTTCAATGATCACAAAGTTTCACAACGGTATGCTGTCGCCCATCGTGGGAGACGAATGAACCTCAGATATCTTCACCACACCAGACGGGCTGATGAAGAGTGGTCTTCTTGCCACAGTCCTCTACAACAATATATTATTTTCAGCGCTGACAAACGCCTACTGTGGAGAAGCAGAATTCAGCGTCATTTATCGAACAGAATTAATAATACACTTAAATTCCCACAACTTGTTTGGTTTATTCCTAAGTTCGTATGCGAGTGGTTGCACTGCTAAACTGCACGAAGTTTTGGATCCAATTATTCCTCAATTTCTTCTTCCTTAATCTTTTTGTCATGGATAACGAATACTTTTCCGTTGTTTCTATCAGCCGACTCCCATTTTCTTTCTGCCTTTCATCTTCTGCATTTCTGAGCGCGTTAACAGACTGTCCGAAAATTATGTCGAACCGAACACGATACATTCTTTGTAAAGCCTTCGTTTAATTGACACCACTTTACAGGCAATGCCAAAAGAAATACACAATGTAGATCGAGCCAGCAGAGAAAAAGCTCGTGACTACTAATATAATTACTATTGTTTTTTGGTGGGCAGGGTTATTCAGGGGTATGAAAATGTTGCGTTTCTCCACTTGGTTTAATAGGCATACCTACCATAGTTGTTTTAGTAGGCCTTGTCTCACCTATTATATTGAAGTTACTGGAAGCAACCCTGTGCGTTTGAGCCTCCACGGCCTCTTCGAACGGTTTCTGCTGGCAGTCACGTAAACTGTGACTGAATTACTCCTCCAAAAAGACGGCAAAATGGATTTTTAGGACCCCTCTAGATTGGTTGAAGTATTTTGTGGTCAACCCTTTAATCCTTTGCTAGCGAGCGTAAATTAGTCTGTAATTGTGGCGGAGGTGATCAAAAAATATTAAATTACAATAGATTATATTTGTTTTAATATGCTTAAGGTGAGTAAACTTCGAGCAACATAAACTTCTGTTGCGCAGATTACGTATGCTAAGCGAGGGAAATTCGACCTTATGTTGGTGGAATTTAACGAAAAAATTTAAAGTCAGGCTACCGAACATTGAAAGTAGTTTTTTATTATAAGTCGATGGGATTTTTGGAGCCTCTAAAATCAGTCCTGCCAAAAAGACTAACGAAATTTTTTTGTGTTTTGTCGGCACTCACCATACAACGTGTTTTGTAAGGATCGTCAGCTGTGTTAAATTACGGAAGTGCCTTCAGCGTTACGAAAGAGAAAGTTTTAATGTTTGATTTTTGTATGGAGAGGTTGATTCTCATTATTATTATACTTCGAACATCAATTTCGATGAAGCCCTACACGTGCTCAGGAGCAGGGAGAGTGACTATAGTCAGGGTTTATATTTAGATGAAATAGACGCACAGCAGTCTATCGCAATTTGAACTGTCAACCCGCTTAAACCGGTGACAAGGTAGAGTCGAGATGACCAAATGGGATCAGGCATAGACCGCTTTCTACAATGGAGGCTAGAACACCGCCTAACGTAGTTTTAAGTGACAGCGTACTTTTGCGTTGGTACTACCGCCAAACCTAGCTTCACTCACCTTCAGCGGGTGTCAAGTCTGGCTCAAGAAGACCGGAGTTGGTACTGCTATGCCTACTAATACTATTACTACTAACTAGCCATGCAGCTGAGTGATAGTAGTACTCATACTATTTCTGACGATAATATTAGTCAGAATTGACACTGACTTGAGTCAGCGCTATGCTCCTATCCCCTCAATCTTAACAAGGAGGGTGAAGCTTGGTCTATGTATACCTTGTAAACACATGTATAGGGCTCGAAACCCCACAGGGTTTGTCTTGGTTTCCGCCCACTCAGCTTTCTCCACCAGAATGTGTCAGTTTCTACTAAATGTGGACTACTAGGACTAGGATACTGCTGCCAGAAGTAATATGCATACAATAAGTGCACTTATTCTTGTGATCATTCTTCCTAAAACTAGTAATTAGTATACTATAGTACAGTCTGTGTATGCGTGTAGGAAGTCGGCACCCATGACGCAGTCCCAAGCGATATTTGGGAAATAATAATAACCTTATGGGTTAACGAAACGTTAATAAATAAAAACATGAGTATCGACCATGACTTTACGTCGCATGGTGGCATTTGCCGTTTTCAGGCTGACTTTTGACTTCCACCACTATCTAACTCATCTTCAGGTTTAGGGGACGTTTCCTGTATATTGCACCAGAATCAACTAACATCGGTATATCCTATACTATAACTGTGTCAGTAGCTGAGTTATAAACAATAATCAGGGCAGATGAGAATACGAGCTTATTATGGTCTCTGTACGGGTTTACAGATCAGCAAATACAGACAGGCAGCTTACACCGGACTGCACGGCAGATTCAGGGTTCTCACTAGCGATGTCCAAGTAGCCATTAACTTAAATATGGACTACGCGCTATTGCCCGACTTAGTATGTCTAATAATAATGACCTTTGTTTAGATAGAAAGTAAACTTACTTCCTGGGATTCAATAGCCGTTAAATGATTGGATGATCAAATCAATTTTTATCGATTCCACTATTAAATGATTAATTTATTTGTTACTCATAGCTATAGTTGTTTGGTTATTATTGTACGAAATTAGTCGCATAGCGGTTGTCAACCTTTCGCTAGGTATTCTGCGATGCAATTGTTATGAAACACTGTTTTTCAACATGCTCACTGCGTCGTAAACTGAATAGTGAACTCAAACACAATGCTTTTTATTTACGACTGTCGTTATTTGCAACTCAACATATTCTTGTTAATTAATTTTCTTTTCCCCACCCACAATAGCTCCTAATACTACCACTCCCGTTTTAAACTAACCTTTATTTACTGATTATGGGGTAGAGTTTCAAAACCCATCGTTGCTTATTTCGGAAACAAAAACATGGCTTTATGTCGCGAAATCCTTTTGTCACACAGTATCAGCTCAAAGAACAACACAGCAATCCACCCTCGGAGACGTTCTCCGAACTCCTATAGGGACGCCCAGCTGACGACTGGTAGTTTCAATACATTTTGTCGAAAACATTTGTTGAAAATTCGAGTGTTCTGATTCAGGACATCAAGATTTGGACTGGCCCCTTTCTCGAATCTGAATAATTTACTCTCTGGAGATAACCATGTCCATATAAGGTTTTCCTCTATCTCATTGTTCTAAATCAGATGGTACCCCGGTCAGCATTGTGAAGGTGAATACGAATGAGCTTTTTCCGTCAGTCCTGTGTGAGACACTAGCAAAAGTAGCTTATGCAGCCCCAATCATATACCCCTAGTCTCAGCATTTTTTCCTGCAAAAACGGTAATTATAGAGTTTTGTGGGGTGTGGAAATAGGATAGGCAGAGAAGAAAATTTTTAGAAGTAAGTGTAAAGTGAAAAAAATTTCAGTCGAACTTACTTCCCGCGGCCGCTGGGAGCAGGTTGGTGCGCATGTAAATTGAAAGTGCGCGAGGCGCTTCGCGTCGCGGACAATACTAATCTAACTCAAGAATGGTAAGTTGGACCTCAGGTAAGTTGAAGTAGACGACCTCCTAACCACCACTTCAATTTTTTGGGAAATTCAAAAAACCTGCAATTTGATAATCGGGTTTTTCCGCAATAAATTAAACGATAATGCATATTAGGAAAATCTACAGATATGGATCAACAACACTTCTGAATACGGTAAAATAAAAATGCATTAAGCATTTCTTAAAGTATATTCTACTGCGTGTCCTAACTTCCCACCAATAAAACTCTATAACCACCACTTTCTTAGGAAAACATGCAGGTTGTAGGGAGTAATGAGTGGGGCTACATAAGCTACCGTTGCCAAGACACTTAATCTCACTATCAAATATGATGTCTCCCCGAGTTACTTGAAGAAACCACGCATCCTTCCCATCCAAAAGCTTGACCGTCCTACATCATTTTACTAGCTTCAGTCAACAGCACACTCCCCAGCAGCTTCAAATATCTTACAAACCTTGATCAGAGATAAGAAAATGTGTACCTTAGACAGTTTGACCGCCGTTTTCTACAGAGTCTGTCGTCCGCTCCACAGCAGGATAGTGCACAAACAGCGACATATACTGGAGTATGAAAGGGGTATAC
The DNA here is from genome assembly GCA_036362985.1 of Ligula intestinalis. NCBI lineage: Eukaryota > Metazoa > Platyhelminthes > Cestoda > Diphyllobothriidea > Diphyllobothriidae > Ligula > Ligula intestinalis. The sequence goes on from JAYGXS010000001.1 coordinate 47,214,005, forward strand.
TTGCAGTGCATTTATTTCACCCTGTGTTCTTCTCTCGCACCTGGCCCCGGCCATATTACTAAGGAACCATTGCAGCATGACTCACGGTCCACCAGTCGGCCACTCCACACGAAACACACCAGGGTGACCACACCATCCAAATTTCTCACCAGTTCGCATCAGCCTTTCTCTCCCCCCCCCCCACTTCCAACATCCAGGCCACAGTCCGGGCTAGTTCGTTGTCTGATGCGGGATGGGTACATAAAATGACAGGGCTGGCGAACTCGTCTGTGTACTTTACAACACGACTTGCCGCCCTTGAAACACATGCACGCACCAGAGTTACCAAAAACCAGGACAGTAGAAGAGCCTCTCCGTCTGACTCCGGGTTTACTGGTCATTCGCTAAGCAAATAATGCCCACAGGACTGATGGTTTGGTCTGATGTAAAGTGTCAGCTGGCAGCCTTCCAAGCCACGATTGTAAGTAAACCCTGAGAGTGTCGAGTTCCGATCAGACATGCAGCGAAGGGACCACGGGGAGGGGGGGTTTGAGGAACCTACTTCTCTCTCACTTGAGAGATGCTGGCTGCAAGCGCGTGGTGTGCGATGTTGGACGTGACTATGTATGATGTAAATGTTGGTGAGGAGAGATGTGGCAGTGTGGTACAGCCGGCAACATTCTACCGCATGTTTTCATGGGGAGCATAGACAGTGCGCACCTTAAAGAGGGACGCGAAGCCTGAATTTCAGGGCCCCAGGTACTGACTCACCAGTCTTTGTGTAATGGAATCGCTGGTTACCGTCGTGTTCACGCATGTGTCAGCTACTGAGTGTGGCTCAATGGGGGTTCCTCGAAGCTCTGTCTTGTAACATATGCCAGTTCTCTTTCACCGATAATGTTCTACAATCTAGGGATAATCCTTGTGCACTTTACGCATGGGCATAACGCCTTTCCTCTTCCTGATTCAAAGGGTTAGTTATGATCATTAGCGATGATCATCAGCCTGAGCTAACCATAGATGCTCACGACATATACAGTTTGGCGAGTGCTGCATGAAAAATACCGGTACTCACTCGCAAACCAACATTGAGTAGAGTTGCAATACTGTTTATCATGCAGTCCAATTTCAATTCTTTTCAGTCACGCTAACATGCAGACTCTGTGATGAGCTGCTTTCTGACCGCTGCGAAAAAATTGATTCCGCAAAAATGGTTACTTAAATAGTATGCATTTTTATCATTGATTTTGACTGCCTTTATAAATTCAAATATATTTTATGGAAAACAAGCACTAAAAATCCTCTCTTGTGCTTATTTGATTGCAAATAACGCCTTCGTTAAATTTTATTCATAAAGGAAGGGTTTCCTTCGGTTTTAAAAAAGTTTCTAAATTGCCGAATGATTTTGTAACCTACCGACTGCTAGAACTGAATTCAAGTTTTAAGAACTGAGTGTTGTGTTCCTCCTGTTTAAGGAAAAGTACGTTCTTGCCTATTGTTTGAGAAATTGGTTGCACAGCTCTCATACAATTTCGCAATAGGCATGGATCATGCTGTATATATCAGGGGCAGCATCAATAAATTGACGGATACGATATCCCACAGTCGTAAAAAACTCAAAATTAGACATTTTTAAAACCGAAGGAAACCCTTCCTTTATTATTAAAATTTAACGAAGGCGTAATTTGCTATCAAATAACTAAAAGAGAGGATTTTTTGTGCATGGTTTCCATAAAATATATGTCAACTTATAAAGGCAGTGAAAATCAATGATCAAAATGCATGGTATATAAGCAGCCATTTTTTACAGAATCAAATTTTTTGCAGTGGCCAGAAAGAAGCTCAGCACAGAGTAGGCATCCTAGGGTAACTGAAAATAATTAAAATTAGACTGAATGATTAACAGTATTACAACCCCACTCAGTGTTGGTTTGCGATTGCTTACCGGTCTTTTTTCAAATTGTGGAATGTTTCTTGCAACACTCGTCATAATGTATGTGTCTGATGGTTTTGAAGAGCTGACTGTATCATCCTCCAAGTTTCTCAGTCTTTCAGAGTCGCGCGTTCTTATTGTCTTATTGTCTGTCCGTAAGTAATCTCTGCAATAAGGGCTTTTGTGAACCGGCCCTAGAAGGTAATTGGCCAGTTAAGACAGACAGAAGGTGAACACACACCCGTGACCTCAACCGGTGTGCACGTGCTAGCGGACATGCGAACCAAACATGCGTGAGATGCCGCAGAGGCGGGCAAGCAAAGCATGGCTTAGAATACGAGGTCGCTACAGTTGTATTGTACTGACGTTTCAAAAGCGGACAACCTTCCATCATCGGAGCTTAGAGCTTATAGGTAGTGACATTCATAGTTAAATGGGGTTTACTATGACAGACGAAGTAGAACCGGGGTGGGGGATATCCACGATCAGCGTGCCACTTGATGCAAGGGGGACAGAGGACAGATTAGTCTAAGTCTAGAGGCCTTTCGTTGGGGGGCGGTGTTCGCACGTACACAGCTGTCTCCAGTACTCTCATCCACCTTAGCTGTAGTCCCAGGCTAGTGACCTTCCTTGCAAAGGTAGGGTGTTGTTCTGAATGACCAAAGGTCGCGGATTATAATCTCAGGTGGCTGATAATGGCTAATAAGCCTAAAATGGTCGTTCCGGTCTTTCTTCTCTTTGTTGGTTCCACTTTCACAGCTGCGGCCACTGAAGCGCCAAAACAGACGACCTGGTGAACCGTATTATATGAAAGGAATGTGTCCCAGCTCGTTAGGAGGCAGCTAAGAAAACACCAAATACAAATTGCGCACAAGGCTACAACTATTTTGCGCATCCAGCATGCACACCCTAACGGCAGAATTGGCTATTTCAACAGCAGAGAAATGGTCTAAAAAATACAGTGCACCAGTTGTGATGCAGGATATTGTAGTCAGACCGGGAAACCTCTGTCCAACGTACACATGAACACCAGTTAGCAGCGAGGAGACTAACCCACATGCTGTAGAGGTAGTTAATTAGTACCCGGCGTTTCTTTTGCATGTGGACTTTATATAGCGCATTTAAATCCCGGAAAATACATATCTTGGAATTAGGTTACATAATGACGAACATTACCTCCTTACTTTAGCAATCCTTTCTAATCGAAACAAACAGAAAGGTTCCACTGTCCATTCCACACGATACCGTACCTTTAATCACGCTTGTCTTTTAAAGCCTCAGTAGCCTCTACGTTAAAAGTTACAATTCCTGAGTAATTACACCTCCCCATCGTAGGTTTAGTTGGTATTCTTAGTGAAAATGTTGACCATATTTCTGGAAAATATGTTTGCTGTTAGAAGATATAACTTTAAAATTCCGAACTAAAACAGCGCTACGCATCCTTTTACACATTCTTGAGCCTTCGAACTCATCGACTGCAACTTTGCAACAAGGTGAACATACTTAATCATAAATATCAGCTGAGTAATGCCATTTTGACGTCCTTTATATACATTAACATAAATAAAGAGTAAAAAATAAAATAAATTATTGATCATCTTTAACTTTTAAGGCACCAATTAATAGAAAACAATTCCAACCAGTAGGACCTTTTGCACCTGGGTAATCTGCATCATGTGTGAGACTGTGTTAGAAATGAAGTTTCACACAAACGGTTTGAGAATGCTCGAAAATGAACTTCACTTCTGCGTATACGTAAGCAAATATTAAATTAA
>JAYGXS010000001.1:47217791-47237259 GCA_036362985.1 Ligula intestinalis
ATTGTAAAATTCGGATGGACAGGATTAATGAGGCCGTTCGAAAAACTAGCAGGAGGCATTTGGGAATTCTGCTGGCCCCATATAACAATATCCTAGGACCAGTAGAACCTTTGCGCCTAGGCCGTCGCCACCAGGGTGATCAATAAATAATAATCAATTGTATATTTAAACCCCAGGGGGGTCAGTCATTACAAACTTATTACTGTGGTAAAAATACATAAAAACATGGTAATCACAGCTGTGTGTGAGCAACTGCAAAAACAAAAGAAATGAGTAGTATGTTATACATATTATGTCATTTCACAATGAGCAGTCATTTGAAACAATAGTCAACAATATTTGGTAAATATGGCAAAGTGAGCAAAAAAGCAGTGAAGCAATGTGGCCTCCAAAACTTCTTTACGAGTACTTTTTCGGACACAAACAACTCGTATCTTGCGCTATCCGGAAGCAGTCTATATACGGCGGTCAAAAGTCGATCTATGTAAACAGTTAGAGCAGATAATAATAATATGTTTATTATGCCAATTTACAGGCCATTGTAAAGAGTTGGTAATGCACCTCTTGGGCGCCTTCCAACACCTCGAAGACCGGAAAAAACCTAAAAAAAACTCCCTATGTAGCAGCCAGTATTGGTTTTGTTTCAGGTTTTTTGTTTTGTCAATACTGGGCGAGATAGGGAGTTTGTTTCAAGTGAAAAAAAACCTGCCTTCAAAGGTATGATACAAGCGGAATAAATGTACAGTTGTAAGCTGAGTTGACGCATCAGCAGGAGAAATGTTTCATATCGTTTAAGAATGGTTAATCTAGTTTTGCCCTGGCAACATTGAACTATTTGATTTAAACATTTCCCTGTCCACTTTTTCGAGCTTCCTCACTATTACTTTCCACAGTATTTTAACACGCTTATTTTACTGATTAGCCTTTGTGACATGATTCTATGATCTTAATGACCTTTTCTATACGAATTCAGTTTTGTATTTTCGGCAAAATTGATTTGTAGGGCCCTTTTAGATATCTATCGCTCGCGCAAATGCTTGACCTATTTTGTGGTGAAACATTTAATTTTTGGCTAGTGAGCGTGAATTAATATGCGATTGTGGCGGAACTGATCAAAAATATTAAATTAAATAAGGTTATGTTTGTTTTGATATGCTAAAGGAGAAAACAATTCGCTAAACAAAAACTTCTTTTGCGCAGGATACGAATGCTGATCGAGGGAACTTCGATCTTATGGCGGCAGAATTGAACGAAAATGGAAATTTGTCGTCGTTTTGGTGGAATTAACGAAAAAATGTAGTGTCAGCCTACGGAAAATTTAAAAATAGTTTATTGTGATAAGTCGACGGGATTTTTAGTGTCTCTAAAATCAGTCCTGCCGTATTTTTTAATATGTTACTCACGTTGTGCAGTGAAAAGACGCACCTGAAAAGCACTGGAAATTAATGGATCCATTATATTCTGCTGTCTATGCAGTCTTAAAAGGTGCACGAGGGAAAATATGCTTTAACAAAATCCTATAAGATGACTCAGAGACAGAGAGCAGCGACCTCTGAGTTCAAAAAGATAAAAGAGAAAATTTACTCCTGCCATTAATATGTAGCTAGATTGATATGGTGCAATGAGATGGGATCGTGAGGTTGAGTATGTGAGAGGATTCATCATCTTTTTTGCTTTAGGATATAATATAGGATAATCGGGGTGTGGCATAAGAAGCTAAGTGTGGATAACAGGATCAGCGGAGACAACAATATCGGACCGAACAGGGGAAAGTGGAATTCACAAGAACATCACCAAACTGCCAGAGATGCGACCAAGCAGACTGCAAAGTCCACCGACAAGCTGGTGAAGAGTTGCCGACATTTAGAGATGAAGCTTGACTCTGCAGGGAATAACGTAAACATATTTAGGAACCAATTTACTATCGTGGGAAGAAACTCAAATGCCAGGAGGTTCTTTTTCAAAGCCCAAAAGTTGCGTGGTTGGGAAGGAAATAGTCAGAAAGGATTTTATACTAAATATTTACACAACTTGCGTTTGAAAATCAATAATGTAGCAAGAACGTAATTTCGAATAGAGTAATATTCCCGATAAAAGCTTATTTGGAGAAAAAATACGAAAACAGTTGGGGGAAGGGGGGAAATTTTCATGGAGGAGTTACGAACGTTTGGGTTAGTGTTAAGACGAAACAAGAACCATATACCGGCTTCGAGCCTTCTTACTCACAGGAATTTTATGTTTGCTAACTAACATATATCCGTATAAGATATACTGGATCCAAGAGGAAAAAACTGTTTTCGAGTAAAAACTCGCTGAAATTTTTTACCCCTTATTGCGATCAGTCGCGTCCATCAGTCCAAATCGGGGACAGCAGTATTCTAGGATGAGAAAAAACAAACATACGATAATCCTTTCGTTTTATTTCCTGAAGGAAGATATTGTGTGGTATAAATCCACATATCTTTGCAGCCTTTGCAGAAGTTCGATCTGCATCGGGTAATAATGCTAGATTAGTCGTGTAAGTTAGGCCCAATCTCTTTATAGTAGGTCGTTTTAAAAGTTGGCTGGCTTGAAAGTCTAGGGGTCTAGGAAACTTGGCGGAGATAAAACACATGTCACCTCACTTGGATGGAGTAAATTTCATTCCTCCAACATGAGTGCGTACGCAAGTCGGCGCTAATTTTATCCACACAAATATTTACCCTGTATAATAGTATATTCAATCAATGTCATCTGCCTATGCGACATTGTGTGAATATTTGAGCACTGTTGCAATTTCATTTATGTGAAGAATGATGAAGAGTGGACTGAAGACCATGCACTGAAAAGGCAGCTCGTGAGTGGCTGAGGCGTCGAGAAGCTATTATCTACTAAGACCTTCTGGTTGCGATTAGACAAGTAGAATTAATGAAGCAAAGGAGAGAAGGCTGAATGCCCAGGGCTTCCAGTTTCGCTCAAAAATGCCTGCGGGGCACTTTGTCAAGCACGTTTATAAGGTTAAAATAGATAACAACCACTGATTGCTGCTCAATATGAAGGAAAGGAAAAGGTTGAAAAAGTACAGTGACACGTTTCGTATGATATTTCAGGCAGAAAAGCATGTTTTGAAGAGCTTACCGGCTTATTTGCTACGTAAAAATCAAAAATTCCATTTAAAAATACTTTGAAGAAATTCTGCCGAAGCCGGAGTCTTGTGAACACCTCCAAACGAGATCATGACATGAAAATAAGGAAAATAATAGATTGTCAATAGTGGATAATATGTGAATTCCAGGAAACAGTTCAGAAGAAGAGGATGCGATCATTGGCACAGGAGTTTTATTTTCCTGACGTTTTAAGATTCCGTCGGAAATCTTTAATCATAGGTGATGGTAGCTTAGTCACTATGACCACTATGAACTATAAATACCGTGCAACCTGTGCATGTTTCAACCTTATCTGCGCATGACTATGACTATGCGACCACCATCTTTTACTAAGGATTCCCGATGGAATCCGAAACGTCAGGAAAATAAACTCTTCTTCCAGTGATCGCTACCTCTTCTTTTGAGAATAATAGATGTCCTTAATAAAACAGGAAAGAAAGCGTTTAAAATACAGGCTGAGAATAGTTGGCGTAGCAACCAGAGGAAGCGTGAGAGTCTCTTGATAAGTGAGATTGGCATGGCATCAGTTCACGATGAGTGCGAGTTTTAAACAAATTAAGTTCCTACAAAGTATCTATATGGAGAATTCAATGCTGCCTATAATATTGACTGAGTATGGCTTAAACGACGAAACCGGTTCAGATTCCGTCGTAGGATGCTTTGCAATGAATGCATTAAACAATGCAGCCTTGTCAGAGTTTTCAGGAACTAACTTTTATCTTCATTCAATAATAGGGGAAGTTCATGACCTCGTTTCACGGCGAACCGGTGACGGAACATTTGAGAAAACTATATTGTACATGTCACTGCGGTGTCCCACATCCCGATGTCAGAGTGCTATATCATTACAGACAACTCACAGTCGTCTGCGTGGCTCGCTACCCAAGCATATTCCCATTCACTTAAATTTCCGTCTCCATTCGGTACTTGAACCGAACCGTGACATTAAATCGGCATAATAAGAGTTAAACATCCGCCAATGCCGTTCTCTTCGCTGCTTGGCTGAGTTTAGTCAAGGCGTTAGCATGCGCGTGCTCCACTGAGATATATAATAAAGGCAGTTTGCAAACGAGATTAGGATATATTTTCTGTCGTTGCCTGTTGTGCCGCATGTATGCTCATTAAATTCGTTTATTTCTCCTTGCAAGACGCAGTGGTGGGATGGTTCGAATGGCGATAGGATTTCGCCCCTAGCAACTGGCAACAGTCCCTCAACCAACACGCTGACATGGTCTACATGCGCAAACTGAGATAGTCCACGTTGGCCATCAGCACCCGTGTTAGATAGTTATTGATTTTTCTACCTATTCAAACTTGACTTGTTATGTACAGTGTAGCAACCCAGACTGAACCAGGTGTGTTTGGGTGGGCTAAACCCCGCGCTTTTTGATTTTTCAGGATTCAGCGTGCGATTGACGCCGTCTTCGATACCGATAAGCCCACTCCGATTTTGACCCTTTCTATTGATTTGCTGTTATAATCTACCATATCTCCCTTCTTTACGTTCCATATTTTTCTAGTTCGATCCGTTTTCCACGTTTCTGCTGTGTTCAGAGAGATTATTTTAGCTGCACGTTTTTATTAAATTTTTCTACATCGTTGTCTGTTACATATCTTTTTTTCATACTCTTCAGTGTTTTTAATAAACTGTTCCACTGCTACTACTTAATTCCTAACGTAATGAATTCTCGAGGCATGTCTGATTGTTTTGACGGTCCAGAGTTTGTCCGTTTGTTCAATGAGGCACGTGAGGCCATACCCCTTTTTCAGAATACCCCCCCCCGTCAGCGAGTGTACGGACTGAAGCCTCCTTTTCCTTCGACTCATTCTATCCAACAAACCATTCTCCAGCCAATCCATTCTCAGACTCATATCAGCCTTTTGCCATTCAATCTGCCCCAATTAGTGATCCACCAGAGGATTATACCTTCGATCTCCTACCCCTAGTCAGTTCGGCCACTACAATGGTGGCAGGCGGTGATGCCCTTCCTCTACATTTTCCGTCCCACGCCCAATAATACCCTCCCTTATATACCCCTACACCCCTCCATACCCAGCCCACACCTTCTCCGCTGTTGCCCCCGACTACCTTTGAGGTCGGCACAGACTTAAACGAAAGGCTAGACGACCTTGACATCTTCTTTACGACCGTCCCTACCAATCAACAGACCACTTTCCTTCTACATTTTCTCTCCCCCACAGTCCGCCGCCGTCTGATGACTGCTGGAGTTAAAACCACTACCCCATTCCCTGCCACCCGTCGACTTTTGAAAAACATTTTCGCTTCCCCCATCCACAATGGGTTCGCTTTAAAACAGTTTGCGATGCTCCGGCAGAAGCCTACCTAGACACTCGATGATTTGGCGGCCGAACTCAAACGTTTGGCCACCCTCGCCTTCCCCTCCAGCTCGGACCCTTATCGACAAAGCCTTGTATTACACCGCCTTATGACTGGACTCTTTGACCCTAAGATCGCGGAAGCTGTGATCACCTACCGCCCCTCCTCCCTGAAAGCCGCACTCGAGTTCTGCCATTTTTACCAATCTTACCGCTCAATCCATCAGCCACCACCGGCAACCCCCTCTACACAGTCAGCTTCACCCAACCCATCTACCTCTGTCGGCCCGATGACTCACCCTGCCTTCCAACCAAAAACATGTCAACGTCCACCTCCGCCAGCGATTCCACAACGGCCGATGCTTACTCATCAACAGAACTCAAACCTTCCCGTTCGCTTTCCTCATCACAACCTTGGTTGCCGCTACCGTGCTGCGTTCGGCCCGGAGGCTAGACGGTGCGGCCACAACCCACCTTGTAAGTCTTCTCATGTTTCTTCTACTTTTGTAGATGTTTCCACCCCTGTTTCTTCTTTTACGGTTTCCGTATCTATTGAAGATTGCGACACCCAAGCGCTCATAGATATTGGTGCTAATGTTTCTCTAATTACCCCTGCTAGCATCCCCAATCCTTTGATTGCCCTATCAAGCCCTTACCTCGCCACATCTTATCCAGGCCGCTAACGGGACTCAAATCCCCATTTCTGGTTCAATCTCGTTACCTTTTCTTTTCTGCGATTCCCACGTTAGCCACGACTTCTTCGTTACGCCCCATAGCCCCTGGCCTAGAGTTCTAGGATAAGATTTTCTAAAACTACACAACTGCGTGATTAATGCTCGCGACCGACGTCTAGTTCTAGCTCAGGACCGAACTCCTTCATCCCTTTCTGCTCTTCTCTCCCCAACCTCTGACCCCGCATCCGATTTTCATCTTTTTTTACAACACGATTATGGCAGTTGTGGCCCTCGAACCCACTTCTATAGACGACATTCTACCTCCTCCATCTACCGTTGGCGTTGCTGCGCGTAATCAGTTACGTGACCGACTGGCATCTTTTCCTGGTTTATTCGTTTGGTCCACTAACTCCATTGGCCGTACCAGTCTTATCCAACACACAATTGATACCGGTGATGCCAAACCTGTCTGGCAACCCCCTCGTCGGATCCCCGTTCGTTATCGAGACGAGATCGATAAGATACTCAAGGAACTCCTGGAGGCTGATATTATCAGGTCTTCATCCTCACCCTGGGCCTCCCCGATTACCTTAATCCCCAAAAAAGACAGGTCTTTGCGGTTATGCATCGACTACCGGCGCCTAAATGCATTAACGGTGCGAGATTCGTTTCCCGTACCGCGGCTTGAGGACACTATCGATTCCCTCGGTAATGCCTGGTGGTTTTCCACTCTAGACCTTAAGTCGGAGTATTGGCAAGTAGAGATCAACCCCACTGACCGCCAGAAGACGGCTTTTATTGTTCCCCATGGCCTCTACGAATTCAAGACCCTTCCCTTCGGCCTTTCCAACGCCGCAGCCACTTTTCAACGCCTCATGTTCCACGTGCTTCGACACCTTATACCATCTCGATGTCTCACCTACCTGGACGACATCATAGTTTTCGGTGATTCTGTCGAACGACACAACGATAACCTTCGCCTAGTTTTAGAAGCCCTACGTGATGCTGGCCTTACCCTCAACCCCAAATAATGTGTTTTTCTGCGTCCCGAAGTACATTTCCTGAGGCATCACATCTCCCCTGGTCACATTTCTCCTTTACCCGACCGCATTCAACTTATCCGAACTTGGCCGAAACCTGTCAACCAGACAGAGTTACGGAGTTTTCTTGGCCTCGCTTCATACTACCGGCGTTTCATTCGTCATTTATCCCACATTGCGGCCTCTTTACATAAGCTCACGGAGAAAAACCACCCTTTTGTCTGGACTAGGCAATGTGACGTTGCTTTTGATGAACTTTGCAAAGCCCTCTGCTCTGCCCCTCTCCTGGCACTCCCCAATGTCAAGGAGGACGCCCCTCACTTCATCCTTGACATGGACGCTAGTGGGTTCGCAATCGGTGCCGTACTTTCACAGACTGGTGCCGACGGACTTGAACATTCAATTTGTTTTGCTAGTAACACCCTTATTAATCACAACGCAATTACTACCCCTTTCGCCGGGAACTCCTTGCCGTCCTCCTTTTTATACGTCATTTCAGACATCTCCTCATTGGTATGCATTTTATCCTCCACACCGACCACTGCGCTCTGAAGTGGCTCGATTCTTTTAAGGATCCCACGGACCAACTTCCTCGTTGGCAAGAATTCCTCCAAGGCTTTGACTTTAAATGCGTATATCGCAATGGTCCCCAACACGGTAACGCCGGCGCCCTCTCTCGTCTCCATCCTACTTCCGCTGTTGATGAACCTGACCCCAACGATGCAGTTAACGCCCTAATTTTCTCTGAACCCACACGCCACGAGTGGTCCTCTGCCTGGTGCTCAGACCCTGACACCGCCACTATTTATCGTCAGCTAGATGAAGGCCGTACAAAACCACGAGAACAAGATATGCGCAGCTCTAGCTTGAACGCCTGTCTCCTACTTCACCAGTGGCCCAACCTCCTCATCGAGGATGATTTCATGTTCCTTCGTGACCCAGTGTCCCATCACTTCCGCCCTGTTGTTCCGGGATGCTTAGTCGACCCCATCATCTCTGACCTCCACAGGGAAATAGGACACTGCGGACAACGCCAGGCCGAATCTGTAGTCCGCTCTCGTTTCTGGTGGCCTCATCTCCGAACGTCCGTTGTGCTTTTCTGTCAGAGCTGCCCCACCTGTGCCTCTTTCAAGTCCCCTAACCCCACTCCCCGAGCCCCACTCCAACCAATGACCACTGGCTTTCCCGGAGAGCGCGGTGGCCTCGACATCATCGGTCCCCTCCCCATTTCATTTCGAGGCTACGAATGTATCATTGTAATGGTGGAATATTTCACTAAGTGGGTTGAAGCGGTCCCACTGAACAACCAGAAAACCTCCTCTTTCGCCAAAGCTGTCACCCGCACGTGGATCAGCCGTTGGGGCGTGCCTACATCCTTTCATACTGATCATGGCAGCAACTTTGACTCCCAGACTTTTAAAGAGGTCTGTTAGGTTCTCGAAGTCCACAAGACCCGCACTGCCTTCTCCTGCCTTCCGGATGACCCCTTCCTAACTCAACGATATATTATTTTTTCCCATGACCATAAACGTCCCGAACCCTCAACATCAGGTCCCAAACTAACCACATCAAACCCTTTTACCTATTGAGGCAGTTTTTTCTCCTTAACGTTTTTTGAACTCGGTGGCCCGCTGAACTCATCCACCGATCTAGGAATTTTTTTACTGCCGATGACAATTATTTTATAAGAGTTCACTGCTTATCATTATTATTTTTATTTTCACGATAGCACTAAGTTTGTAACGACAGGGCCCCTTGGGCCTTAAATATACAAATATACAAATACCCCCTACCACCTTAAGGGTAATGGAATCGGCGAACGCACCAACCGCACACTCCACAATCTGCTCCTTGCCTTCTCATATGGTCAAAACCCTCGAGACTTGGATGTCCAACTCCCGCTCTGTCTACTAGCATATTGCGGATCTATCCATTCCTCGACTGGATTATCATTCCACTACCTGTGGACCGGTCATGAACTACGGCTGCCCTCTGATCTCCGTTTTCCTCTCCCTACCACCGGCTCCATTACACTTCACTCCTACGCCAACCAACTGCGAGAAACGATCCGCGGGTCTCACAACGTTGCACTCCGCCTACTTGGCACAGTGGCATAACGTCAGAAAGATATCTTCGACCGCCGCCTTTCTGGACCCCTTTCGAGATCAGAGACATCATCATGTACCGCCAGCACTCCCACATCCCCCCCCCCCGACACCTCCGCCAAATTCCAATACCCGTGGTCTGGCCCCTTTGCCGTCATCGCAAAAAAATCCCCTACCACCTTTCTCCTTCGCAACATGGAAAATCCCTCGCTTCCTCCCCTTCACAGCCCATTTCGACAAACTTAAACATTACCATGGACCACTTCCCGCCTGTTCCACCGACGCCCACATCATAGTCCCCCCTGACCAGGTTCCCACTGTGGCCATAGAGGTAACCGTAGCTTCCCCCATAGTCGACACCAGCACTGAGGACAGTGCTGCCCTCAAGGCGGGGGACGGTGTTGCAAACCAGACTAAACCAGGCGTGTTAAGGAGGGCTAAACCCCGCGCTTTTGGGTTTTTAAGGATTCAGCGTGCGATTGACGCCCTCTTCGATAACGATATGTCCACTCCGATTTTGTCCCATTCTAATGATTTGGTGATATAATCTACCATATCTCCCTTCTTTACGCTACGTATTTTTCTAGTTTGATCCTTTTTCCACGTTTCGGCTGTGTTCAGAGCGACTATTTTAGTTGCACGTTTTTGTTAGATTTTTCTACATCGTTGTCTGTTACATATCTATTTTTGATACTCTCCAGTGTTTTTAATAAACTGTTTCACTGCTACTACTTAATTCCTAACGTAATGAATTCTCCAGGCATGTCTGATGGTTTTGACGGTCCAGAGATTGGCCGTTTGTTCAATGATGCACGTAACGCCACACCCCTTTTTCAGAATACCCCCCCCCCGTCAGCGAGTGTACGCACTGAAGCCTCCTTTTCCTTCGACTCATTCTATCCAACAAACCATTCTCCAACCAATCCATTCTCAGACTCATATCAGCCTTTTGCCATTCAATCTGCCCCAGTTAGTGAATCACCAGAGGATTATACCTTCGATCTCCTACCCCCTGTCAGTCCAGCCACTACAACAGCGTTAATTTCCCTTGCAAACTTTTGGTCTAATGAAGAGTTGCTGAAAACAATTGTTTGCCATAAACTGACTTCTAAGATTGTTTTTACTTATTATACTATACTGAAATATTGGCGCAATGGACAACTAGTTTTTTTTTCGCGAGGCTCCTCCAACTGATCAGTATCAATATCAGTATATTGAGCATATGTAGGAAAATTTCCTTTGAGTGCCCTATTTGTATATATGTGCAGTGGTAGCAAAAAATTGTTGCTTAGACTGTTGGCGAGGCCAGTTGTCCTGTGTCATAGGATGAAAATATGAGTAGACAGTGAAAAATCTCCTCAGAGGCTTTTAGGAGAAAAACTGTCACCCATGTGGGGGTAATGCGTGGGATTTAGGAGAAAAAAGGGGGTTCCCACTGGGGGGGGGCATTGCAAAGGTTCCCAGGATCATCACCGTGTGGAAGCCACGTCCTGATTCTTCCTTGCTGATTGCAGTCCGCCAACGGAACTGGAAAAACAGAGGCATCCGTCCAGATCGTCGACAGTCCGCTTTGGGTCGAACCAAGGATGAATGTTTTGGCCGTCAGATCTGGCTGATAAGATCGCCAGCGAGTAATCACGATACGCAGATAGCCAAGTAAGGTAGACCGCGGAGACCTTCGCATGAGGCTATGCGTGGGAGGGCGTTATAAATAGCAAACGTGAATGGATATAAAAACTAAGTAGCAGAATAATCTATAACGGAAAAAAAAACTAGTGTTTTTGTTGAAATGTAAATTTTCCATCAGTATTTTATAATTCTGCCGATTCTCGCATGATGGGGGACTACTTGTGGGGAACACTGCGATGGCCTGCGTACTATATTGTACTATAAAACTTCCTCACACCACTTTCATACCATGGTATGTAGTGTTGGTGTGTTATCGCTGTTGCCGTTGTTTGCAACTTTGACGTTTACCGGGCTTCCTCATCCGCCCAAGTGTGGTGTCGAAAACGTTGCCTTATATTTCAACGGACTCAGAGTAAAATGAGTAGATGGTCAACCATGGCCTGACGAATCGGTGTTCATATATGCCACTTTACGGTGCTTTGAGATCTTAGCTATTCTGCTTGTTTTTTCTCAAAGCGCGTCTTGATACGTCTGCTGAATATCGTCTAAGCTTTTAGACCATAAGATCAAAAGGTTAGTTTGTATTCAAACGATAAAAGTTATTATGAGGAGAAGAGCGAAGAGAACCCACAGCATGTTAGAGGCAAACGAGAATGTCACTTGTACGGGGATTGATGCAAAACGTCTAAAGTAGGCCAAACGACAATTAAACAATTTACGTAATCTGGTCTACTAATGATTTATTCAGGCGCAGTAAGAGGACTGGGACTCGAACTTGGCTACTAATAGGGCAGGCTAGCCCCGGAGTTGAATGTTGTGCTGTCCCGTTGGCAACCTTGAGGCCCACAACCGATAGTGCGTCGGAGAAGTTTGGCCAGATTTATTACGATAAGGATCTCAGTGACTGGCCGAGATTATAGTTTCCTTATTCTCGATCTTCCTTTCTTTTCTATAACTCATGTACCAACCAGCCATCTGAGCCTGAAATATAACTAGGCTATGGGCTCGTGTGCAGTGTCTGACATTGTTTAACCGCCCGTTTAAGCGTGGCTCAGGATCTGGTTGTCAACTTATCCACCGAGCTACACCAAAGGACATACTTCTAAAATAAGTGATATGTGCCTTTCTGGTATGCGACATTTTGTACTTGTACTTGTTACGGCCGTGATCATGCCTGATCTAGCCGGCCTCAATGATGTCGCGAATGGTACCTCTCTATGCGTGGCGATTGGCGGCAGCGGATCTCGAAAGCTCCACCCAGTCCCTTCGCCAGCGACGGAGGCCGAAGATAGAAGGTCCAAGAACTGCTTCCATGTCTTGACGGACGGTGTCTAGCCAGGTCTTCAGTTGCCCTCCTCTTCGACGTTTCCAGGTGGGCTGCGGTGCCGGGTCGAGGGCAGCATAGGTAAGCTCGTGGGGCGGACGACGGAGAACGTGTCCAAACCACCTCAGTCGCCTTTCTTGAATGGCCTGAGATATCCGCGTGATACGATCGCAGCGGATGCGGTCTGTCTCATTTGAGATGAAGTCGCTATACTTAACTCGCAGGATCGTCTTCAGGCACTGCTGGTCAAAGACCTCCAGTCTTCGCTCATCTTCAGCGCGCACAGCCCAGCATTCACATCCATAGAGGAGGACTGACCGGATAGATGCACGGTATACACGAATCTTCGTGGCGATGGAGATGTCACGTCGGATCCATAGGCGCTTTCGAAGGATTGAGAAAACCCAGCGGGCAGCATCGATACGGGAGACAATGTCGTCCTTGCTCTGCCCGTTTGGTAGCAGCCTCGCCCCAGGTATTTAAAGCTGTCTACTTCTTCAAGTTGATGGCCATTAATCCCCAGGGGTGCCTTTTCCTGGTCAGGGATGCAGCTGAAGAACAACTTCGTCTTTCCGGAATTTATGGACATGCCTACGGACATAGCGATCTCATTTAACCGCGATACTACTGACTGTAGACCATTAAAGTTTGAGGCTAACAGCGCAATATCATCGGCGTAGTCAAGATCAGTAAGTCGGCTTCCGGGTGCAAGTGCAACACCGTCCTCTTCATGTAGGGCTTTGCCGAGAATCCAGTCAATGACGTAGTTAAACAGAATGGGCGAAAGGACGCAGCCCTGTCGGCCACCAGACCGGATATCGAACGACTGAGAGTGATTGTTGTGGACCAGGACTCGTGCGGTGGTAGACCGATAGAAGGCCTTAATCATCGCTATGAGTTTGGTCGGCATTCCATCCAGTTCCATTATTTGCCACAGGGACTCACGATGGATGGAATCGAATGTGGCGGCAAAGTCGACGAAGCAAACGGCCATCGGTTGTTGGTAGCTATGGCGGAATTCTAGAGTACGCCTCTGTGTGAATATTTGATCCGCACATCCACATCCAGCTCGGAATTCGGCTTGGTTGGGTCGTGTCCTGGAGTCACGTACATCGATAAGACTTATGCCACGGTAGTTCTCGCATCTTGTCTTATCTCCCTTCTTGTGGACAGGTACAAGGATACCTGAGCCCCAGTCATCGGGAACGGTCTCTTCTCACAACGCCTGTACAATCACCTCATGGAGCCGAGGAGCCAGGGTGTCGACAAAGGACTTGTAGATTTCTGCAGGAATACCGTCCTATCCGCACGCCTTGTTGTTGCGTAGCCTCTGCATTGCATCGGTAACTTCGTTTTCGGAAGGGATGTCACACGACACTGCGTAGGCAGGAGAGGATTGAAAATCCGCTGTGGAGGAAGGGAGGGTGTGATGGGTTGTTCGTCAAAGTTGAGTAGGTGCTCGAAGTGTTCACGCCAGCGATCGACCTTGGCGGAGTTGTCGGCAATAAATCCTCCATTCACATCGCGAAGAGAATCACAGAGTGTCGGGGGCTTTCCACTAACCTGGCGTATGATTTGGTACAATTTTCGGGTGTCACCAACATTGGAAGCCTGCTCCATAGAAGTCGCCGTTTCGGACCAATACTTCTGCCGATCATCTCTGGCCGACTTTGCTGTCAGCTTTCGAAGTTGGCGGAAGGAGGCCGTTCCGGGACCTGGCTCGAGTCGTCTCAGCCGATAGCTGCAGGGTTCTTCCGCTGATCCAGTCACTGCGGCGCCGCTGATTGAATCCGAGGATCTTCTCAGCTGCCCCATAGATGGATGTCGTCAATGATGGCCACTTGCTACTGCCCTCGTTGTCAGCCTGGGTCATAAGACGGGACTGGATTTCTGTGCTTAAAGCCTCGGTAGTGTTGGTTTGCCGGAGCTTGGCGAAATCAAGGCGTCTCGCACGTGGCAGTTTGGGCACAGATGAGAGGTGAACCTTCAGGCGCGTGCGAACGAGAACATGGTCAGACCCGTGGACGTTACCAGTTTCGGCACCTCACATCGACCTGCTATCGTGGACCCAGCTGCGAAACCGTGAACCAACTAGAATGTAATCGATCTGACTCGCGGTACGTCCATCGTTCGAATACCAAGTCAGTAGATGTTTGTGACGATGCTGAAAGCATGTGTTGGTAACAAACAGTCGGTTCTGTTCGGCAAACTGCAGCATCCTCTCACCATTGTCCGTTCGAGAGCCAAGCCCAAAACGACCAAGAAGGTGGCTGTTTGTTGGGTCACCGGGCCCAGTCCGGCCATTCCAGTCCCCGGTAACAATTAGCAGATCTCGGCGAGGGAGTCGTTCGGCTAGCTCCTGCAGCTGTGAGTAGAAATTATCTTTCTCTTGCTGTTCAGCCGCCGACGTAGGTGCATACACAGATACGACCGAGATGTTCGTAAAATGGCCTTTTAGTCGAACATAGGCCATTCGGTCGTTGACTGGTTCCCATGTTAGTAGTGCATGGTTAGCTTCTTCCGAGAGGGCAATAGCCACACCGTGTCTTCCAGATGCGTCACTCGGACCGCTGTGATACAAGGTGAAATAAGAATCGACCCCCGGGATTTTGATTTCTCGGGCGCCTGAGTCGGGGAGTCGGACATCTGACAAGCAACAAACACCCACGTGATATTCATGAAGACTGTGCGCTGTCAGAATTTGAGTACCAGGTTCCATTTCGACCTTTTAGTCGTTGTATACCGATTCCAGTTCAGTTCTCGTAGGTGGCTCGTATTCACTACCGTATGGAATTCCAGTTGATAGCTGTAGGTTTGCAGGTGAACGTATAGGCGGATCCAGTAGCTCACTAAAGTGCTCTCGCCATCGATCGATTTTGCCAGCCATATCAGTTATCACTTGACCCGAGTTATCCCGAAGGGTAGTGCAAGGCGGTTTATATTTGCCTGATGCTTTACGTAAAAGGTAATAGAGCTGGTGGAAGTAACCAGAGTTTGAAGCTGATTCCATGGAGCCAGCTAACTCGGTCCAATGGTTCTGACAGTCGCATCTTGCTGATCGCGTAGTTTGACGTCTCAGTGAGCGATAGTTCTCTGAGTTTAACAACCGAGCGATTCTAGCTTATGCCGAGAGATGGCGGGTGGTTGTGGAGATCCAGTCCTTCCTCGGTACTACCTGTTGTTGCGAGCTCGAATTCATCGCACATTGTAGCGCGTATCTCAAGTGTGGCCATTGAGTATCGGGCGAAGTTTGATTATTGACGTTATCTGGAGGTTCCATGCGAACGGTGGATTGATCTCTGATCCATGCAGTGAGACTTTCGTTAAATGTTTGATAGTGCCATAAAGTTGACACGTTTTTGGGGCAGTTTCTTACTTCGATTCGGCAAACGGAGCTTAAAGCGGGCACGGACAAATATATGATCTGACCCAACTTCCGTACCTCGAAACAATCGGCTGTGTGTGTGTCGTAGCCCATAGTTGGATCAGGAATCCCCGCCGGAATCCAAAATGGAAGTAGTTGGGAAATGGAAAAAAGCCGCAACCTTGACCGGCTTGAGCCACAGGTCCGCGGGACTGAGGTGGGTGCCTGGCCGAGAACTGCAGGCGAACAGATGACGGCAGTCATGCGGCGAGACCCCGCAGTCGGGACAGCAGTTGGGTATGGATGGGTCGAGCCGGTGTTGGTACTGGCGAAGGAGCATGCAGTAGCCACTGCGTAGCTGCGCCGGGGTACAGCAAGTGACCCTCGGGAGATGTCGTTCCGAGGCCGCAATCGGAGGTGGATAGCCACCCAAAAGGACCGGGGGACGGTAACCTCGTTTCTCCTCGACAACGACTCTCTGGTGGAGATGCTGGAAGCCTGTCTTGGTGGCAGATCTATCAAAAGGTAGATCCGCGAGAGACGAGGCAGCAGCTTCCTTGTGGAGTGCTCGAATAGACGGCCGGACGTTGCGGCAGGGCTCGGGAGCGGTGCAACGGGGATTACTGGGATGGCTGGGCTGCAAACAACTCCACCAGAACTGCTGGCTACGAAGAGTGTTGTGATGAGCGACCGGTAGAACAGAATTCTCCGCATGAAGATGATCTATAGGCGACATTTTATAGCAACCCGTGATTGTGCGGAGGGCAGCGTTCTGTGCTGACTGGAGGCGGCGGAGGCCGGAAGAGCTCATCGTAGGAGACCAGATTGATGCCGCATAAGTGAGGTGCGGCTTGGCCAGCGCCTTGAAAACAGTCGACAAAGTCTCTTTCACGCAGCCCTAGGATGTGCCTGCTAGAGCCTTGAAGACCTTGGTGCAGCGGCTTACCGCTTGCGGTCGCCCTGGCATGGTCTGCGAACGTAAAAAGCGGATCAAAACGCACGCCAAGGAGTTTGGACTTGTGGACGAGCGGTAAGGACGCCCCGTTGACGGTGATGACCGGGTGACGATTAAATTCATTCGGATCAAGCATGAAAACAGTTATGGACGACTTCGCTGCCGAGATCATCATTTTGCGCTGGGTTAAGAAGTTTTCGACAACAGACATGAGCTCCATGAGGAGCGGTGCAGCCTGATCGATGTCATGGTGCCGGCAAAAGAACGTAACATCGTCCGCGTAGGATACCACTTGCACAGGTGCCCGGGGGAGTGGGAGCTCTCGCATGTAGATGTTAAAAAGTGTCGGGCTGAGCACAGAGCCTTGAAGGACGGTGCAGGTCTGCTTACGGGGCTTAGAGAGAGCGCCCCGGAAAAGGACACGATCGTGACGGCCACGGATGTAAGCCGCAAACCATCGGACCAAGCCAGTCGGGACGTTCAGCGAGACCAAGTCCTGCAGGATCTGATCGTGGCGGACGCCGTCAAAGGCTCGTGACAGGTCAATTGAGACTGCCACGGTCTGCGAAATGGGCTTCTGTTGATTGAAGCCCTCGAGGATAGCGTCGCTGAGCTCGAAAAGCGCCGTTGTAATCCTACGACCCGATCGGAAACCATGTTGGTGGCAAGATAGTTCCGCCACAGACGTCAGAATTGAGTGGACGAGCCGTTCCAGGATCTTTGCCGATGGACTGAGGAGGGCAATTGGGCGATAAGAGGTCGCTAGGCAGGGGTCCTTGTCCACTTTGACCAGGGGGATAGTAATCGATTGGCGCCAGCAATGTGGGATGATTGAAGTTCCCAGTGAAAGGTTGAAGAGGGCGGTAAGGTAGGCAGCCACCTTTGGGCCAATGTGGCGCGCATGGATAGGCGCCAAACCATCTGGTCCTAAGGCTTTCGTAGCTCTCGTTTTTTTGATGGCGGTGAGGATGGCATCAGCCGAAAAGGAAATGTCTGGGGGCGGGGCTTTATGGAGGAGAAGAAGAGGGGAGCGCTGGCTTTTGAGACTGGGTGCCAAGCGGGGCGAGAACAGCTTGTTCATCTTCGCGGCGATCTTACCGTTGAGAAGAAGAAGACGAGTCGATCGCGAGACATGAGTAGCATGTCTCATGTCTCTGATGACGAATCCGCGACGGATATCGAAACGTCAGGCGAATAAACATATTGTCCCAGCGATCGAGTCTTCTTCTTCTTCTTCTCAATTGCTTCCTGGGACACGGATGTTCGCTTGCATTGGCAGATCTTACCGTTGTTGGAAATAAACTTGCCGTCCCCGAAGCTAATAGACTGTTTAGATGTATCAGCCCGGGGTTTGGTCAGGTTGCGTAAAAGCTTTCAAGTGGCAGCTGAGTTGCCGCTGAAATTACAAACTAAAACTAGTTCATGCCAGCGTTGGCGTTTGCCATCGTTGATAATCTTAGTGATTAAGTCATTCAGTTTGCCAACGCGCGGGTCATAGGCATCACGCGCTCGTATTTTGTCTCTCTCTCTCGTTCCAGACGAGAGGCTTCGGGAGGATAGTTATGACGGAGAAGGGGAATGCGGCCGTTAGGAATGTGGTGCCTTGCTGCTGCCAGGAGTAGTCGACGAAGGGCTCGCTCCGCCGTGTGGATGCACGATTGGCTGCCGGATACTGAGGTGATCCACCTTAAGCGTACTAAGATGTAGTCTATCTGGTTTGCCGTTCGACCATCGTTTGAATACCATGTCAGCAACTGCCGATGGGGGTGTTGAAAGCGAGTGTTTGTAACGACCAGATGATTATAATCAGCAAATGTTACCAATCGTTCTCCGTTGTCACAACGTTGGCCCAGTCCGTATTTTCCGATGATGTGTTTCGTGGTCTCATCGCACGGGCCAGTCCTGGAATTCCAGTCTTCGGCGACGAAGAGCAAGTCTCTAGGGGATATTCTGGCCACTGTGGCTTGAAGGCGTTCTTAACTGCTTCATCCGCTTGTGATGTTGGGGCATAAACGGCAACCGCAGACATATTTGCTATGGTGCCTTTTAAGCGGGCTGTGGCAATCCGCTCTGAGATAGGCTCAAACACTAAGAGAGTGTTATGCACCTTCTTTGTCATGGCTATTGCCACCCCATGCAGTCCTGTGTTCGTTTGTGGTCCGCTGTGAAGGAGCACGTACTCAGCATCCTCTTCTGGGACCTTAATTTCTCTCGTTCCAGAGTCTGGGAGACGAACTTTTGACAGAGAGGCAACGTCTACTTTATAGTCCCATAATGCACGTGCTAGAAGTGCTTGACGGCCGGGATCAAGCAATGTCCGCACATTCCAGCAACCGATGTTAAAAGTGTATCGCGAATTTAGTGTACTGGCTTGCATATTTGACATTCCGGGCACCAGGCGACCACGGAGTGCGTCGCTTCCCGGGGACGCCGTAGCATTGTTCAGGTTGACAGTACTGGCTTGCATATTTGGCACTCCGGGCACCAGATGGCCACCGAGCGCGTCGCTTCCCGGGGACGCCGTAGCAGTATTGAGATCCGTGATATTCGTATTGTCCATGAAGTTTCTGGGGAATTTTGCTACAGATGACGTCACCGGTGTTACCTGCCATTGCCGTCTGCTTGCCGTGAATTTCTCCACGTTGCCCGCGAACCACCGGCGGGGAGGTCGAGGGTTGGATTTCGGTTCGTCCACACAAACACACACTGGGCTGACCGCGTGCTCCGAGTTGTTCCCTCAATTGGCAGCTTTCCAAGCCATGGTTTTAGCGCACGGTGATAGCTAAAAGCGCGACAGATTATTTATAGTGAGGCAAGTGCGCTGACCCATCGGCCCTAATTACTGTCCCCAGGCTCCGAGCCGACCACTTGACTGAAGTGGGGGAATGGGCGCA
>JAYGXS010000001.1:47255776-47300216 GCA_036362985.1 Ligula intestinalis
TAATGCGCAAGCGGGCAAGCACACATTCAGATGTCCTTGTGGAGAATCGGAACTTTATTGAGATGGTACAATGAAGTTTAGCAACATCTTGCGTGCGAAAAGATAGCAAACATCGGAACAAGAGAGGCATCAGGAAAGCCAACAGCTTACGTCACAGTTGAAACCGGCAGTAAAGGCGTCGTCCAATCCAGAATCATCCCCGGTCCCTTCGTCTGGGATCAGCTCCTCGGTCTCTACAAGTTTCGTCAGATAGGGCAGAATTAGTGGAGGAAAGTGATGTTAAATAGTAATTTATATTACACTTCACCTCCTAAGGGACCGAATTTCGAGGCACGGGATTCATAAGGTGAGGCGTCGATCGGAATACAGAAACCAGCGTCAGGGGAATTTATTCAGTGCGAGATACCCGAAGAGCCGGAGAGCCAATCAGCTGAGAGGAAGCAGAAGACTCTGCAAGAAAGCCTGACCGGGAGTCTGTGGAAAGCGAGGGAGAAGCAGAGGGGTTGGAAGTGAGCAGAGAGTGCTCAGTGGAGGTAAGTGCGGGTTCGGAAGGTAAAAATACTGGTAGGTCGGTAGAGGCGAATCCGCCAGAAGTATCCTCCAAATCATATGGTTTAATTTCGTTTGAACTGGCGGAAAAGGTGGAGCCAATGTAGTCATGGGAAATCCCTGGAATAAAGACCATCCCTTAATGGACTTTCACAATGTTAAGTTACTTTATTAAGAGAGGAAGGCTTTCGCCTTTAAGCTTCCTATTCATCTCCAAAAATTGCAAAAAAGTCAAATCTTAACAATAGTACATAAAACAAATAAAAGTCTTACCATCAGCGATAGGTGAGAGGCAGTTGCAAACTGCTGCTACTGACATTTTATTCATTATATATGTCGCAGTTTCTTAGAAAATAAGAAGGATGTTGAAGGGCCCGATCCAGTGGGACGCAAAATTTTTGGATAATCCGCTCAGCAGGCTATCTCCGTACCAGAAAACCTTGTCGCCATACTGTTAAGGGGCACCATGCACTCGAGGGTCGATGTAATATTTCTGCCGCTGGTGGGCCGTGCACAGGCATTCCCGGTTGAGCTCGTCACTGTAATGGGAATACATGCGCTCAGATAACAAGGCTCGCCAGTAGTTAAGAAATACGAAAGACGAAGAAAGCCGGGTGGCGCTCTGGCAGGAAATTAACTTGTGTTTACCGAACTGGGAAACGAAATGATAACGCAGATGCCCTCTCTTGAATTTCCCCCAACGGTGATTTCATGGCTTCCACTAACAATATAGTTTCTATAAATGTGACTGAACAAAATCGTCGCAATTGGGAGGTAGCCGAGAGCGCTGACCTTGACACTGCAGTAGTTTATGATCATCTTCCTCACGGTCAAAAATATCCTACAAACAGTGATTCACGCGGCTCTTCTGGGGCAGCCTACTCTATCCGTAACACGTGGTCCTATCTGATAATGACATTTTGCTCGTTCGAAATGAGGTTATCCATAAAACTCAGGTAGTTGTTCCGGACAGCCCGGTCCCTTCGGTACGCACAGACCTACACCGCAAACCAGGCCATGATGGGTATAAGATGACAGAAGCAGAAACTCGTCAGTGATGTCGGTGGCTGCAGGTTCGCTGACAAATTGCTACTTTCAGCAATACCTACGCCATTAAATCTCCCAATCAGTGCCCACGAGTGCCGTTAAAAGCCATGTCTTCCAGCTTTCTAGTCTTAATGCGTTGGTCTGTATACTGTTGGCCTCTTCTTTTTACCACATCTGGCCATCGATTTATCCTGGCTGTGGTCAATTACTTCACCAAATTGGCAAAAGCAGTACCCTTTTATGACAGGATGCCGTTTCGGTGATGACATTTGTATTCAGCAGTTGCACATATCATCTCGGAGCGCCTTGGTTCATCCTGTTCAATTGTGATGCAGGTTAAAAGCCGCATATTACGTGAGGTGTATGATCAATAGACATCTACAAGACCCAAACGACTTACACGCAACCGGAGGGAAATGGCCATGTCAAAAGAATAAACCACACACTTATTGAACTTTTTAAGGCCTTTGTGGAAGAGGCAAACCTTCATAATTAGGATGAACGCCTTCCATGTGCGATGATGGCTTACCATGCCGGCAAACACTCATCAACCTGATACGGTGCGTTCTTTATGCTCAAATGGCGCCATTTCCGGTTATTGGCAGACTCACGTTTACCAGTTGCTATATGCTTCGTATGCACATCAGGAGCATAAGTGGGGGAACTACAGTAACTATTTCTGTCTACTCAAAACCCTGCAGTCGAATACGTAGGCGCTGCGGCACTAAGACAAGCAATTCTTTCAAAAGGTAAGTCAACGGCACCCCCTTACAAATGCGTGAGTTGTTATGAAGTTACCGGCCTGACAGTCACACCTGCCCATCACCGGGTATCCTACATATCAGCCCGGATGAGGCCCAGGACGCACGTAAGCTTGTTATTTTTAATTCTGTTATTATGGGCTTGTTTGCCTAACCGCAGCAGTAAAGTTGCTTTATTAAATACAAATAATTCTTATCTAGCTAACCGAAAAAAATAGCCGGCTGTAACTTCATTACCCATTTTAGACACAAATGTACCTTTTAGTTTTCGCAGTCCAGTCTCTTAGATAGATTTGCTTAAAAAAATACCACTTTTTTATGACCAAAATGCATGGTAGATCTACAGCTATTATCAAATACACGTTTCTTTAAACTTTTAGCTTACTTAAATTCCCATCTAGGCTATGACTGCTAACAAGGTTAAAAATTACTACACGCACGAACAGGCCGCGCTGCAGTTTGCCACTTAGTGGCTTTAGCAAGAATGCTTACTATAACTAGCACTTTAAGCATAGGCACAACACTTCTAAGAGAATTATCCTGAAAAATTGTACACGTCACTTTGTTCCGACCTAAATGCATGATCGATCTTCACTTTTCATTACATATACCTTTGTTGAACCTGGATAGGCCTTGTGTATCACTTTACAACCGCTCAATTATTATCCAAATGCTTATCATTATTACCACATACAGATTGGGAGTGCATACTGGGTGCAACTCATTAAAAGCACACATAGGCAGTTCCTATAGTGTACTATCAACTAGCCTTAATAAGCATGATAACTTGAAATTAGCACTTTAGCATAGGCACGTACTTATAGCAGCAGTATCTTAGTCCGTACCTATCAGAAACGTATACAGCTCGATCGGTTGTGTTGAAAGTGCAGAAACCAAGGCAAACGCTGCTGTTTTCAGGACCCCAAACATGTACGCACCCGAACTAGTTAAATCCAGAGTCACAATCCTTGTTTAGACCAAGGGGATATGAGCCCAGTGCTGACTTCAATCAGCATCACTTCTGACAAACAAAATAATCAGTAATATTACCAGCAAGTACTGTCACTAAGCTACACTCCAGTAAGTAGAATTCGAAGAAGCAGTATTGGTGGTAGCAGTACCAGTCCTGGTTTACTAAAGGCTGGCTGAACACCTACTAAGGGTGAGCTTAGGGTAAATAGTACAGTAGAACCAGTGCAAAAGGCTACTGTCACTTAAGAATAAATTAGGCAGTGTTTCGGCTTGCATGTAGAAAGCATCCTACGCTGGAACCTGTGCAGTCTTAGAAACTCCGGGTGTAGGTGAAGATTTCGGAGCCGTTAATTACATCCTCTATTACTTTAAAGATAACACCTGAGACTGTCACCTTCGGGACCGATCTTTCGGTGCACTTAGTGGACTTCATCGAAATCGATGGTCGAACACAAACACACTGGCCTGTCACCACCTTGGCATTTCAGCAAATTTATACCGTCGTTAGCAAGGCCTTATGATGTTGTGGATGACCAAAATCCCAATAATTATGTCCTCCACGACGCACCCATGCTGAATAACACAAAGTAAACTGCCCATTTTAATAAACTTAAGCCGGTTCGTGGCCGAAAAAATAGTGCTCAAGTAACTTCACTTCCTATCGTTCCCCCAATATTAGTCCTCTTACCAGTATCAATGGAGATCATGGAAACTTTGCCATTGAAAGCCCTGTGGACTGGACCCAAACGGAGAGGGGGGGGGTGTAACGGCGCCACGGTTTAATCTATGGTTCATGCTTATACAAGATGCTCTTAAGAAACTTGTAATTGATGTGGTTTTTGCTATTACTCAGACAGAGCCGACACCGAAGGAATGAACTCAATGGAAATTAGATAGACCAACTTGGAGGGTTAAACACCTTACGTTTCCTTCGTAATGATTACAGTAAGCCTCCTTACTCCCGTCCTACGTTACTGTATTATACTTGTTGAGTGCATGAAGGTGTTGTTGAATAGTTATTTATACAACAGTAAAGGTAGAAAAAATATATAAAGATGAAGAACGAATATGTCCAATAAAAAGCGTCCCAGGAGGCAAATAATTTTATAAATAACCTTCCCGCGAGTATGCGCGCCATTTCAAGGTGATTATTTCCACATAATTCAACTTCTCTCGATATGAATAGATATATCTGCTATGCAGCTATAAAGCTATTACTAATTCTGGATTTGAATTAAAGCAGGCATAAATGCCAAGATTTATTGGTATAAATTAATTTCGCGGCAGCTACTCAGCTGCTTTTTCCTGCTGAATAAGGATCCTTTGATCGAAGGATCTTCGAAGATCACGAGAGCTCTCGTGACATAGAACAGATGGGAATTTCACAGAATGAATGGCATAAGAGCAAGGAACGTGGTTCGGTTAAAAAATAATCGATAAAGGACAGTGCGTTAAGTCAACGTATGGGAAGTAGTGGGTGCACCCACATGAGAGATGTTAATGATAAACACCTGGGAATTAAATTTAATGACCAAGTACCAGGGTAATTAGAAGTTGACCATATGGTCAAGCTGCTTGTGTAGGTCGGGTTTCGCCCATCGCATGTAGGCAGCTTCCAAATAACGCAGGGTTCGTTTTGTTCGGCCCGAAAAAGTACTCAAAACGCTCCTTTGATGTCGACAGAATGACCGCTGTCTAGATTCAATATATCCTGCCGTTCATGCCCGCTTTAACTTTGTATCGGAGAACAAATGCTTTGAATTTGTATCAGTTAAATTAATCTGCTGCATTCCGCATAAGTTGCGGCATTCGCAGTTATTTTTGCTAACCATCCTGCTGATAAAGAGAATTTTCATTTTTCAAATTTAGCCTTAAAGCTATAAGCCCCTAGTGACATGTTTTTTCTTTTCTCAGGCATGGGCGAATTCACAAGGCGCGTTCTAAGCTATCAAATAATCAGTGGCCCTATAAGCTTGTTTGGCAGCGCTGTTGAGTGGTTGCTTGGGCCTGATCGATATAACAGATGGTTTCATTTTGGCCTACAAGCAGTCACTCTCGTGAAGGACCAGACCGTGGCAGTTACAGGCACCGGTGAGTTTATAGTCGTATTTTTCAGCAACTGCTATATTATTATTGATACAGACAATAGACTACAACTGTCAGTCGGGGTGTACCCTGTATACTTAAGAAAACTTTCGTAGTTACTAGTTACGTCATTTAATCTAGTTTTGTTCCCTTAAAGTGAAAGTTCACGTTTCACGCCTTTACGGCTTTTTTCTCACAACGTGCAACACCGAAACAATGGCTAGTCTATATATTTGAGGTATTTAAAGGTTTGAGAGGCATTTTCACGTGTGTTAACCACTGCATGATGTAAGAGTGAAACGCTACTCGCAGTTTTTCTTGCAATTTTATTATAAGATAGGTAATTGCAGGAGCGCTTGCATGTTTTTTTTGCCATCAATTCAGTATGTTCCAAAGGACTGTAGATAAAGATATCGAAACCTCACTCAACACAAAAGCTCGTTCATGCCTCATTCGACCTGGGATCCGGTGGTACCGGACCGTGGCAAGAAAATAGCGAAGAGGGGAACCCTAATTTTGCGTCACCGACTAGAATTAAGCTAATATGAAGCATTTAGTGTTAACTAATATGGATGAGATTTCTATGTTTTATTTTCAAAAAAATTACGAAAGTTCGTAATTTTTTGGTGGAGATGAGGTATGAAAGTGGGAGGCCTAAAAGCAAAGCTGCTCTCTATTTTTCGCGACGATATCTGTACGACTTAGAGGCTGCTCACCAGGGTAAAGTTTCTATGGAAGATTTACTTCCCAAACGAAGTCCAGCAATTTTTTTAGAAACTGACCTTCAAAGTTTAGGTAGACAGCCGGTCGATCGTATTATCACTTTCGATAGTCAACGATCTAGAAAGCTCGATGGTCCGTTTCTTGATTTGATAAGGTTTGCTGATGTCCATATACATTTTGGTTTCCTTCTAAACTGTCATGTTCGTAATAGCTAACAAAAGCCTCACGTTTGACTTGCGCATTCGCGGCCACTGTTTCAAAGCAAAACAACGAATCTTTACAGTAATATGCCTTTACGAGAGTTAAAGTAATAGGATCCGATAGTAAAATTTCAAAACGATTTTTTGTCTTTAGCTACCGTAGATCGTCTTGACAGTATCGCATGCCGACAAATTTTGGACCGTCTGGAATCGTTAGTGCCTCAGGTGACCAAATCACCCGAAGAAATTTTAACACCACTCGCTGATCGAGCCATAAGTCTGGCTGAAACTTTTTTGGCATACTTTGTTGATTCGTCAGAACCGGTAAGTCTCTCCTGCACTGGACAAAATCACGGTGTCACGTACGACATTTTGCTCCTTTTCCATCCGTAAAGTCTGTCAGCGAGTTAATTTAACCACCTTCTTTCTATTTATTTGCCAACAGACCTTTTCAAAAGTAATAGCCTGCTCTAGGGACCTTTTTCAGTGCCATTAATGGTTTTAGTGTTGACTTTAGGAAACCCTAATTTTGCTGCGTGCCATTATTTTCACATTTCTAGTAACCTTTAAGAGTAACTCCATGGATGTTTGTTTCGATAATTGCAAGGACTTCTAGCAAGTAGTTTTACTCCATCCACATATATAAAAGGAGTAATTCTTAGCGTACCCGAGGGTCTCCGATGCACTTTCTTTTTTACTCTATTAGAGATGAAAATGTCGCAGGCTTTTTGCAGCAGAGAGGTTGAATCGGACCCCTTAGGGGTAAACCCTACTAGGATTTTAAACAATGTAAAGCCTGATTCTTTTGCCCCGGTTTTAATTGAAAGTTCTTTGCAGCACCGAATAGGATTGGATATATTTGTTCCGGCTTAGACATTTTTGCTTAGTAAAATAACATTGTGCAGCTCTTTGCCGATGTCATCGGTTGTGGTCACAGCTAAAGTCACTTTAAAAGGGTGTTGTGCGTCGCTTGTGTCCCAGGACCCTTTAATATTCTTCTTGCTTATTGTGTGCACTGCCTCGCATGCAAAATTTCGTTTGGACAGCCTTAATGTCGAGTGAACCTTATCGCACTCGTCTCGTCATGCCCTCGATTTGTGCACACCGCACCCCCCCCCCCCTAAATATTGATTATGTTCGCAAGACCGTATTGTATTTTTTTCTTGCCAGCTGGTAGTCGTACACTTGTGATAATGTTTAACTCTCTTGATCCTTTCATTTATTGCTATCTGCTCCTAGATATCTCTCGGAAAGATAAAAAACTTAGGTAAGTGATTCCGAAGAATGTCTCCTTTGGTAGTTAGGCAAAATGGTAACAAAGCCCGACGATCTTCTGTTACTTGCAGTAAGAATAACGATTTAGCGGATGGTGACGCCTGAATAGTGCGAGCTTGCGGAATCGCCGACGTCAAAGCCAGTGCCCCTTTTTTATTGCCAGCAAGCTTAATAGTACCTTTTGCTGCAATTGGGAATTTCTTGATGTGAATCGCTCTTACGCAAAGTTTCCAATTATAAGTTAATATACAGTTGTATGTTGAATTGGCCGAACTATTCTGTCCTCTGTTGCTTCTAAATATGAGGTTTAGTCGAGACGCTTCCAACGCCTTCCTATTTATTCGAATGCAGCCTTAAGTCCGTAGTCCAGTAAGTCCGTAATTTTTGATAATTTTAATTAATTTCAAATTAGTTGTGTCAATGAAGTTGGTTGACATCACCGCTGTCTCATAGCCCATTGTGCAATTTTTGTTCATTTGCGTGATCTTTTGTTTGTTGATAGACAAACTGTGCCACTAGTCCACCGCTGAGCCACGCCGACCGTCTTGCTCGTCTACATTCCACAGTCATGAGTATACAAGCCGTAAAATCCGCTCTGTCGACCAGCTCTTCGGTGTACCAGAAGATGCAGGATTCTCTTAAAACGCTTCTCTCCCTAGCCCGCCGTTCTCCTGTTAATGAGAAATCTGACTCAACAGCTACTCCTGGTGCCATTTCCTTCGGAAGTGCTGCCGTCGGTCTCTCCCAACTTCTCTCGCAGTACCAATCGGCTTCTGTGATTGCATTCCCAAAGTTCCAGAGTTTCATCGACGGAGCGGTTTCCCAGGCTCAAGAGCTTCTCACTGAAATTCGCCAGGTATGC
This sequence comes from Ligula intestinalis, assembly GCA_036362985.1. Lineage (NCBI taxonomy): Eukaryota > Metazoa > Platyhelminthes > Cestoda > Diphyllobothriidea > Diphyllobothriidae > Ligula > Ligula intestinalis. The sequence continues at coordinate 47,264,251 of JAYGXS010000001.1, forward strand.
GTGACATATATCTTCTCATTCTACACTCTTCTTAAGCGTTCACCCGCTGTTGTTCATTTTCTAAGTAAGGAAATTCGCGGCTGCCCTAACACTACCCCGTATCACAGTATTCGGCTGGCATATTAAGACTTAAGACCTGGAGTTGACTACCTTTTTAAATAGAGTGTAATAATTCACTTCTTACCCTATTTCTCGCTGGGTGAATGTTGACCTCTTTACTTTTTCCCCTTGTCTCACACAGAATGGTCCGACGGAATTCGTTGTGGAGCAGTTAAATGCCCTCACGCGAGGTCTGCACACTACTCTCCTCTCTCTCAATACCACTAGGACTGCTTGGTTCCAGGAGATGTTCTCTAAAAACAGCGAGGAGGCAGAGAAGAGGTCTCCTGCAGAACTTTCATCGGCATCTGCACAGGTATCTTTCACCGCGCACATTTTTCTTCTAAACCATTTATTTACAGGTTTTGGGTCTATCTGGCCACAACGAGGAGAAGAGGAGTTTGTTGATAATTAATTGTTTCGAACACTTCAGTGTTTTAAAAAATTAAACCATCTGCTCAAAGTTGATAAATTCGCTATCCTCGGCAGTTGGCAGGCCGAATCCCTTGGATGCAGGAGAGGATCATTGTCACATGAGAGCTGTGTTCATTGGTGGACCCCTTCTTGTGTGAATACATATTACCGATTGCAGTCAACAAGATTTGTCTCTGTAACCCGGTCGATAGATCGTTTGACTGGACAGCCAAGTGACTCATTGTCATACTCAGGTTCCTGAAGGCTTAGCTTGACGAAAGATTTAGTGATGACGGCAAGTAAACCGGAAATTATCGGTCCAATCACCGCATCCTTTGCTGGCACTGTCTCTCCAAATTCTCTTTACTAGGCTGTGGTATGGGATTCAGCAATAAAACTATGCCTTTATACACCAGTTTATAGATTAATCACGCTGGCTCCAGATATTTTGATTCGAACTGCGTGCTTCGGTCTTAAATGGGCTCCAATAAAATAGATATAAGGCTGATGGCTGACTGAGATAATTTGATCATTTGAATGGAGTATTTTACTGCGTTTTCCTCAAGTTTAAGCCCCTGGGAGATTCGTTCTCCATATGTTTCACAGGAGGCTTCCTCTACCAGCTGAATATGTAGATCGATCTCCGGACAGATGGTAAATGACTGTGTGCAATCATCATGAAACACATTTTATTTGCTTTCACCTTGACTACTGCTTTCAATCATTACTGAACCCTGCAAAACTATTGTTCTTAGTGCTTTGCAGTCTCCTTATTGTGTGTATCCGTGGAAATTTTCGCTATATTTTTGTTAGTTCGTTCCTTTGGCGAAGGACTCAATCTTATAATAGCTGTATCCACACCAAGGGACAAACTGAGTTGCTCATTTTACCACATTTGTCTATAATTACTCTCTTCGTGTCCGCAGTTGTGCATGATAATGCATCACCTTCTGTCACCGTAATCGACTAATGATCCACCATCTTGACTGATGAAGCCTGAATTAGTATACACCGGTGACTGAACTCTCCAGAGGGCTGTCTTATTTAGCTTCTGCTTGTCTTTAACTACTTAAGAGGTCTAGCACACATAGGCAGTTTCACATCTGGCATTATATTCGCATCCTTCTAAGTAGAGACTGCTCTGAATGTCACTTCAGTAGCTTTAGCTTTGATCTTTACTGCCCACCATTTATGGCGTTTAAATTTCCCCTCCCCTGTGGTTACGTTTTCTGGTGCTCCAAATTAGGAGGTGAATTTAATATTCTCATAATCATTAACTAACAGGCACATTGTCAGGCTACCGCAAAATTAAAGTCACTACTTACGATTTTTTCCAAAAGCGGTCTATCACTTAGACTTCCCAAATTTGTCCCAAGGGGTGTTTTTCTTGACAGATCGTAGTACCGTTATAAGATGTTGGTCTAGTGCTAAATCATTGTTCTTTTTGGTATATATTTTTGATGACTGATTGCTGAGTGTCTATCATCTTCGGTTGGGTGTTTTCTATTCCGAGTACTGGTTGGACAGGTGAATTCCCTGACCTCTCAGCAATTAATATGGCTAAAAATTGCGAAGTTCTATGTTGCTTGCGGAGACGCCCGATTATTTTTAAACCATGAAAGGACTGACGATAGTCCAGGGCTCCTCACTTGGACGGTCGACGGCCACAAAGCCTTCCGTTGTATTCTGTTTTGTTTCATGAATGCGGTTTCCAATTTCCTGCAGCCAACGGAGAAATCAAAAGTCCTCCACCTTACTACCGTTATCCTGTCCTTATAATACGTACGGTAGATTTCCTATTTCATGAACTGTCAAAGTAAATTCTGAAATGTGTTTCGATTCGTTCAAATGTCTTAATTAGGTTTTTAATATTAATTATCGTGGAGCCCACTATCAGGCTATTTCCGTCACGTCAAGATACCGGCAAAAAGAAAAAAGTGGCTCTATTCACGGAGAGTAAGGGATAAGATAAGATAAGGGGTCATGGTAAAAGGTCATAGAATACTCAAAGTTAAAGGATTACAGGACATGCACATCTGTTATGGAGACAGACCGGCTTTCAACTTCTCAATTTCCGCTTCTTCACACGTGAGGTAGCGTGCTAGAACTGGGAGTATAGAATGCTGATATGCCGATGTACGGCAAGACATATGACGGAAGCTTTGAATTTGGTGCTTAGAATTGCCCCCAAAAATTTCCAGAAATTTCCGACCGGACCACTTTCGTTATCACGGCTCCCTTATGTTTAGTGTTCGTAGGAACTCTGAATCATGTGAGTCATGTTTTTCTAAATTGAACTACGATTCTTCGATGCGTCTTCAGCGCAATATGGTATTATTTTCGGCTGACGTTAGGTGACAGGATCGTTTACAATCAAATTAATCACATGTACGCAACGCATGCTAAAAATGGTACAGTGGAGTCCGGTTAATGTGGACACCTCCGTTCCAGGCCAACTGTCCATATTAACCGGTTGTCCACATTAACCGTGTCCGCATTAACCGGACTCCACTGTACTATGGAGAAATTCCGTTCCTGGCCAACTGTCCACATTAAGCGGTTGTCCACATTAACCGTGTCCACATTAACCGGACTCCACTGTACTGTCATTTTGCGCTCACGCTGATTCTATGACCAGCGGATTATTTCGCTAAGTGTGGTTGAACTCACTGCTCCCAGTCGGGTCCTCGTAGCTCAGGTGCTTAGGACGTTGGCTGCACTCGAGCCTAGTCATTGCTGTCCATGGTTCGTATCCCACCGAGGACGCTGAGGTTTTTGCAAATGACTCAGCTGAATTATCGTAGTTTTGGCGGGAGCTTGAGTTCGAGGTAGCAATTAATGCTAATTCTTCGTTTTTGTCACACCACACAACTTTCGCACAACCCCTGCAACCGATTATATCGAAGAATTCGCTGTTGTCTGATTTCTTTTTTTAGCTACGATAACTTTTTAAAGTCACCCCTTCACAAAACTGTTGTGCCAATTTTAGGCAGATCCCGAATCTCTACAGGCACAGAGTAAGGCCGCCACTGCTGCTGACATTTCACTTTCTACCCCGACCTCCGCGGGATCGGAATCGGACCTTACTTCCGCTAACGTGTCAGAAGTTCAGCCCTCGTCGGCTGCTGTTACTACTGCCGAGCGTGATCTGAAGGAATCGCAACCTGTCGAGCCTAAGCTTCCTACTGATGCAAAGGAGGAGGAGGAGCAGTTAATTGAAAAGCCTGGGTCTAGAAAAAAGGTAACAATGGGGGCAGCTGAGTCGGACGAGATCCCTCATCAGGAAACCCTATCTGATGATACGTGCAAGACAAGTGAGGACGCTGAAAAGGATGCTGCAACTCTGGATCATGTGAGCCGTTTTTTAGAATTGAACTACAATTCTTCGATGCACCTTGAGCACAGTATGGTGTCATTTTTGGCTGACGTCGGGTGACAGAATCGCTTAGAATCAGATTAATCACACCCACCCTAAAAAACGTACCGTCATTTTGCGCTCACGCTGATTCTGTTACCAGCGGATTATTTCGCTAAGCATGATTAAACTCACGGCTCCTCTTAGCTGAGGTGCTTAGGACTTTGGCTGTACTCAAGCCTAGTCATGGCTCTCGTGGGTTCGCATCCCACCGAGGAGGCTGAGGTTTTCGCAATTGGTTCAACTGAATTATTTAAATCTACCAAACAACTATAAATTATGATAGTCTAATAGTAATCTAATGGATCTTCGATGGATTACTCACGAAATCCTGCTTGATAAGTCAGCTTATTGTGTCAATATTTGCGGATTCTAGACGGGAGGATAAGGTGACCTAAATTTGATTTGACTCAAGTATTTAAATTGGTGGCTGCACTTAGGCCGTCGTGGCTTCGAATCCCACTGAGGCTGTCTAGTTATCCACAATCGAGTCAGATAAATGATTCACGTCTGCCAGAGCACCTATTCGAAAAGACATGTGCACATAGGTGAAGATACGAGGTCCAGATAAATTATCCCGTTCATCGTCCCCCAAAGCAGATGAAGAAGAAAACAAACTGCTGTCATGGACCACATTGTAATTTTGTTGGCGTTTCGCAAATGTACTATTTTCCATCATCGGAGTGGTTAGTTGTGTGCTCCTGCTTGCCGATAACTGTAATGCCGCGCCGCCTGTCTCGTATTGTATCGATGGCTGACGCACGAGTTCTAGCCTTCGTGCTGTCCGCGGATTGGCTGCGGCCTCTCCCTTGTGGAAAAGTCAGCACAATTACAGTGTGGTCTACGGCAGCGCCTTGTTTTCTTCTGCATCTGCTTTGGGGGGTGATGAACAGGATAAATATATATATTCACTCAAAAATGTGCGAACACCGATCAAATAGGCTTCCGAACTCAACAAAATTCATGTGGTAGTCAGAGGTCCCCAACGGGTGACCGCCTGCCAGGCAGATTCTGGCCAAGTCATAATAGCAGTAAGGGGGGTATGACAGAATTTGGGGTTAACTTGATACAGAAGTGTTTCGGGCTTATTAGCCTTCATCAGCCAAGCATAACCCTGAACACCAGCTGGTCGGACAACAAAAACAAACGCACTCACAGACGGCGCAGTTGGTCCATATATATTTGGTTTGGTTCCGCGAAGCTCAAAGTCAAGTAATGTTTCAATCGAAAGCTATTTTTCATCTCTGATTCGTAACGGAACATGAATAAATGGAGCAGTGTATTTTTGCCCCACCGCCAGCATATTTCTAACAATTATGCCGTGCTGAACACTCAAGAGCCTCTCTAAACGACCGTCATTCGTTCGCGTTTGACATGATGGCGGTCTCAGTCGCACTGCCGTGGTTAAGTCGCAGTTTGCGCGGAGGCAAGAGGACAACAAAAAATGGTCACCCGGCAACCGTTGTATGTGGCCGCACCCCCCTACCGTAGAGTCAATATAAGAAGTGAAGTTCTTTTTTGGCAACCGAAGCGCCCCACTTTATCTCAGGGGTGTTCTGCTCATGGTCGCCTTTCCGGCGCGCTTTACTTCTAGCCCTTATCTCCACCCCGGTTGGTCTGTTTGCTCTTTCAACCTAAAACCTCTAGCTGTTAGAAATAAAAAGGCGTCTTCCCATAAATAAATTACATGGAAAGATATGGTGACTCGTGTGTTTTTTACTCTCACGTGTAGAAGACAGACGGCCATTTATCACTTGAATATGTTTCACATCACCTTTCGCAACACTTAATGACGTTAATAGCCAGATGGGGCAGGAAGAAGGGAATGTGGTCCCAGTGAATGAACTCCTTTGCTCCGACGTGACGCTTCAGCTGTGTGAACTCAACCTTGGACGATGGAAGTTTGTCCATTTTAGAGACATCTGGAGGGTAAACGCAGCATCTTATTTCTTATTTAATTTTGGGCGAACAACCGGATTCAAGGTTTGACTACGTAGCTCCTCCGTTGGCTCCATGTGGATAAAGTATGAAGTAAACTCAAAGCGAACCATTTCATATTTGCTAGGCGATTTAGGAGGCCGCGCTTTACCGACATGCAGATTTTCGCTGAATGTTTAGTACGAGTCCAGAAATTTGCCGCAGTTTTACGCTAATTTCGAATTCACAGTGATTTGCTATGAAGGCTTCCGCCCCTGCTTTGTCTGAAAAAGTCTTAACTCAATGCAGTGGATCGCACACACAAGCATAAGCTGGCTGTGTCGTAAGTGGCTGCCCCCATCTACAAAACAGGTCACGAGTTTACATTCGCAGCTATGCAAGTAAGTGCTCAGGTCAAAAACAAGCCAAACCGGGAGTTGATCGAAATCTGGGCCTCCAATGAGAACCTAGTCAATCGGTTTGTCGACCTGGCACCAGCATACAGAGCTCTGTGCAGTCGCCTTCGGAAGAGCCTCACTGGTGTTTGATTGGTCTTTTATTCTACGACTGCTGCTTATCTCGTTGTCGTTTTTTATCGCTAACGATAGGCTCCAGTAGGAATTCGAAAAGTCAGATGAATAATGCCATGATTCCAGCGAGCTAACAGCCTTTTTCCTTATTTGCACCGATAGTGGTGTCGGGCAACTTCTGCCCTTTTTGGGCTAAATATGCCTTCCTTATTTAGAGAACGAAACCTTGTTTTTTGTTAGTTATTCCTACTTTCCCACGGATTTGTCGTATACCAGCCAGTAACAGGTAATGCAAGTTCAATGCATGAGGCCTGTTCTTGAGTTGGTAGTGGTATATACATGTTTCTGCCTCACTCTTAGTTAAGCTAGGTTTGCTGGTCGTCCCGCCTCCTCATTTATTTACCGATAACACCTTTCCTCTGGATTACCGTCTACGGTAGCGTTCTGTTAAAATTATGAGTGCGTTGATGTGTGTGCGCTCATTTTAACACAACTCCCTTGACCTCTCCTTGTGCCTGCTCTTAGTATCTGGCTGCCAAACCGGTTCCTTGAAAATTCGTAGTTTTGGCTGGGGCTTGAGTTCGAGCTAGCAATTGATGCTAATTTTTGTTTTCTTGGTTTCTATCATACCACACAAATTTCGCGCATCCCCTGCAGCCGATTATATCGAAGCATTTGCTGTTGTCTGATTTCTTTTTTATCTAGCTACGGTCACTTTGTAAAGCCCCTTCCCCCGACAAACTAAACTGTTGTGCCAATTTTAGGCAGATCCCGAATCTCTACGAGCACAGAGTAAAACCGCCTCCGCTGCTGAAATTTCGGACTCCACCCCGACCTCCGCGGGATCGGAGTCAGACCTTAATTCTGCTAAGGTATCAGTGGTTCAGTCCTCGTCGGCTGCTCTTGCTACTACCGAGGGTGATCTGAAGGAATCGCAACCTGTCGCTCCTAAGACTCTTGCTGATGCAAAGAAGGAGGAAGAGACGAAGAAGAAGAAGGAAGAGGAGAAGGAGAGGACGAAGAGGGAGGAAGAGGAGGACGAGGAGGAGAAGCAAGAGAAAAAGAAGGAGAAGAAGAAGAGGGAGGAAGAGGAGAAGAAGAAGGAGGAGGAGGAAGAGGAGTCGGAGGAGAAGAAGAAGAGGGAGGTAAAGGAGGAAGAGAAGAAGAAGAACAAGAAGGAAGAAGAGGAGGAGAAGAAGGAGGAGGAGCAGTTATCTGAAAAGCCGGAGTCCAGAAAAGAAGTAGCATTACTGGCGGCTGAGTCGCACGAGATCCCTATTCAGGAAACCCTGTTGGATGATGCTTGCAAGACACGTGCGGACCCCGGAAAGGATTCTGCCAGTGCGGGTGCTAAGACCGACGACTCTCGCGGTGCTGAAGCTGAGGGTCGTAAAGCACAATCGAAAACGCATAAGCACAGACGTCGTACGCCCACTGGTGGCGCGGCGTCTGCTAAAGGGGCATCTCCAACCAGGGCTGAAGTGCAATCGAAATGTGAACCCCAGGCTACTGCCCTTTCTGAACCCACCATGTTGGGCTTCGAGGTGGTTGGTGATGATGGGGTGGCAGGGTCCCAGCCACACGTACAATTGCACAAAGGCGAAAAGCGAACTCAAGCAAAATCCGCCCATGATTCCGCGGTGCGCAAATTAAAAACAGAGTTTCAACAGACGCATATTAAGGATGCTACATTGGAAGACGTCAATAAGCGTCAGGACGATGACCACACAAAACGAAGTGAGAGTCCGAATTCCGAAAGCAAAAGTGAAAGGAGTGAATCTCCCGCTATATCATCTTCCTAACTCATGTCCTTCTTAGCTGGACTTCTGATTCTCGATTTCTTTGCAGCTTTCTTGCATTCCATTTTTTTGCTCATGCATCTACGTGTTTCCACTCTGCAGAAGACATATTGCAGACTATTATATTCATAACCTTGTCTTCTTGTCACGCAGTTCTCCACTCAAAAACTGTGTTCCATGACATTTCATTTTTTTAATATTCCATGTTTTGTATTCTCTAAGCATAGTTTTTAGAGATGTTCAACCGTACGGGTACGAGTGGTGGCGCGCAAACATAGAACACCTTGGCAGTTGTGGTAGTTTGATTTCCGCTTGGTAAGAGTCTCCGAGCTTTGATTGGTCCCCAGACCAGAAGTGCACTGTTTATTAGCTTTGAGAGGACGATTGGACCACCGTATCTACCAGGTGAGTTGTGTGGCCGTAGTGGTACCGAGTGAAATGTGCATTGACCAACTCGATCTTTATTGCTTTAGCGTCTAAGCCAGGAATTGGGACTTTTGAAAGGCAGAAAACATCCACGATGTACTAGCGAAGACTGCGTGCCACCAGAGTTTGGGTAACAGAGTCCAGGAAAGTTCGCACATTTCAGCATCCATTGCCAAGAATCCGTTCTCACTGGGGCACTGCATCTCACCTACTGTTCGCGCGGCACACGAAACGAGGCTTGTGGAGCGCGTCGGTTCCCGCGGACGCCATATCGTGATACAGGCATCGCACCGATATTTTCACGGTTTGTTGCCAATCTTCAGTACAGGTGGTACCCAATAGCCACTCGGATTGTTTGCTGGAGGTTATTTTATTTAGCGCCTTGGTTCAAAAACCTAGCCTCGTAACGGTGGTGACAGGGAAGGCTATTTACTATTGCAGACAACGATCGCACATGGAGCGGAAGGGTCGTATACAAAAGGAATCAAAAGTCAAACTTACCTTTCAGCGGGGGATGTTTTAGCAGCGCGCAGTATGTGATGTGATGTTGGCGTGACCACGTGTGTTTTGGGTGTTGGTGAGGAGTGAAATAATGTGATGTGGCCGGCTGCATTTCATCGCAAGTTTTCATGGAGGCGCATGTTGCCTTATAGACCCATGCCATGAGTAAATGTGCCTGGGTGGTGTGGACAATGGAGACGAGTGCGGCAACTGTCTATCGGTGCCCTATGTACTGGCTTATCAGTCACTGCGGTGGATTAGCAAGTGACCGACCAGGCCGATGAGTGATACGCATGTGCGGTGACAGTGAGCGCAGGTGGGGTTATGGATGCAACGGAGCCGGTGTTATTGTTGGTGGTGATGGTCACGCCATTTGAAAGGGTGAGGCTTGTATTGGCGATGGGTGTGCTGTGTGTACCGATATCCCGGTGAATGGCCATACAATGCGCTATGTCAGTGGTCTCTACTCTATGTGTGCTTTAGCGATTCATTCAGTAGCTTCCATGAGATGAATGCGCAAGTGGCCGCCCAGGCCGATGCTTAAGGCGAATGTGCGATCCCAGTGGGGCGGGTTAGACTAGAATGCTAAGTGCTGGTGGAGGGGTCTGGTGTAGTTATCGATAAGGAGGACAAAATTAAGGCTGTGTTGTCTATAGTGGTCGGCGTTGTGGACCGTGGGGGGGGGGGGGGGGGTCGCAGCAGGGTGGATCGTTTCGGAGGGTGAGAGCAAAAGGTGCGTCAGATAGTTAAACGTCCATGGTGAGGGTGGTCGTCGTCGGAGTGTTGGAAACAGGAGAAACTGTTGCAGTGTCTGTTGCCGTGGAATTGAATGTCCTCGGAGGGATGGTGCCTTGCGTCGGGAGATGGCCGAACAAGTCGATACGCGCACGGTAGTTGCGTTGACAGCGCGGGCCGTCCAAAAGGTTTGGGCGTTGGCAACGTTTGTCTGTTGGGTTTGGCACTCGCGGGCCGTCCTTTTTGCCTTGGCGGCGGCGATCCGACCAGCTTCGTAGATAACTGCGCCAGTTTTAACTGTTCTTTGCCCAGCAGATCGGTCCTGTGCGAGTTCCTCTTAGGTCGTCATGTTGAGTTGAAGGCGCTATATAGTGTCCTTGCAGCGCCTCTTTTTTCCTCCTTGGCGACAGGCCCCAACACCGACAGGGGTCATTGGTCGTCCATCAGCACCAGGTGGCTACTCGAGCGCTGTTATAGCTGCTTCAGCATGGCGTGGATACAGAGTATTCCTGCTCTCTCCAGGACTTCTGTGTCCGTGATCCCGTCCAACCACCCTAGCTTCAGCATTCGGTGGAGGCAACTGAGGTAGAAATGGTTCAGTTTCCGAGTTCGTTTGGAATGGACGGTCCAGGTCTTTCTTCCGTACTATGGTGTCATGAGAACGATAGCCTTGTATATCTTCATTTCGGTGGACAGTTGAAGACCATGACGATTCTATTGGGAGACTTAAAGCCGACCGAAGTTTTGTCTGGCTTTGGAGAGCAACCTCGTCATCGATCCCTGTGTTTTGAGATAGTGGGCTTCCAAGATAGGCGAACTTGCTTAGACTTTGGAGCTTCGTACTGTCGATATTGATCTGCGGAGCATTGTAAACGACATCGGATGGCGATTGATGCATGACCACTTTTTAGCCGTGTTGTTGATAAGTCCAATGTTTACGAAACCAGCGGCGAAATGTTCCCCACTCCTTTGTATATCCACTTCCGTTGACAGCACAATCGTCCGCGCGGAGCAGTTTCTGAACTATGGTTGTGAAGACGCGCGTGGGGGCCTGCATACGCTGCATGGTGAGGCGAGCGTCCGTTCTGCAGTTGATGCAGATCTCTGGAAGTTCGTCGCGGTAGACACCCATCAGCATGGCCGAGAACATAAGACTGAACAGGGTAAGTGCGTGGACACAGCCCTGATTCACTGCGACGGTTAGTGGAAAGGCTTTGGAACCGCCCCGTTGTCCGTGACGCGAGACATCGTCCCATCGTGAAACTGTCGCACCATGTTAGTGAAATGTTCGGGACGGCTGAGTATTTGCATGAATTTTCAGTCAGTTGCGATTTTCTGGTCCATTCCCTGTAAGTAAACCTTAGCCTAAGTTCCCCATTCCAAGGGACATGAAAGCAGCGACTTCGTCATTTGGGTCGCCTGGAAACGATTAGTTTTAGCCTCAAGACACTTATAAACTCTACCAAAGTATCCCATTTTCATTATCTACGCAACTGTATATGCCAGAGGATGAAGTACTGAAATATGTTGAGAAGTAGATGCGATCGCTGGAACAAGAGCTTTATTAGCCTGAACTTTTGACGTTCTTTTCGAATCCATCAACAATGACAGTAGCAGAAACAAGTAGTTCGTACAAATAATGATTTCGCTATGGTACTGCAAAATGTTGGCAATTAACATCTCCCTCTTTACTGAGGTTAGCTACCCGCTTGTGTGCTAATTCTTTGATGGCCACCGTGCGAGTCGTGACCTCCTTAACTTTCATCACCCGTGATGATTGTTCGGCCATTTGGGCATCGAATAAAATCCTTGTTCCAGCGATCACATCTATTCTTTCTCAATCACTTCATGGGACTTAGATTTTCGCTCAGGCCAAATTTCGGGTGAATGATGATCTTGTCCCAGCGATTGCGTCTACGCCCTCTTTATTATTTCCGGGTGCTCGAGTTTTGACTTGTCTCGGCATCTGTATATGTTTACCGTGTTCATTTTGGATTTTATCGTTTTTTCAGGATATCTCTTTATCAACGGGATAAACGTTTTGAAGAGAGTCAGGCAGTGTTGGAAATTTTGTGTCAGCTTACCATGAATTATGCAGTAAACTGACGTATGCCTAATATTCTGTTTAAGGAGCGAGTAACACTGAAGAAACTTAACTAAACAAAACGCATTTACATGTTCTTAAAGGATTCGACAGGTTCAGAGCGTAGTAGTGAGCGACGTAACTCCTCAGCTAATATATGCAACAAAAACGAGATATTTCCATCAACTATTATAGGGTGTCCAATTAAGGAGACATGAAGGTCATAGCAGGTCGCATCATTTTCCTCTTGCATGTGCTGACTACACATGAAGTTTTTAGCTGGCACTCAGCTCACTTGTTACTCCCCAGAGTTAGGCTCTGCCTAGCGGCCACCCCCAGTAACCACGTTAACTGACTGGCGGAAGTATGCGAGGGTCTCCGGCCTATTTCCTCTCCTACACCTGGTATGACTCGGGAGCAGTAATAATTATCATGATAGAAGTAGTAAGTGGAAGATACACAGCTACTACTTATCGCACGCACGTAGGTATCGTATTCATACTAGATGCAGTCTATGCATTCCAGTAGTTATAGTGGTAATATTGTGAGTAGCATTAGCAGCTTACGTGTTGTAGAACTGCTTTCGCAGTTCTATTCTCTTGTTACCACTGATCCTCTTACTATTGACAGTATTCTCAGCACTGTTATCGTTATTATTTCTAGTTTCATTCATATTAGTATCATTAGTAGTTTTACTATTGTCACCCGCATGCTTATCATCAATAGTGTAAGATTATTCCCGTTGTATTATATGGTACTGTCATATTGCCTCACGCTATACGTCTGGTATTTGCGCTGTTGTACTGCTGTCTTTTATTATCGTATGTGTCTTACTATTGTACTATTTGTTTGTGCTACTCAATGTTACTGCTAGTATTAGTATTTTCAGTATTACATCATCTGTTGATGCTTATTCACCTTCATACTAATATTAACATTACTGTCAATACCATTCCTATTTTAATGGTACTTGCCATCTCCCGTTATTAATATTAACAGCAATATTATTTACATTGGAAGTACTATCGGTAACCTAGACTTTGTATTATTAGTAATACTAGTGGCAGCTCGAGTCGTAGCGAATTGCTACCAGCTATTAGTCGCCGCAGTACTAGAACTGCTATCAGAAATTTCGGTAATAGCGCCTTTACGACCACTGCTGCTACTAAAATAAGTACTGCTGTTCCCACCCCGCTATATTTCTCCAGGATCGAAAAAGTTCTCCGGCGAGAGCGACATGCGCTCACGTTAGCGGCTGGAACCACAGGGCCGCTCTTCTACTAAACCCCTGAATTTGACCCATAATGGAGTTCGGCAGCCGTTCTAAGTGACTAAGAAAACCTGCGAATGGGATAGGGTCAGAAACGCTGCCCCAAGCAAATGCTAGGTCATTAATTCTGCCAACAGACCGTCGCTGTCGGACTGCAAACACTGCGGTCGAAACACTCAAAAAACACTCTCTCGTCTCTCGCCTGCCTCTTCGGGTTGAAAAATTCGCAACCATCGTCAGCGTTTACCCCACATTCTTCCCTCCCCGTGGACCAGCTCTGACGAGGCGAGGAGCAAGTTCAACGAGGATCTGCACGCCCTCTTGGCGACTGCGCCGAAGGCGGACAAGTTGATTGTCCTTAGTGGCTCCACCCTTCACATGAGCACAAACCACACTACCTGGAGAGGAGTGCTGGATCCTCACGGTCAGAATACATGCAGGACAAAAGTATACAAAATAAGTTTATTAATAATACATGCGCACATACAACTCTGCAATAAACCACGCCGTATCGGCTTCGTATCTTGCGGAAGAAAGCCTACAAAGAATAAAACAGAGAACTGATTTAGTCAAATCCAAGATTCCGCAAAATGTAGGGCCAAAGACCTCAAAGAGTTCAAACGAAGATCACGCTGACTGCTGGCGACTTCGTAGAGACACACACTTGTCGGTTAAATTTCATCGATGTAGCACCAATGCAGACTGGGTATTTTTGAGAGGCAAGTTTGGTCAGATGTATAGCTAAAGAAAGCCTGAAACTCCTAAGAAGTTAATGACGCAAGCACCTAGGCCACTATGATCAGCTCCGCCCTGATAAGAAATAATTTTCTCAGAAGAATTGCATTCAACCACTTTTCCATAGCAACATATTTAGAGAAGCACAGTGAACAATTCCTCGGTAAAAGTTACATTGAGGGTCCACTACAGTACGCGAAAACCCCATTCTTCTGTAATACGGGACAGTCGGTAATAAGGGTTAGACATATCAGGGGAAAGCAGATCGTAGGAATAATTAAAATTAATATTATTTAAAATGATAAATAAAATCGATAGGAAACCAGAAAGCCCGATAGTGTCCAATTGGATACAATCGTCAACTCTATATCAATTACATAGAAATGACACGGAGATAGCTTTTGGGCCAAGAAGGAACCACATGTCATCAAAGAAGGAAAACAAAAATGAACTAAAACCAAATTAACTGAACATAAACTGGACGAAAAACTAAATTGAAGCCAGTGCCATGATTCGACAAAGCATGCCTACTGCTACGAAGTCAGTAGACAGTTATGCAAAAATCAGACTGTTACCAATTCCTCCTTATAAGAATCCTGTGTGAAGCAGGGGAACCTTACAATACGCTTTGATATCTGCACCTCAATATCGCCTGAATTTCTGACCGTGCGCAACAAACTTTGAAAATTCCACGATTGTAAAAAAAATCTAGTTGTATGCTGCATCCCAAGTGCACCATAATACAGAATTTCCGAGGAAGATATCGATTAAGCAGTTCGAAAGGGTTAAAAACCTTTGCTTATGGTGATAGTGCACTTGAGCATCATTTATCACACTCCCCCTCCCCTTCCTCCAGAACCCAGCATCAAGACATACCCGAAAAGAACTGAGACGGGATTGGACGCAAATGCCTAGCGCGCCGCGAGTCTGTGGCTGGACGGGTCACCACAACCCCATGGCATTTGCCATGGGTGCTTGTCGCTAGCCATATTTTGATCCGTGTTAATCCAGTGCATCTACCGTGTGGCCCGTTATAGGGGCAGAAATCTTTGTTAATAGTTAATTGCCAGATGGGGGAAACAATGACATTGACAGGCACAGAAGTAGGCATCGCAGCCAAACTACAAATTGATCCTATCGGTGTACAGCGTCTCCCGAAATTCCGAGAAAGTGCTCGTCGTGTGATGACCAAATCGGGAAGACTGGAGAGAGGATAGGGTGCCGGTGACTGGCGCGTCAGAGCCGCCTATGACTTTGTCACAAAACTTGTCTTGGATCCCACAGAGTGGTAATGCCATAAAGGCCACATTAGAAAAGAACCATTGGAGCCCGACTTTCAGTCCGCAAATCAACTACTCGGCAAAAACACAGACTCAGCTGATGCGCGGTCCGAGTTATCCAGTCACTTCGCAATATTCCAAGCCACGGCTTTGAGCGCACCGTGATAGCTTCAGGTGCATCAGATTATTAAAAGTGAAGAGAGTACGCTGAGCCATCGAACTCACTCTCTGTTTCCACTATCCGGTCTCAAGCTCTGTCCATGCAGGTTATTTGTCTAGTGCGGGTAGTTGATCTTACTAACATGAACCACCCTTTGAAGAGAGGTGTCCGATCTCTCGTATAAATTTGCCATAACGGCCGCAATAAAAATGAGTCATTATCATGTAACCCTCGGATCTGAATAGTATAAAGTGTGTCTGTCAGTTAATTTACGATGCTTGAAACATTCGGACGGTTTGCTAGGTTAAACAGACGTCTGATAGCGTTTAGTGAGGAAACAAAACTCAACCTGAGTTCGACCGACGTCGTTCTCTCCTTCCCCCTTTATGACAACGATAGATTTAAGTCAAATCCAACCGGAACTTAAAGAAAGCGAGGTTGTTGGCGTGAGGCAAGACGTTTATTTAACACAGGACACAAACGAGGCCCTCATAGGCTCCAGACAACGCCATGGCTCAGCAAACGTAGCTAGACACCGGTGTATACAGCCAACGAATCTGTGTAAGAATGTAGGCAGTTGAGGAATGTAGTATAACAACCGAAAGCGACCCAAGGAACAAAGTTGCTAAGTTGGAATTATCAAAGCGCAGACAAGCCCAGTTTACGCAGGAAAATTTGCCAATTGCAGGGGAGCAACAAAATTTTCCAGAATAATGACAAAATAAACGTACTTGGAAAGGCGTACGGTCAGAGCAGTAAGCTGATCCAGTTCTCCCGGTGTCATGCTAGATTTAAGAGCACGAACGCTCTCTTGGTGGTGCGCCAGGAGAGATTCCGGGTCTGAGTTGTCGGCGGCGGCGACCTCAGTAGCCATGGAGGAGGACGTGAGAACAGGTTGGGAGGCTGACAGTTGCGCGATTTTTGCTTCGTACACTCGGATTAGATTTTCAATGCGGTAGCGCTGTTCCACAAGGCGGCTTTAAAGTGAAAGGAGCCTTGAGGAGTGCATGCAACATGTAGGCAAACAGGCTCTTGCGTGTCACAGCAAACCCTGACTGCGGAATCACACTTTGGATTATCAGATGTGGACGGAGAGGGGGCAGCAGAGTGGGCCACAGATAACCATCAATCCAAACTACGAAAACCGAAACCAATGCACAACAGCACAGAGGCAAACAAGGTCAACCGGGTAGGTGGAAATATGCGGATAATTCGAAGTTGTTAAAGTAAGCTAATTGTTAGGGGATTTGGGCAGATTTGCTTAATTTAGTTGACCCGATTAGAAAAAAACGTGCGGCCTCGGCGGGAGTCGAACCCGCACACAGCAGGGAAGGCTTTTGCGCAGCCAACGATCTACCATTGAGCTACGAGGCATGCCGTAAGCTAAAATGTTACTTTCTAATATTCTTCGCACAAGATTACAGCATGAATCATCTTCAATGAAATAGTGTCGAGCAAGGAAAGACCTGCTGTGCAACAATACGAATACTCTCAGTTGCAGTTGATTGTCGGTGCGAAAACTTCTCACAGAAAGCTTCTCTAACAGGAATTATCCAAAGAGTGACAGCGGGAAGTGTCATAAAAGAATTAGAGGAATTGACGTGTTCATACCGGACTCTCAGGTGGCCCAACTAAGTTCCATTTGACTTTCAAAGACACTGGTCCTCAGCGCTAGTCGCATGAATGTCTTTTCTACCTACATCTACAGGGTGCTTTCGGTGCTGTAGTTATGACCGCGGTCTGGTACTAAGAAAGCAGAAGAATCATATGCGTACTTGACTGCTGTCCTAATTACCAAAATGGCAGAGAAACAGAACAGGATTGACCGGCATAAACTATACTAAAAGTCTGAAAACAATTCTAACTGAAAAACTGTGTATTTAATAGTATCTCGTTCAGGTTTAATAAATTTCTGTCCAATGAGCGTCAATAAGGACTAGAAAAGTCGAGCCATGCCAAATCAGGCTCTGGGGTAATACTGCGGCCGCAGCCAGCAGCGAGAGATTGTCGACAACATACAGTCGTGCTTTCTAGTGGGATTGTCTAACTCCTTTTGAGAATGTGGGCATTCCCAACAACTATTATGTCCCTTAGTCCTTGAAGCATTTTGAGCACTCAAATGCCTTCTTACTGTGTCTTGCTAACGCACATTTTCCTTCATTTATTTAAAACGAACAGCTACACTCCTAGGTCTAGAATCACAACCTGTCATCTACTGTCGCACAATTTCAATCTAAAGAGTTAATACCAGCGTGGTATGACATCCGTCAATAAAGAAGCACTCTGTTGGGTAAGTTTCCCTTGCGAGACAACCCCAATGATTGAGTAGGGAAAAGGGCACCCAGCCCTTTCCCACTGAAACCAAACAATGGTTGAAAAAAAAGACCATCTGTTATTTCGCCTGGGAATCAGCGTTGGTTGGAAAGGTAACATTGACGCGTGCGTGAGTTGAAGTACAGTTATGAAACTGGCATAACATCGGACTCAGAATCCGAATAGCAAGCCTCCAAAAACTGATTAATAATGTCATACAATTAGAACCACGCGAGAGATAGTCGAAATAACTGTTCAGCGACAGATACCATTGTGTCCGAATAGGTGACCCTAAGAAGGGACCCGCACTTATCCAGAAAGTCGGATGATAACTTCCTTGCATAACATTTAGCTGAACACGCTACTGGCGTTTTGATAAACAGGTCACAAGCGGTCCACAGAAATGCTCCAAGACTCGTCCAATTGCTCACCTTTTTTCCTTCAACTCCGCCTCGGAACGTAAATCAAGTCGAAGAAGAGCGTGCTGGGAGTACTCGATAAGCATCCTAGCAAGAACGGAGAGGTTGACATGATAGAGACACACGATCGAGTCAGCATTAAAATCCTTGGCGCTTGAAAATTCCTACAATCGAAAAAAGAGTCAGAAAGAAAAGTAAGCAGATGCCGATCATCACAAAAGAGAACCACACGAATTCGCCAAAGCACGGACGGCACAACACTTCAACCGTTACATCTGACGATGGCCACCACGTGCTTTACAACAGGCTGGAAGCAA
Source organism: Ligula intestinalis (assembly GCA_036362985.1). Lineage (NCBI taxonomy): Eukaryota > Metazoa > Platyhelminthes > Cestoda > Diphyllobothriidea > Diphyllobothriidae > Ligula > Ligula intestinalis. The sequence continues at coordinate 47,282,664 of JAYGXS010000001.1, forward strand.
GCGAGGTGATTTGCACACGATATAGTTTTAAATAATAGTAGTAAGAAGACATGGCGAGCACCGCATTCGGTGCTCGCCATGTCTTCTTCCCTATCCATACAGATACCTGGAACGCGAACTTTTTCATTCATTCGTAAATAATACAGGTTTGCGCTGCATCCACTGCAGTCTCTGTCCGTTGTCACGAGAGTTAAGCTAACGAACGAATTCCAACTCACACCGTATGGGCTTCCATGCCACACAACCCATAATACACCACCTGGTCACAGCGTACAAGTAACCATGATTTTAACACACAGCAAGAGGGTAGGGGTAGCAGCTCAGAGCTCAGTTCAGAAAAAGTAATATCAATCTAATCAAAACGATCACAGCGTTGACCCAAAATGACTGAATGCTTTGGAAATTGAATCAATTCAGTTGACAGAGAGATTCTTGGAAAATTAGGGTGGAGGAATACTACAAATATGGCAACCTCTTGTGACCGATTGGTAGGGTCAAAAATCTGCCAGGGTGCTGGAACGTGACTCGATGCATTGACGGCGGAATATCTGCCCAGTATGAATACACAGTTCGAGGACCAGAGGTAACCGCACAATAGCGAAAACTGAGCAGGCTACGTTTCGTTGAGGATGCACGAAAAATGATATTTAGATTAGTAAAAGTAGTTTAAAGATTAACGCATCGTGTTTGAAAATAGAACGCATAGTTCACAGAGACTGAAGATTTTTAAAACAGGCAGAAAACTACCCCTACGAAAATGCAGCTAGGTATTTCTGTTGTCCCCCGCCAATGCCAGGCTGTTGATTAAGAACAACTGGGAGGAAATTGTGCAAATGAATGGCTGTGATGCGTTCAACCAAACAACCGCCGCACTAGGTATACACATTTGTGATGCATTCGGCGACTGCTGCCAGATGACTGAAATCGAAATGATCAGCTAGGGATACCGAAGACACTGCATTCCCCACCCCGATTTAACGTGTTACGGAAGAGGTATGGCAATTGCGTTTTTAATACCTCTGGGTTATTTTACCCATGAAAAAGGTTAAAATGTTTGGCAAAAATTGAGTCTATCTTAAATTAAGGCAACTGCCCATGTTAATCACTTTACTGCGTTTCTCTAATAGGAAGCATAAATAAAAAAGATAAATGTCTAACAAAAATATGATCGCCAACTTGGAAATCGATATACTTTTTTGCGTAAATCAGCTGAGTTAAGACGTCTAGAAACACATTTTTGTCATAAAAGCGTTTTTTTCCTCTTTAAAGATGTACGTTTTGGCCTGAAAAGCAGAGATAATGTCTACAGACAGTCTTCTGTTTGAGCACATCCTCAATTTGCATGTACATGCAACTGTTCCATAAGTAACAACGAACGGGGCCACCACGAAGCAACCAGATTAATATTTGCGCACATTTCAGTCTACATATTGACAATACGTGACGTATATGTGTTCCCTAAACGGACCGCGCGGTAGATGGGCTAGACCAACACGGGGACCACATTAGAACATGGTAGGCGTTACTTAAGTTGCGTTGCTATAACAACGGCCGAACATGAAGGAGGTCTTGGTGACACGCACAGGTGCAGACTCTGGCACCAGCCTTCGTGCCCTTTATTGCACTTCCACTCCGTAGGATCTGAGTCGGGCTTGGTGGCTTCGGCCACTAGCGCCCGATCCCGGCCTTCTTGCCTCGGTCCGGGTGGGCAAAAGAAGAGGGAGTGCGGTAGATGCAATGCAAGTCTACTATCATTTTACAAAATAATCCACACGTAAGTCACCGTCCCTGTAACATCATGCTGTGGACTACATGGTGGACACCGTCGGAACCGACGGTCGAGCTGTTGTAATTTGGAAGTCCTCTGGAGTTAAACCCTGGCGTTTGTGTTTGTTTGTGGAATCCACAGACGAGGTCACTGGCTGTCAGCCAGCGCGTCGATTCCCCGCTCCAGACCATTGACCGGCTCAGGCAGTGACTGGGGTCTAGTACATTTTCCTCACTATAAACAATCTGACAGGTTTGAAGCTACTACAATGCGCTAAAGGCCTGGCTTGGAAAATTGCCAACCGACGGGATAACTCGGACCACGCGTTCAGCCCAGTGTGTGTTGTGTTGTGTGAAGCAGCTGACTAGCAGACTGAAAGTTAGGCTGCAATGGCCCCTTTTTAATGTGGCCTCTACGGCACTCTCACTCCGCGGGATCTGAACCAGGTGTGGCAGCAGAGTAAGGGGGCGACTACGGCCATGCAAGGCGCCCCTGCGCCATCTCCTACCTCTGGTCTTCTTGGCTCGATCATGACGGCGGGTCCAGATAGGGGAGGAAAAGAGTTTGGTCCATGCAGTGCCAGTCTACGATCATTGTAATCTAATTCATGCGCGAGTCATCGTCCCTACACCACCATGCTTTTGGGCACACAGGGGACCTTTTCGAAATCGACAAACCGGCACGTGATTTTGTAGAAATTGCATTCTATAAATACCTAAACCCAGCAGTCAACCGCCTTTATTTGTTGCTATGTTTGATAATGGGTTAGACTTAGTAGGAAACCTCTGACGCACCAACTTCAAACGCCAGGGATGGTTTTCCCTTCCCTCCAAAGTAAAATTTGCTTACGGGGACGCGTAAATCAATATACTCAAACTTACTGTAGTAGATATGAAACCGCTTGCTACCATGCGAGGCAGGACCTTGCGGAAGTCCTTCTGTGGGATGAGGAGCCGCCTCTCAAGCTGGGTTGGGCAAACAAAATGAAAGAATTAATACTAATAATAATAATAATAATAACAACAACAACAACAACAACAACAACAAATAACTGGAGATATGGTGGAACGGATACGCTGCATAAATGTAATGAGAATTCGATAAAGGCAAAGATAAAATTGGTCAGTCAACGGTAGCCAACATTCCCCCTCCATCCCCTCTGATTGCAAATGATCGTAGGACCGGTATTAATATATTACACTGTGATAAATGATTGTTTGTGTGCTGAATTCGACGACTATAATGGAAAGGGAAATGGCTGCTGTCCGCTATTGGGACAACATGCAAATCGGAAGACGAGACTATAGCAGCAAGGTAAACGGGTTCTATCAAGGAATCTATTAGACAGAAGAATCCCACACAGGGGTCCAATCAGCGCGTCCTGCATACCTCAACACTGCGCGCTGCTGTGCGACAGCAGTGGGCTACCACATAGGAGGACCATCTGTGTCTCATTCTCCCAGGTGGCGTAAAGGTCGGGCAAATTGGCTGCGAATACTACGGGTGTGTGCCGTAGCCCATAGTTTGATCAGGAATCCCCGCCGGAATCCAAACTGGGAGTAGTTGGGAGACGGAGAAAAGCCGCGACCTCGACCGGCTTGAGCCACAGGTCCGCGGAAGTGAGGTGGGTGCCTGGCCGAGAACTGCAGGCAAACAGATGACGGCAGTCATGCGGCGAGACGCCGCAGTCGGGACAGCAGTCGGGTATGGATAGGTTGAGCCGGTGTTGGTACTGGCGAAGGAGCATGCAGTAGCCACTGCGTAGCTGCGCCAGGGTACAGCGAGCGACCCTCGGGAGATGTCGCTCCCAGGCTGCAATCGGAGGTGGATAGCCACCCAAAAGGACCGGGGGACGGCAACCTCGTTTCTCCTCGACAACGACTCTCTGGTGGAGACGCTGGAAGCCTGTCTTGGTGGCAGAGCTATCAACAGGTGGATCCGCGAGAGACGAGACAACAGCTTCCTTGTGAAGTGCTCGAATAGACGGCCGGACGTTGCAGCAGGGCTCGAAAGCGGTGCAACGCTGATGATTGGGATGGTCGGGTTGCAAACAACTCCACCAGAACTGCTGGCTAATGAGAGTGTTGTGATGGGCGACCGGTAGAACAGAAGCCTCCGCATGAAGATGATCTATAGGCGACATTTTATAGCAACCCGTGATCGTGCGGAGGGCAGCGTTCTGTGCTGACTGGAGGCGGCGGAGGCTGGAAGAGCTCATCGTAGGAGACCAGATTGATGCCGCATAAGTAAGGTGCGGCTTGGCCAGCGCCTTGAAAGCAGTACACAAAGTCTCTTTCACGCAACCCCAGTATGTGCCTGCTAGAGCCTTGAGGACCTTGGTGCAGCGGCTTACTTTGCTTGCGGTCTCCCTGGCATGGTCTGCGAACGCCACGCCAAGGAGTTTGGGCTTGCGGACGAACGGTAAGGACGCCCCGTTGACGGTGATGACCGGGTGACGATTAAACTCCTTCGGATCAAGCGTGAAAACAGGTACGGACGACTTGGCTACCGAGATCGTCATTCCGCGCTGGGTGAGGAAGTTTTCGACAACAGGCATGAACTCCGTGAGGAGCTGTGCAGCCTGGTCGATGTCATGGTGCCGGCAAAAGAACGTAACATCGTCCGCGTAGGATACCACTTACACAGGTGTCCGGGGGAGTGGGAGCTCTCGCATGTAGATGTTAAAGAGCGTCGGGCTGAGCACAGAGCCTTGAGGGGCGCTACAGGTCTGCTTACGGGGCTTAGAGAGAGCGCCCCGGAAAAGGACACGATCGTGACGGCCACGGATGTAAGCCACCAACCATCGGACGAGGCCCGTCGGGACGTTCAGCGAGACCAAGTCCTGCAGGAGCTGATCGTGGCGGACGCAGTCAAAGGCTCGTGACAGGTCAATTGAGACTGCTACGGTCCACGAAGCGGGCTTCTGTTGATTGAAGCTCTCGAGGATAGCGTCGCTGAGCTCGAAAAGCGCCGTTGTAGTCCACCGACCCGATCGGAAACCATGCTGGTGGCAAAATAGTTCCGCCACAGACGTCAGAATTGGGTGGACGAGCCGTTCCAGGATGTTCGCCAATGGACTGAAGAGGGCAATTGGGCGATAAGAGGTCGCTAGGCAGGGTTCCTTGTCCGCTTTGACCAGGGGGATAGTGATCGACTGGCGCCAGCAATCGGGGATGATTGAAGTTCCCAGTGAAAGGTTGAAGATGGCGGCAAGGTAGGCAGCCACCTTCGGGCCGATGTGGCGCACATGGATAGGCGCCAGACCATCTGGTCCTAAGGCTTTCGAAGCTCTCATTTTCTTGACGGCAGTGAGGATGGCATCAGCCGAGAAGGAAATGTCTGGGGCGGGGCTTTATGGAGGAGAAGAAGGGAGCGCTGGCTTTTGAGACTGGGTGCCAAGCGGGGCGAGAACAGCTTGTTCATCTTCGCGGCGATCTTACCGTTGTTGGAAATGAACTTGCCGGCCCCGAAGCTAATAGACTGGCTAGATATATCAATCCGGGGTTTGTTCAGGTTGCGTAAAAGCTTCCAAGTGGCAGCTGAGTTGCCGCTGAAATTACAATTTGAAAATAGTTCATGCCAGCGTTGGCGTTTGCCATCGTTGATAGTCTTAGTGATTGAGCCATTCAGTTCGCCAACGCGCGGGTCACTGGCATCACGCGCTCGTATTTCGTCTCTCTCTCTCGTTCTAGGCGGGAGGCTTCGGGCGGATACTTAGGACGGAGAAGGGGAATGCAGCTGTTAGGGATGTGGTGACTTGCTGCTGCCAAGAGTAGTCGACGAAGGGCTCGCTCCGCCGTGTGGACACAGATGGGAGGCGGTAGGCCATCGATCTCGGCTTCGCATTCGGTCGTGAACGCTGCCCAATTGGCTTTCTTGAAATTAATGAAGTGCCTGTTGGGGGCCTTGATGCGCTCGGCGGCGGTCGACAATTCGAGCACAATGGGGAGGTGGTCACTACCCAGGCTGATTTCCGTGTTCCACATGGTGGAGGCTACCAGACTGAGACTGGCGAGGGAAACATCGGGCGAGCTGGAGGCGCCGTTGGTCGGGAGCCGCGTTTGGCTGTTCTCGTTGAGAACGGCAAAGGGGGCGTGTTCTATTTCATCAGCCAGAGCTTCTCCTCGGAGATCGGCTGCCAAGTGAGAGCACCACAGGTCATGGTGGGCGGTAAAGTCACCTAGCACCAAACTGTCTCCAGAAGGTAAGTAGGGAGCGATAGAGGCGGTGAAACCGGGAGGACAACTGGAATTTGGAGGGATATACGCGTTCACGACGGTTAGCGGCGCCGGGCCAATGTCAAGGGAAATCGCCAGTACTTCCGTGGGATCGGCTCCAAGCAGGGGTAGCTGGTGATGGGTAATGGATTTGTCCACCAGGAAGGCCAAACCTCCACCTTTGTTGCTGCCGCGGTCGCGACGGACAATCGTGTAATCGGCACAGGAAAGGACCTTAATGGAGTTAGACCACTTTGTCTCTTGGATAGCTGCCACAGCTATGCTGTGCGAGCGCATGAAGGCCAGGAGCTGGTCAAGCTTCCCAAGGAGGTCGTTGGTGTTTAATGGTAAGAGCTTAAGACCAGGTGGTGAGGCAAGGTCGGAGACCAGAGGATTTGGGTTCAGGAACGGACGGGCTGGAGGCATGGAGATCAGTGGGGGCACGGGACAGCTGGGACACGCGAAGGCGGGCGACCAATCGGCAGCCGTGGCGAGGCCACTGCAGCGGAGATAGCACCAACCATTGCAGGAGCCGCAACGTACAGACCAGTCGCGGCGGCCCAGGCGGACTCGGCAGATCGAGCAGTGCCAGAGAGGTCCAAGGTAGGCCTCAATTCCGGCGGCGAGGAGGAGGATTCGGAGCAGCGTGGCCGGAAGGGGCAGTTCCGACATCAAAAACACGGATTGGGTGGAGGGGAGAGTTGATCCAACGTAGGGAGATGGGTGTAGCAGACCTTGGCCGCCGGGAGGGCGGGTGGGAACGCGATTCGTAGACGCGTCTGCTGTGGTGCTAGCGGTGAGTGGAACGAGATCGCAGGAAATAATTAAAACAGACAAGCGGAAGTAAACTAGCGTCCGAGGTAGCAACTACTGCTGAGTAAAAGTTGCGGAACAAGGCCAAGGTCAAGGCAACTAAGTAATAAGCCTTTAATGGCCAGAGTTCGTTGCCACCCCGACCCCTCACTTAGAAGACGTCTCTTTCCTCCGTTTCACAATCTCCATGCGCGTATCAGATCAACCTTTTACGTTTTTATTTGCCTATCGCCTACTGTTTTCTGATTGAACAGATAATCGTGCAAATATTGTGTTGCAAACCTAATGAATTCACTCCACCAAATTATAAGCTTTTCAAAGGGGTCGGGGGAGCTCAATGAAGAAAAAAATAGCAAGTCAACCAGAGAACTCGCTTACTGCCTCGCATGAGAGGTAGCCCTCGGCAATGAGGATGCGGAATATTCGAAGGCCGGAATGCTCGAAGCTAAAAGGCGCGTGAAAATAGGTCAATCGTTAAGATTAGGTAGAGATTGAAAACGAAGAAATAGTGAGCAACAAAAAGTTGGAATGTTATGAAAAGATGCGTGTGTGCACTGCAAGGCGGTATTTTCTGATGCAAAGCGAGAAAACTGGGTTGCTCAACCACATTCCTTGAGATGTCTCCATACATACGAATCACTTTTAGGTTGCGCAGAGGTTTCTCTGTCTCTAATGAGAATCAGGAAACTCCTCGGGAAGTATCCAAGTTTGACAGAACAGAGACGAAATTCGAATCCACATCAACTCTGAACGGAAGAGGTTTTGCTTCTTTAACTCAATGAAGAGCCACAGATGAGGCCCTATTAAACCCCGTTCGGCTAATTTAGCCCAAACTTACGGGCAATCCGATCATTTGGAACCTTATACAATCTCACACACCATATAAAAATATGGATTTGGTACTCGATCATTGTCCACCAGCACGGGCAACTTAAAATTAGACGATATAGAGGTCAAAATATGTGAAAATAATTGCCCGGGTATTGATTCTGACAAGAGGTCGTTTTTATAGGACGGGTGACCAATCCAATACAGTTTACACTTTTATATATCAATTCTTCCAGTAATTGATTTCGAGTAAGCATCCAGTTTAACGGGCAAATAAATGTTTCTTAACAGACGGTTAATTACTACATATCTATATTTTATCCCTAGGTGCCAGTGGTTCACAAAACAAGCACAAGTATGAAGTAAGGCTCTTGAGAGTTTCATTATCGATATTCAAAAGCAGGAGTTCGATAGAGCCCGATAGATCACGGAACTCATTTGTTCCGTTAAGCACATTAATGATAATGCTGTCGAAATCGGTTGGTATCAATAAAAAATTGAGAGGGGTACGCAGAAAACAGATAACAGATAAAAGAAGAGGTAAAACTCACAGCACTTGTATAATATTTTCAGCATGACGGATGAGGAGCTGTTTGACGATCTTTTTGTAGGCTAAGCGAACCGCGTTAAGGAAACAAACCACACAGAAGAGTGCAAACAATGCAAGGAACTTCAGCCATGTAAATATGAAATATATATATATATATAGAAAAAAAGGATACGACAAATATACATGCCTCCTGCAATCCCCGGTTGTTGCTCCAACAAACAGAACTGCCGGTAAACAAAAGAAATTTCAGAGCAGTCAACATTTGGGCGGGAGAAAATTCGTTGACAGTAAAGACGACTTAAGAATAAATGATTGTTCAACAGTGAAAGAGGCAGGCAAATGAAAGGGTATGGTACATTTAGGGAATCGGCTAAACAGCATATAGAGAAAGCAGATGCCCATCAAGCAGACTCTACCCTAGGATTTAAATATCAACAGGGTTGTACCAGGTTATTCAGATGAATTTGTTCGGCAATAAAAAAATCTCACGGAATCATCAAGAAGGAGAGAAATGTACGAGTCCAGGTAAGTTGGAACCTCCTTGAGACTGCGTATGAGCTAAACGAAGAGAAAAATGCATTTTAAGATCGTTCATAACTGTAACCATAGTGAATTAAGTTAGCAAGGCAGATAAGAGGAAGCAAAGCTTTGGGGTAAGGACCAAAAGGGTTAAATCCGGACTTACTTCAGCGTGTGAGACGGCCTCACAAGCTGCAGAGAGGATGTGTATGCTTCGATTGGAAGTATTTGCAACACACAAAAGCCGTGACATTATATATCCGGCGGTCTATAATCAGAGATAAGAATGGTAAACAGGTGACGAATACGTGGGCACAAGAACCTAGACAGACTCCAAAAAAATACTGAAATTTGTTGATACAAGACTTAAAACTATGACTGCAGATGCCGTAGCCAAAACACGCGGCAGTAGATATGCAGGCTTCCAAATAGGGAGAATTTCACAGTATCACTAAATGGGACGCTTCTGCAAATGGTTAAATTATTAATCAGCGAAAATTTCGTATTAAATTTTAGCATCTTCAGACTAAGACGGATAACCTTGGGCATATAGGAACAAAAATATAAAGTTCGATAACACACCAGCCATGGTTAAGTGTCTAAACAGAGGCAGGACAGAGAAAAAGAGCAAGGGCTGTGTGGACTGCTCTCACCTCATCGATTCGCTCAGCAGCAACTTCTGCAATGATTCGATCTCTCCAGAGAGCATTCAGAGTGTCAATGTTTGGTACCAGCACAGTATCCCAAAGACTGGGCGGCTTTGTGGTCTTTAATTGAAAAATAAAAGATTGCAGAAAATACAAGTAACGACGGCTAAAAAGGTTACGAAAATGCAGAATGAAGTAGTGCTTCGGATATAAAAATTCCAAAGAACAATAACTATGCGTAGACTAACATGCTATCCGAAAATGAACCTCAAAACATTTTACTCAAACGGTTAATAACAAAATCAAACACGTGAATACAAAAGTTTTGACGTACGGGGAGATTTTGACGGAATTTCTCAACTTTCCCGCCGGCGGAAACGAATTTTTGTAAATTTTCTTTAAAAAATAAATCGGAATAAATATGGTCAACGAATGAGACTTCATAAGAGTGTATTGTCTACGGCCGTTGGAAAAAGAATAAAATAAGCAAGCTTAATACTCGTGTAGAAAGTAAATGTGAATAGCACTAAACACTACTGACTCAGGCAAAGTACTTTTCCATTATATTTGGATGAGGCGAACAATATAGTTGATAGGTAGGATGTGTACCCTGCCACATAAAATGACAAGCGGTCCTAACGGGGGGGGGACTACAACGACCTAAGGCACTTAATAGTTCCTGGTGGTCAAGCATTCAAGCTGGCCAAGCTTTCAAAATTATGCTTGCCACGCAAACCAACTGATTTCTGTATTTTGAATATAAATAATCCCTAAAAGACGAAAGTGCATTTTAAGAGATTACAAGAATACTCTTGGGATAAAAAAACAAATGATACAATATGTCATACCGAGAAGTTCCGTTTTTGAAACGGCAGATTCAGGGGGTGGGCGTTCCTGCTCCTCATCGCCCGCCTCTGTAGGACAGACAGATTTAACACATTGCAAAAGTCCAGTCTTCGTGAGAATTGCCAGAGTATCCACCAGCAATTCACATTTCCTGTAGTCTTCTTTACTGCCTGAAAAGATGCGTTAATAAAAAAGATGATAGGTAAACCTTTGGCACTACGCATAAGAGCAGCACGAAGGATTTCGGAAGCTTTTGCGGTCCCAGTCGCAAAAAGGGGAAGAAGGATGTCTCCTGCGGCATCACCGTAAAACAGTAAACAGAGCTTGCAGTATATTGGAATCCTTTTCAATCTGTAAAAAAATCGTTGGAAGTTACCTGGATAACATCTGTATACCCTCCAGGTTAATATCATATTTGTTAGTATCGCCCGGGACGAAGCGCACAATTCTGTGGCATAAAAGTGACATCAGGCAGGCCGCGACCTAGAACGAGAATGGGTTCCCTGTTATGCACTACCTTACGCGGTCCCATTTTTCCCGATAGACTACGGTCAATGTCTTTGAGAGAGACGGGACCGCGGATGTGCATACTTCGCACAACTGCAACAGCTGCATCCCCAAAACGACTTTTCAGAAGGTGGTCGAAGTACTCAACGAAGATATCGGACATTGTGTGATGATGAATGCGTTCAATGGCCCGGGGGGTACGGTATTGAACGCCAACGAGTCCGAAACTAACAAAGCAAAAGTAAAAGTAATTAGATGCAAAAACATCTAGAATGGGAGTAAAAGGGCAGACTTGAGGAGACTTGTGGACAAGACTGAAATCCACGAGGGCAATGAAGACCTAAAAAACTCAAAAAAATTTCATAATCGGGGGGGAGCGTAAAGCACAGTTGGGTGTAGGGCTCGAGATGAGTATGACGACAAAACCTCAAAAATGTTACGTGACAAAAATTCCTTTACAGTTCATCCTTGACAGCTTCGATTACAAAATATAAGTAACAGGCATATTTTTATATGAAGTCAGGCGAAAGAGAAGTTGCAGGTCTATAACAACGGGGGACAACACTACGTAGGCCAGAAATGTCGCTCGCAGGATTCTCGTAATACCTAGAAAATGACAGTGTAGTAAAAGAGATATTCCCATAGCCGTAAAGATTTGAATGTTAAGCATCCACCCTGTCAGACCATCCATACGATTCTAGATGATGAGCAGTATGCGCGGAAGAGCAAACACAGGTGTCTGATTGCAAGCGCCCAGTCTCTTGTTTGCTGCAGACTCCTCGAGTAACACAGTCTGTATGCACTGGAATAACCTTGCGAGGGCATCTAAATACATCAAGGAAAGACAACCGAACTGACTGGACACGATCCTTGTGGTCCGACCAATGAGTACAGTGTTATAGTACCTGGCTTGGTGCAATTGGTCATCTGGGAGCGCAAATAGGATCGGATTGAAATGTGCCCTAAAACAATCTGCCGCATTGAGATGGTTCTTGAAATTTTGCTATTCGGTCTCTAGCATTGAATAAAGTTGAGTGGAACTACCCAGGCATGCTGGGTCGGTTATCACGTATGGATTTAAAAGCTGGGATGCCACTGAAACCAGCCAGACCAAGCACGATTACAGTGATAATGAAAACTCCTAAATCAAGCGTGTGCGTTGAATAAGGTGGCAAACATATGTGCAGATCCTTATTATGTTACTCTAAGTAGCGAGGAAACATGAAGGATTGGTAACATGTTTGCAGGTAAGTCGAGCGGTTACATACATGTTTTAATGAATCGACAATCAACGTTTGCTTCACGGCCTTGAAACTGCTCTGAACTGTCCCAATACCTCACTCAGGTAATGACTATAAACACACTCTAAGTACATAGGATTGAGTCACAGTCACATCTGTTAGTTCAACCTTGGCAAGTGGCAGAGTTCCCCACTATTTTGGGTAAAACACTGCGTTGACCTGTTTACTAAATCGTTTGTAGGGGGCTGACATACACAGCGGCAATTCCAGCAGTCCTCCAAACGTCATACTTTAATGGTTAAAGTCAATGCGAACGGAGATGAACGTGAGTGCCGTGGCTAAAAATGGTAAAAAAGATCTCATTCACACGTGCTTTACACGATCTGCATTTTAAATGAACGCGAACGAAGCTCCGAAAAGCGAGGGAGTCCACAATGTTATCATGAGGCGGTAACTTGGGGATCACATTGATGGGAAACCATTGCAGTCTGACCTTTAGTCGGGCGGAGATATCCAGGCACTTGACAAATAATTATAGCTGTGTCCTAGTGCGTTTGAATGTTACAAGCAGGGTACGTAAGCACTGTATCGGGTCTGGGTCGACGCTGCTTACTCTCTTCTCGTTCATATACCAGCGGTTTGTCACGGAAGGCCAGAGAGAATGAAAATTTGCATACTGGCTGACGGTGACGTAAAGACGCCATCTAAATCACACTATATGCACGTCTGGATTGCAGAAATGAGAGGTTACATAATGGTCACACTAATAAGTCTATGCAGCTTGACGGTTGTTTGAAAGGAAGAGTGAACTACCTCACCGTTCGGAAATGTACGCCATTCTCAGTGCGTTATGAGACTGTTGACCATGTAAAAACAATTATATACATGAATATGTCGAATTACAATAAGAAATGGCATTTCAACTTCGGTTTCATTTTCTGTTCCCACATCCAGGTGCAAGTAACCTACGACTGAAGTGTGCGCTTTCATCCAACGAATGCAACATTTCCGCGAGGAAATAGCTGACGACGAATGAAGAATTGGTGAGGCCTATCTTAAGTAAGCCAGTGGTCGAACCACTCACCCAAAACTGTCGGAAAACTTGACCCTCTACCTTAATACAAACAGAGTGAAATCAAAATATGGAGGGCCGTCAAGGGGAAAAACCGCCGAAAAAAGAACAATAAGGGCGTATTGAGAGGATTAATCTAAATCCGTTGAATATATATGAGTATTATAGGACTTGCGTGCTTACAATTACAATTTTTGGTACAAAATTGAGAGATATAAAGCTAACAAGGATAGTCCAATAGTTCGTAAGCTGACATATGTGGACATGCCGGTCAGTGACAAATAAATTTAAACGGAATTGTCAGGTGCAATCGTAAACGTACTATTTTGTGCAAATCAAGAGAAATTTCCACAAGTCAATTCATTAAACAAAATAAACAAATGCATTTTAAAGCAGTCTACTACAGTAGATTGCTTACGATCGTAAGCAATCTACTATGATATGATATCCTCGGAATATCATAAAATTGTTCAAGTTTCTAGCTCCCTGTTTTCGGAAGAAAGCTGCGCTACCATTATTGGGACGGATATAAGGCTCAAACAGAAACGAAAAAGCGCGCTATGTTATTTGTGTGGCATGTATTTCTCGTTGTATGCATATGTATAAATACAACCAAGGTTTTAATCATTTATAGTCAGGGGAATAGACACTGCAAACTTTTAGGCTTCATACTTGAAACCATTCGGACAAACCTGGGTGACTATATTTGAAAGCTTGAGGTTTAGATCACGCGACTCGCATCAACACCATCCAACGCCAAATAGCCACAACAATGTGCAACGATTTTGAAAGGTTTCGCATCATTCAGGCGACTAAAACAAGTAGAATCGGGTGAAAGTCAGTACAATACCTAAATACGTTGAAACGCCTGCGAGTCTGTTATTCGTTCATCCTGCGTTTTTATTGGCTAAAAGTTTAAACGCCAGTTGCTTTAGGTAAGTAATTTACCACGTTTTGCAGCAGGATATGGCTGTCAAGTCGGTATTTGAATGTTCCCACGAACTGGAACGTAAAAATCACCTCTGCTAGGTTATTCCGCGTGTCCACGGCCTGATTAAGGAAACAATGATTCCTCACATCCAATCATTCTTAGAATACACAGAGTCTCAAGGGATGTCTTCAGAGATTAGTTGTAGCGGTGAAGTTGAAAATAATGCTCACGCTGAGGCAATCGATCGAGGGAAGACAGTGCACAGTCTATAACGACTTCAAAAAGTCTTTCGATAGCGTGCCACACCCCACCTTCTGTATAAATTCGGCCACATAGGCGTAAGAGTTAGGCTTCTTGCATCGATAGAAAGCTTCCTAATCGGCCGCTCGCGAACTGTCCATATCGGCGACAAACAATCAGCAAAAGTAGTGTTTGAGAGTGGCGTTCCCCTAGGCTCCATTCTCAGCCATTTGTTGCTCATTGTCTGCATCAACGATTACGTCAGTGAAGTGGATTGCGGTATCGCCATGTTTGCCGATGATATCGAACGTTGGCACGTACTCCGAACTGCGACTGACGAGGAGAACTTGCAGACAGCTTTAAATCGACACTAAAAATGGTTGAACAACTGGTTCTTGCCGTTCAATGAAAGCAATTGCAACACCATTTGCGTCAGCAAAACCAGCCCTTCAAACGGCATGGTTTTCAGACTAAACGGCATACTATTGAAAGAGGTGAACGCCCAAAAGGGCTTCGGGGTCTGTATCACACCCTCACTTATACCCTCCCTGCATTGCGCAAAGGTAGTCAAGTCTGCGATTTCGATCCTTTACCTCGTCAAACGAGCTTTTTATGCTTTAAATGACGACTGCTTCACCAAAGACTTCGGAACCTCCGTGCCGCCGCAACTGGAGTGCGCTTCCTAAGTTTGGACACCCTGGGCAGCGAAAGGCACAAGCAAGGGTCCAAAGGTGGGCAACCAAACTTGCTATTGGACAGGGCTCACAGTTTTACGAACCAAGGCTGTCGAATCTCAATCCGCTTCCCTTATGCTGCTGGCAGCTTCGGTGGTATCTGATGCTATAATACCGCATATTACACATTCAGGACTGCTGTATGTATCAAGAGTTTCCGTTGTGTTAGCAACAACAACGAACTTGAGAGGTCATACTTTCAAATTTCGCGTGACTGAGGCCAGACTGGACGCTCGGAAGTACTTATTCTCCAAAAGGGAGGCCGAAGCTTAAGTCACTTTAAGTCACTTTATTAAGGGAAGAAGTCTTTCACCCTTGAGCTCCCTATTCATAACCAAAATCACATAATAGGTCCACCGTAACAACAGTACATAATACAAATGTAAAAATGTAGGCTTAACATCAGCGATAAGTGTGAGCCAGTTGCAAGGTGCTGCTAATGACACTTTGTTCATTATATCTGCCACAGTTTCTCAGCAAATGAGAATCAAGTTTGTGTTAAAAAATGTCGCTGGGAAGTACTTATTCTCCAAAAGGGTAGCCGAAGCTTGAAATAATCTTCCTCCGGATGTCCCTTTGTCGAAATCCCTTGGAGTATTTAGCAAAGGTTGGATCGATATAGTAATGCGCGCTGTAATATGAACTGACCACAACCGACAATTTACAATTATAATACTACTTTCCACGCTTAAGTAATATTAGTTTTGTAGCATTCCATTTTAAGGAGGTCCTACCATTAATTCCATGCGAAGATCTCAACGGTCTACCTTATCTGGATATCTGCGTACCACGATGACCCCGTCAGCGATTTCATCAGCCGAAACTGACGGCCGACACATTCACACTTGGTTCGACCCACAGCGGAATGTCGACGATATGGGCGGATTTTTCTGTTTTTCCAACCTTCTCGGCGGTCTATGCAATCGACAATGAAGCATCCGGCTGCATCTTCCGCACTCGGTGATGATCCTCGATGACCTATGCAATGTCCCCGTCAGACCCTCCCCACAAGAGCAGAAGTTTTTTCTCGTAACCCCACACCTCCACCCACAAGAACGACAGTTTTTATCCTAAAAAACCTCAGGAAGTTTTTTCACTGTCTGCTCATTTTTAAAAGAAGCTATGAAGTAACTCATGGCTCGCTCACAAGCTTATACACCATTTTTCTCCTACAATAACACACGTATGCAAATAGGGAACTCAAAGGCAATCCAACGACATCTTCTTCAAATAAACTGATACCAATCCACGAAAGCTCAGTCCACGCCACGCACTGTACGGAAGGTTTGTATGAAATCTCCGCGTAATTACCTATCAATCAGAGGATAGGAATTAAGGTTATTTAGGCGGATCACATATGGTAGTACACGTTGGCCTCTTACATATTTTATGGCCCACCACTGCACACTTTCGAATATGTTATAATGCTGCTGCATCCACGGTCTCCGACCTTGAATTGCACATTCAAGATGTGGCCTTGTGAAAATTCCGAAGATTTTAGAGATGCAGTATGTATCAAAAACTGTGAGTGTCCGCTTGATTGCGTAACAATTTGAGATTACAGCTCTAGCCACCTTACAACATTGTGTAGAAGACTTGCGGTTTTCTGCCATCCAGATGCCGAGATATCTCTGTTTTTCTGCTTTTTGAAGCGGGGATCCGTTCACACATCACACATCATGGACCGGATTTCGATTTACCATAGGCAGCAGAGTGCGTTGGTTCGAACTGACAAAGATTTTCGTGGAAATTATTTTCGTCCACAGTACTCTTGATGACCTTCCATATTTTTACATCATTTGCAAACATGGCACGCTCATATTCCAATTCTTGTACATAATAATTAGCATCGGTTCGGGCACTAAAATTGATAATCTCCACTCTCGATGACTGTCGGCCTCCATCCTTGTCGTCCTACACGTAATTTGGGAACGACCAGCGAGGATTTTCAACCTTCTTAAGAGGTTTGCATCTGAGGCCCATCACTCTTAACTTGTGCAGGAGGTGTTGGTGTAGAACACTGTCGAAGGCCTTCAGGAAATAAATGTAGGTCCTATGTACGGTGTGTTTTGCATCAATGGCCCTTTTCCAACTTTGCATCGTGTAAAGCTAGTTTGTAACGCATTGGATCAGAGATTGTGAGGTTCGCACTATGCCATCAATTCCTTTTTGCTAATCTTCGCCGATACCTTGCAGCATATGAAGGTCAGACTAACGGATCTGTAGCTGTTTGCAAGTGCACGACTACTGCTTTTATGAAGCGGTGTAGTGTGGGCTGTTTCTCAAACTGGGGAAAACTTCCAGCATCTAAAGACTGCTAGACAACGGTTTTTTAGGCTCTTTGACAAGTTCATGGAGCAGTTTTGCTGAAATCTCTTCTGGACCGGGAGATTTACATTACTTTACTTTTTTTATTTCTTCAAAAATACCTTCTTTAAATAGACTATCTAGATTACCTGGCGCTCCTGTAAAACCATGAAAGTAAGCACGTGTATCGAGTCTCAAAACCTAATTTACTCAAAGAAAAGTCCTGATCACCCGATTTAACGTACTACTCGGAAATTTTTACGATGTTATCCACGTATCAACCTATGTGTACCTCCTTCCGTAGGTATTCGTTTTGTCCCGCTCCCCCCCCCC
>JAYGXS010000001.1:47300226-47393455 GCA_036362985.1 Ligula intestinalis
CAGGCCGGCCTTACGCATCTGGTTTATTATAGAATCCCAATTCTACACTATGTATCCTGAAAATAAGCTTTATTTTTGATGGCATATCAAAAATACTGAGTGCTGACTATCAGTTACTACATTTTTAACACAATGTGTTTTTATGCAACAACAGAGATCGATTCTGACTGAAATTCGCTTCAGCTTGTTTTACGATCAGGACCGTTATGGTGATATCATTATATCTACTACCCAGATCGAGAAAAACAGAAACATTAAGTATGGTGTAGCGCAGATTAATCACAAGACTGCATTTAAAGAAGCCTTCCTTTCAATTAAGCGCACATTATGCAACACGCCCTCTGATAACAAGTTAAAACTGTTTGGCAGTAGAGAGTAATAAATTTGTCATTTTTCACTGCCAAGACCGTTAACTAGTCAATTACTTTGCCCCTTTTATGCACATCTCGTCCCAAAATGTAGGTAGTTTATCGTTACATAGCGCTTTCGGACTGTATTCGATCGCCATGAATCTCACTTATCGGCATCATTAAATAAACACGTGAGCAGTGAATTATTGAGGCAATCGAACAGCGAAAAACCACTTACAAACTAATCTGCATCCGACTTCTTGGAATATTTTGCTGATATCAATAAAAATGCTGTAAGCTTTGGTTTTGGAACAAGGATAGTATGAGTGGGACTGTACTACTCTGCTAATAATTGTATATGCAAATTTGGTGCGTTCCACATGAACGGGAACCGTCAATTATATTCCATGTTGACATTAAGCACACGTTAATGCGTTGGTTTACTTTGTGTGGCTGGCGTGCCGGCGTCTTGGTCGCAACTGTCTGGCCAGGGCTAGTGGTGTGTGTGCTTTGCTCTCTGCCGGATGCTTGCAGTTGGTAGGCAGTGGGTGCATGCATCCGGTCTTGGTGCTATCAGGCAGGTTTGGCGACATGCGACCCGATCTGAAGACAGTGTCAGGCGGGGAGTTTGACTGGGGCGGTACATCTGATAAGGAGAACGATTCCTTCCAATACCTCCTCGATGGGCACCCACTTTCAAATGTGAACGAACAAAAGGATCTCGGTGTTTTAATAAATTCCTCACTTAAACCATCTACTCAGTGTGTAAAGGCAGCTAAACGCGCGACACAGGTGCTGTTTGCGATTAGGCGGGGATTCGTCAACATTGACAAGGAGCTCTTCAGGAAAACCTACGGAGCGTTTGTTCGGTCCCATTTGGAGTATGCTGTCCAGGCCTGGCGTCCGTGGTTCAAGAAGGATTACCTGCACCTGGAATGAGCGCAGGCGAGGGCTACGAAGATGGTCAAGAATCTTGGTCATCTGCCGTATGAAGACAGACTGACCGAACTTGATCTTTTCCCTCTCAATTATAGGCAACTTCGCATGGACCGCATACAAACCTACCGCATTGTTAGAGGCCAAGACTGCGCCCTAGAATTTGATGATTTCTTCGAATTGGCTTGGACTGACCATCTGCGAGGTCATCCTTTTAAACTACAGAGGAAACCGGCCCGTATCGACGTTCGACGAAATGCCTTCTCTCAGAGGGTCATTGGAGCGTGGAACGGACTCCCGGAAGATGTGGTCCTCTCAGATACTGTTGACATTTTAAAACACAAACTTGATTCTCATTTGCTGCGAAACTTTGGCAGATATAATCAACAAAGTGTCAGTAGCAGCACCTTGCAACTGGCTCACAGTTATCGCTGATGTTAAGCATACATTTGTACATTTGTATTATGCACTATTGTTACGGTGAACCTATTATGCAATTTTGGTTATGAATAGGAAGCTCAAGGGCGAAAGCCTTCTTCCCTAAATAAAGTGATTAAAGTGACTTAAAGGGAGAAAATGTAAAACGATGCAAACTCATCTAACTAGTGAAGCGCATTCAATGCGATAATCATACTTCTTTCATGAATAAAGAACTTATAGCCTAGGCAGACTGACTCACCATATATGAAAACCACTTCCTTGGGGACGGAAAGATTTGGAGATGGTAAAGGTCATGAGGCTTATTTCTGTGTGTTAATCTTTTGGGCAAATTAGCAATCAGATAATAATATGGAGGAACATTATGTTTAATGACCGTTTCCAGCTGGACAATTCGCGGATTTAAATCGATCCTCGAAGTATATGTGGAGACTTTCAGGTGTAAGTTTTCCTTGCTGGGAAATCATATATCCATTTATCCAAGGAAGATTTTTATCCAAGAATCTTGAGGCGTTAAAAACGTATGTTTTCAAGAAGGTTGCTAGAAGAGAGGTAAAATTTTACTGTGATTTTTTACTGGCAACCAAGCGGGCAAGTTAACTCGAGGAGGTGAATGTTAAAAAAATTGACTGCTGGGATCAGTGGTTCTTGATGCATAAAGTTTGGAGAGCAACTGACGGAAAATATATTGACCGTTGAAGTATCGAATAGCACCTTTCGTGCAAAATGGTCAATGGGCGTCAGGATATGCGTGAGCTTACACCAACGATTAATGAGGAAACAAAATGCAAATGAGCGTCGGAGGATAAAAGTGTGACAACACACGGTGTTTTTCATCTCTATAAATGCATTTTCTCTTAAATAAAGGTCAGATTTCTGTTGAGGACAATAGGCAACTTAGATTTAATCGGACCCTTGGATAAATTTAGGAGAAAAACTACCGAAATAAGTGTTCAGACTTAAGCAAGGAGACATTATTTAAAACAGCCCAAGGACCAAACAATGATCATTATTTAAGTTTTTGTTGTTTGCATTTTGAAGTCGGAAAGATTCTGCTTCGTCAAAAAACAAAAAAAAAATATGCCCGAATTTTGATGCCTGGTGAAGCTACTGCGCCAGTGACACATTCATAATTGCCACGCACTCATCGAAGGTTACCCTTATACTGGAAAATCGGACATAGTTTCCGTACAGTAATAAGCATGTATCAAGCTGGCGTTGTCTTGGTGATGTGAACAAGTGACATATTTCAGAATGTTCACCAAGCGTTCTGGACAAGAAATCAGTGAATCTATCTGCCGTCAACTTTTTGTCAGCTTTGAGCTTTCCTTGGGTGTCTCGAATTTCGGGGTTTTGCGTTTTCCTCTACAAAGGCGTCATATTAAGCAAATATCTAGCATTGAAAACAGTCAGTTTAGGGGCACTTTGTTTGTTTCTGAGACAGGGCAGCTAGCTGGCAGAATGTTTGCCTTTGGCCCAAGGAATGTTCTTTTGACTTGGATTGCTTGTCCATCCCTTATTTTGAAATGTTTCTTGCCGTAGGTCCTCCATTATTCTAGTGCTATTCTCAACTTTGGCATCTTGATTTGCTTCTTTTAATCCAATTTCAGCTAAAAAAATTCGGAATGCAGGCTCTGCAGCAATGATTTTCTCGTATAAACTGGAAGACAGTCATTCTAAGAAGTGTAATTTCTAGGAAATGCGTCCTCTTTTCGGACATTTATTCCTTTAAAAGTAAAGATTCAATCATGTTTTTAGTTCTCATTACTTAATGCGAAGAAGCATACCGTAATCCATATTGGAAATCAAGACTAACTTGCAGATGCGCGCACTTTAGATTTACATACGTAGGGTGCAATTTGACAAGTGGAAACACAGCCTTTCGTATGACCAATATTTTAGGGTACTCAAATTTATTAAGTGAATCTTGAAACCATTCGAATCTACGAAATTCTATCAAACGTTTAAAGTTCATAATTTCACATTTCGAAACACAAGCTGGTGTTGTTTTAATTGTCCGAAACGAAGGTGGAACTTATAACGGAACTGTGTGTAACAGGTGAGCTAGGTTTTCTTAGACTTCGCCCTATCGTGCTTTATTGTTTAATCGTATTATCGTGAGTCTTTTGCTCAGAAATATGCTCACGGTGAAAATTTTATGTTCGTTCATACCCGTTTTCTACAGCAAAACGAATGCTTACTGTACAGATTTGGCCTAAAACTAACCCTAAACCTAACCGTCAATGGCTTCTTAACAAAATCAACAATAAATAAATAATGAGATCATCGAAATTATGTAATTGTTTTTTTTTTTGGTGCATACCAATATTTCAATTTTACTTAGTCGGATAAGTTTCAATGTAGAATAGGAAACTGTGCAGAATATTAATCGTGAGAATTTATAAATGGAAGAAATAAAAGAATAAAAATCATTCTAAAACGATTTAATACGCAAAAACGTCTCACGCAGGGTATCCTATCAGCGCACAGCGAGCTTGAGCAGTTTTACTTACCTGATCGTCCATAGTTCATCCCCATCGGAGCTGACATTTTGCGTCCTTTGTAGTGTGCAAGCCACTGATCGAGTCGGAAGAGCCAACGGTTTCGTGTTTTGGTACGACCTGGGGCGTCGAACAGACTGTGGGTGTAGACAATCCATCAATTCCTGACCTTCGACTTCTACCTCTCCTGGGCATATTGGGTATGAGCTCAAGCAAACTGAAGTAGTAACGCAGTGGTATGATAATAAAGTGTATAGTGTCAGGAACGAACACGGGAAACACGCCGAAAAGGGAGATAAGGGGCCAAAGGGAAATACAGAGACAAAAGTAGTGTCAGGGGAGATGAAAAATAGGAAAAGGGTAAAAAGGACTAACAGAATCACGAAGACTCGTCGGTAGGTGTCACCTCCACGGGTTCTGTCTTCTGTTCCAAAAGCTTACCCTCGTCTACAACTGTAACAAAAGCGAAGAAACTCAGCACCACACAGCTTAGTTTACCTTCAGAAACCGCGGCAAAACTCCCTAAGGCTCTTTTTAGGGCAATTAAAACAAACGGTGCTCTCTCCTCTCCTACACCTTATATAGGAGTGTTGGTTAAAATAACTCGCATCCAGGTCTAGAGTATAGCCCAGACGGCTCTGTTGCATGTTTCAGAGTCGGTTTTTTATTGAAACACCACATGCATTTTCCGGATTGTCCTGGACTATTAATGACAGTTTCTAGTTTAAATTGTTATTAGGGATCCGCTGATTGCTTTTGAACGTAGGTTTGCCTTTTACAATGGCAAAAGTAGCATCGTAACACACTTTGTCACCTATTTAGAAAGACGCTTGTGAAAATGTCCTTAAAACAGGCAAAATTTGCAAGATTAGGTGTTGGAGTTATTTAGATACCCCACCACTCATTTTGAAGCAGTAAAGCTTGGTATGGACCCTAGTCTGTTAACTCAATTGATAATAAATACCTTGACCGGAACTACAGACCGTTACGTTCTGCTTGCAAGTTACAATGCAATAAAATTAAACTGCAATGAAACGGACGATTGATCAGTGTTCTTCACTGCAGTGAAGAAAAAAACAAAACCATAGTTTTATCGAAGAATAGATTAGCAGTTGGCTACCTTATCGAGAATTCTCCTCATTTAATATCGTGACTATAATCTCTTTCTGCCGTGTCATATTTTTAAGACATCGAGTACATTTTAGACGGCAAGTATTTTACTTCTACGTACGACAATCGTTTAATGCATTTATTTCATACTGAGGTCCTCAAAAGCTCTTGAAGTCAGAGTAAACAATCCTTAGCCTATGTTTTGATTTATTAGACTGGACATAATTTCGCTGTGAAAAAATACAGGCTGACGGATTAAAAAGTTTTCACATCAGTCCATCTGGGTGCCTTTCGTAGATATTCCAACTTAACTCGCTCACACGTGACAAGAATTACATAAAATCACTTTGACAGTCCTCAGCACCCAGTTAATAAAGAAAATACAACTTTACTCTACCCGTTTTGTTGTTATCTGCTGATTTTTTAAGCAAAAACATGCGGGCGTACATTCCTGATGCATCACATCCTCATCCGAAAAGGAAGTTCATGGTCTCATACTCCGTAAATATTGTATAAGTGCGAAACTCAACCGCTATTCTCACATGTTTTCTAAAGCGCACCTGTTTCTAGTTGTGCCCGAAAGCTTGGATTGATCAGTGTTATGGCAAGCAAAATGTCTCACCGTCTAACCGGTTTGCTCCGGATAGCCGTAGGCTTTATTGATTTTCTCATACTTTTCTCCATCTGTCATTGAGCGTGTCGTTGCATCTTTGAATTAGTGATACACATAGCTCTTTAACATATCGCCTCAGTCAACTATTAATTCCGCGTTTTCGTAGCAACAGTCAAAATTTGTAACTATTGGCTGCAGGGATCATGTCAAAATACAAAGACTGGCTGAACATTCAATGCATCAAAAGGTCATAGTGACCGCTGTCAGGCTAGTGAATCCATTGGAAATCACCTGCCTCCGCTGAGCAGATACAACCATTAAAGTACTTGCAAAACCAAAGGACCTTACCCATAGCCCTCCAGCATATAATCCCGACTCATTGAGATTTTTTCAACTGGCGAAAGCTAGTGTTCCTAAAATATAGAAGTAAAGTTCTGAACCTTTTGTCTGTTTACTTACTTTCTCCACTTACAGAAACTTAGTTCTACATCCGTTATTCGAAATCTTCCAACGATGGCTTCAGAATCTGATAGCGCGGTCGATATCAGTACGGACTCAGCCTACATCACAGCTCCATGTGGGGAAACAGCTGCGGAACGACCAAGCTTTCTTTCCGTCTTTGATGTGTACGATATTGCAGCTGCAATTGGCAAGGAATTCGAGAGCATCATTGATAAACATGGTCCAGACTCAGTCTGCAACCTTATGCCCAAAGTCATCCACATTCTGGAGGAACTTGAAGACTACGCCTCCCGCCTTGAAAGCCAAGACGGCGAAATATTGGCTCTTCAGGCAGCTGTTGATCGAATTGAACTTGATAGACTTTCACATGCGCAAGATCGGCTCAGATGCGAACAAGTAAGTAGTAAGAACAAATATTATACAATCTTACCTTTCATATTCTACCATTGCAATTTGATCCCAATGACAGGATGGCAACCGACTGAACTATCTCCTATTTTACTTCCCAACAAACAAGAAGGTTCATTTTAGCGGAATCAGTTTATTTACCTTTCATTGGACCCAATTATGAAAAACTCGGCTGCCCTTGTGGGATTAGATCCCAAGCCAGAACGGGAAAGCCCTTAATGTGATTAAATTCACGACTCCCGGTGGGGGGTTTCGTAGCTCGATTAGCTAGAGCGTTGGGTGTACTTAAGTCTTTCCTCTGCTGGTGTGTCCGAATCCAACCTAGGCTACTGAGTTCTAAACAATTGGGTCAAATGAATTATTCAAATCTACCACACTCCCTACTAATTATTTACTTTTGTCGGCTTTTGTTCTACATCCTCATCACCATTAATGATACCATCTATATCACCGCATCCCTTATTGTAGTTGACTTCGAACATTCTTAGTCTAGGCTTCGATTTCACCTATCGCTTCATGCTTAAGTGCGTGGAGGTGGACTGAATTACAAAAGTTGTAGTAACTGCTTTTGCTGTGTGTTCTCTGATTTATTCTCTGAAATTTTACCAAAGTAACGTGCTCAATAATCTCTTTTGCAATAGACAGATAAATGGACTTTTTCCTCCTTAGTACCACGGTTCCTAGTTTTAAAGCGAAATCTTGTCTTATGCTCATCCTGCGTTGTTTTTCTTTGATTATTAATCTTTCCATGCCCCCTATTTTTATGCAATGGAAGTT
Source organism: Ligula intestinalis (assembly GCA_036362985.1). Lineage (NCBI taxonomy): Eukaryota > Metazoa > Platyhelminthes > Cestoda > Diphyllobothriidea > Diphyllobothriidae > Ligula > Ligula intestinalis. Next base: position 47,307,822 of record JAYGXS010000001.1, read on the forward strand.
CAATATTGCGGCATATTTTCGTTCCATTTCACTAAACTATATTAAGTCTATGCCGTGGGAATTTGCTTCCTTCCCAAAAGGGGTTTTCAGTTCGCGTGTAAACTATCACAACGTGTTTTCTACCAGCTTTTCTCATTGTTCTTTGTAGGAGATGCTTAAACTGGAACAAACTTGGCAAGCTGAGGCTGCGGAGTTTAGACAAATTATTCAGAGGCTGAAAGATGAAAATATGTTTCTCATAAGAGCTCTCAATGCAGCCAAAGTCTCCGACGAGTGTCCTTATAGTGAAGTGTCTGGTGAGATCTGATTGACTGCCTTTTGCCACTGTGCTTAACTCTTTTTTGCTAGATTAATTTGCCTGCCCATCTGTGGTGTTGTGGTTTATTCGAATGGAATTTTCACCGCAACGATTAAGCTTGCTCCCATGAGACACGCTTCTGATCGCTGTGTAAGGGTTCCAATATAAGCCCCAAGACACATCCAGACGAGCATATCCTGTAGCGCGGCCGGTGAATTCAATTCTCAAGCTAACTAGCATATGTTTGGATCTGAACTCCTTGGCAATCATTCATTTAACTCCCCAAGTCGTAGGCGTAATCCTCTCGACTTCCTTAAATATCCTGGCAGTTTATCGCTATCAGACATAGTTTCGGGCCCAGTGCGCACTGCCGGATGCTAATTTGTCTGGTGACTAGATGAACGCTCGCTCTCATACGATTTGCTTGACATGAAACAAGACCTCTGTCTCATCAAACCATTGCTATTCAGATGTCTTGCATATAGTTTTCTCCTATGTGGCGATTTCATCTTGTCATATTACTTTATGCGTTTGTGGTAGTATGTTGCTTAGTGCCACAGTACATGTCAACGGAGTGCATAGAGGCTTTTACGTCCGAGTTACACACTCGCCATTGCACAGAAAGCAGGCTTGTTCCACCTCCGGTATCCTCGAAATACGTTTGAAAAGCTAAAACGCTTTCGCTTGTTTGTACTAACCCACACAGTCTTTCGAACCGTGAGATTTTCGCGTTCTCTATCAATGAACCTTTTTCGAACTAAGTTGTGTTCATTTTAAGTAAAATATTAAATCTTCAAATAGCTGTGCTTAAATTGGTTTCAGAGACAGCTGGTGAGGAAGTGAGGCTTATGCTACGACTGAAGGAAGTAATCGACCGGCAAAGGATTGAGATACGGGCGCTAAAGAGGCAACTGGCGCAGACTTCTATCGACCTCGACGCCGTGAGTTGGTCAATTTTATTGGCACTTAATTGCAAATTTAGAAGATTCTGTCATGGTGCACAAGCGGACGCCACTTGTAGGTAGGCTTTTTCTGGGAATATGTACTTGTATTAACTCAACTGGCAGCATGTTCTCCGCCGCACTAAAAGATCAGTGCAATTTTGTAAAGTATGCGAGTATCCTTGAGATGCCAGCAAATGTTCTAAGGTCTTCCCGGTTCTTAATTGACTAGTAAATAGTTCCTGCAGTTTGTAGTTATAATAACCTTTAAAATAAAACAGACCGTGAGAGCCCTTATCGGTATAGCAAGTTTTTACCGCTTCAATTTCTGCAGGAAGTGGTTTGGTCTTCCGTGCGCAAATCCACCTTATCCGGAAACCTAATCGTGGAGGCAAACAGACACTAACAATGAGGGTCTGCAACAAAGATACTCTTCTTCAATAAAAAATCCCTATAAGTTGTCTCTTCAAAAAGTGCTTAGCCGGGGTATTTTGTAGTAGAATGTCCATATCGTTCACCGTTTTTCGAGAAAAGATTCTAGGAAAATCAAAACAGTATGCTCAGTTATATGCTTTACGATATGAAAAACATTTTCACTGCAACCAAAAAGTTCCAGTTCCTTTTCATTTTGAAAACATTTTCGGCTTCTTAGTGACAATAAATAACCACTTGAAACACAAACGTCCCTGCCTTCATTGAAACACATAGTGAGCTCGTTGTTTAACTTAACCTAAGCCGTGTAATCTAGTTCTGATTTCTTACAGAGGATGATTACAGTTATGTACAATGTAGTATGATGTTTAGTACTTACTACACTCACGGTTAGTTCTCTGTCATACTATTAGGTTTGAATTGTTTTTATTTAAAAAGGCCTTCTGGACTGTTGTTTGCCCTTTTTGAGTTAACGCTATCTTTTTTCGTTCTAATAAATTAGCTCCTTCTACATTTGAACCCAAAAGTTTACTTAAATGATCATTTTCGCTTTCGAATTTTCAGATACAACAGCAAGCAAACCGACTAGCCAAACTCAATGCTGTCCTTAGGCGAAAACACGGAGTTAGCAAGCGTCAAGCGGCTCAGCTAGCGGAAGACAAGTCTGAACTGGAGACTCGACTCTTAGCCAAAGAACAACTCATTCAGGAGATGCGGGACCACGTGTATAAAAATTCGAAGAATGGTAGTGATTCGATTGCCCTCGTAGACATGACCACTTCCATGTCAGCCTCAATAATGTCCGATTCTGTCTCCTCGCCAACGTATGACGTGAGTTTTCCCTTTATGCACTCGTTATCTGGAAAATGCTTTAAGCTGGCTGTCTCACTACACAAATCGTATTTACGCTGAGGTGAATCATCAGGCGTTCTGCGCTGTAACGGTCCGCTCTAGATTAGCATAAGCGGCGCTCGCAGTCGATGCTTTGGCCTGTCCTTTCGGCCTTTTTTACTCAGCAATATTGCAGAGTAATACAATTTCGGAACCCCTTGCAAAGTATAAAAGTAAAGTACACGCCAACTAGTTGTGGGAGCGTAAGACACTTCTATGGCGTTGCGTCGTGTAGTGAGCAAATTATCCGTTGCAAACGAACAGGCGCACGCTCCGGGTTCCGGTTTGTGTGATTTTATTCCAGTACTTGTCTGCCTACTTTTAGTCTTCCCATAAAACTGATTGGTTTTCGCCGAGATAGTTCGATAGGGGCCGACTTTGTTTTGAGCCTAGGGACTGAAATATAACTTCTCGCATATTTCAGAATAACGAAAATTAACTGGGCTACGATTGCATTCAACACATTATGTCAGTAACTGACGTGGCTGTTCTTTGCCGTAGAAATTGCTCCTCTGTTTTCGTATTACAGGCTCTTTATTATGCTGATAAGTATTTAATGATCTAAAAGTGAACCTAAAATGTCACAGTTTTCTGATCCTACATGAAGTTTGAAAGGTATAGTCTTGTCAAAGTCTGTGTAGTGTGCAAAGAAGGTAAAGGCGCGATCACTGGAACAGTGAACTTTGGGACTCATGCTGGAGACTGTGGTTGCAACAGGAAGTGGGCAGTTTTGTAGTCGAATAATAAGGAGGGGCTGGTGTCTGCGACTGGGCCGAGTTTGCGCCACCCATCCTACAGTGGTCGCACGGCGTAGTGACGGCGTGCGTCTTTGGCCGGGAAATAGGCCGCGCCATCTGACTGTGTGGGCAGGGCACGGAATAACAGGGGACAAATCGACGTGTCCGTTAATTGAGTTCGTGTCAGCATGCCTACGCCTCCAACAGTTCTCGTTTCTTCGGCTCGCATCAGTATCCGCGTTTTCGTGAAGCGCATGGTCTTTCTTCAGTATGCGGGTAACGACTTGAGACGGTGCGTCTTCTTTCCGAACGGCCCATTTGCGTTCGAGTATTGGCAAGCGGAGTCATTATCCTCTCTGGTCATGGCAGGGACAGTCCTGTCGTGGAATTCTACATCCAATTTTCCACCTGCGCGCAGCCGATTTTACTGTGAGATGAACTGCCCAAACGCGGTCCAGTAACTGGCAATGCTTCTTTCCACCCCCTTATTGTTGGATTACAAAAATACTCACTTGTTGCACTCACAGTCTCTGATGTTAGATCCCATGCACGTCCAAAAGGTCAGGCTAATAAACCTACTGTTCCAGAGACCATGCTTCAACCTTTTAAAAAAGACCTGGAGCTGCCCTATTTGTCTTCATCCACCGTATTCATGCATATAACGCGAGTTCATGTTGTTGTGGGGCTAGTCTAAAAAACTCTGGAGGATGGCTTAGTAAGACATGTATTTTCACTGCATTGGCTTTGTTGTAGGTACGTTCATCGAGCTGGTTACGGCGTCTGCTTGTCTCGCTATGCCCCGAGACTTAATCTAGAGCCCCCGCAAGCAATTGCAAAGCGACCAATGATGATATGCTCAATGGTAGAAAGCTGGACTTAATGAAGCTCGATGGCCAAATAACTTGAGTTCGAATTTCCGGTCCTCTTAACCTGATGCTAATTAAGCCTGGATGAAAAGGGCTAATAAGTCGAAAATGACCACCACACTGTCTTCCTTGTCGTGGTTGTTATTACTTTTTCTGTGCTAACTTCAGTTTTGTTTATTCATTCGACCAACAGGTTACTCAAATGTCCGAAGAAAAGCTAGTGAGACTGCTCAACACCGAGGGCAAAATGATTCTCGATGTGCCTAATTCCAGTCGACCGCGCTTCACTGTCGATGAATTACGCAACGCTCTTATTGAACGTAATGAGCTCAAGTCGCGCATCGTAGAAGTTGAGGAAGAGCTGTCCGTCTACAGCCGAGCAGGGTAACATTGACTTTCTCCTTTTTATTTTTTTTGCGCTATGCTTATCTCAACAGCAGACTGTTTTTGGTCCTTCCACGTGCGCAGGTTGTTCCCTAATCTAGGCTACTTCTTGTAATTTTTCGATCGTTATTTATATGTTACCTCAAAGTTCGATGACTCAAAAACACAAGGAAATAATTTCCACGAAAATAATTTTCACCGGCAATTGTTTCCTGTTTTATTTTTACTTTAGCTACCCCTTCATGTTTGCGTTTCAGATAGTCATATGCCATAGGAAAAAGTGAGCAAGTCGGGCAGCTGTAGAAAAAAACTTTAAAAATGGCCAATTTCCCAACTCTAGCGACAATTCCCTGTTATCTCCTACTTTATATCCTTTCAGTGACCAAGATCCACCAGTCCAAGGTCCAATAAATCGTGAGCCAGACGAAAAGCTCTACTTCGACCAGCATCGGTCTTCCTCCGGTATCCAGAAATTGTAAGTTTTTCGTCATCCAACCTTCAATTTGATGCATTTGAATTCTGTCCCAGTGTTCTTGAATAGCTGCCAAGTTTTGCCTGTTTTAGCACTCATAGATGTAGTCTTGTTACTTTTAAATTCTCAATCTGCTGATCTCTGTATACTGATAGCTATGATGAGAAACTCCACATTTTCTTGCTTGCTAGGCCTTCGAGTAGGATGCCTCAACTACTATGAATCGGTAGTATTCAGCACATAGCTTATTGATCCTTTTGGCCGTCTACTTTTTGACGGTGGTGTGATTATACATGCGCTGCAGTTGGTTTTTCAGCACACATAAGGCTGCATTATTTCCCTGCGCCCATTGCCTAGGCTTTCGGAGGGTCACACTTACCTTGCAGGGCGTCTACTTTGCTTGGTCTGGTTTTCCTGCCTCTAATCAAAAAGACGTAGGAGAAAGCCCCCCCCCTCCTGTTTCCACTGCAGAAAGCAACTTCCCTTTACTGTGCATTACGATTGTCCGTTTCGCTGTCCTGTCTTTATGTAAACATACTGAAGTCAAATTACTAGGCACGCCGTTTTCTCGCAAATCGGAAGCAAAGCCTTTTTTGTGTCATTAAACCGCGATAGATTTGTCATAGCTGTGTGACGCTTCCGTTTCTCTCCGTCCCAAGAAGTGCAACTGCTTTTGCCCATTTATATGACTATAACCACAGTAATCCGAATCACTTGAAGGTTCTCCTTACCTAACCTTTCTGAACTCTGCTTTGCCACTCGTGAAAATCTCGGTTTTATTGACGTCGATTATCATATTAGCATAATCTATTTACTTAATTACCATATAAATTTAAAGGCCTGATGAGAATTATCGAAAACAAACGCATGTTCGCCAATTCATCTTCTGCCTGCTTTAGCACGAGTTTCAAACGGGCTAGTTTGAGCACGAATTTCGATAAGTAGAAATTTCTTAACCAGATTGGACTAGGATGTAGTAGCTGTACGATTTTTCCACCTGCTTTGAAATGCGTATGACGAATTTTCCTTGATCAGAACGCATAATGCGAGCGCTTTTGCTGAAGTTTCAAGGGCATCAGGTGTGTGTGCGTCACTCGGCACCGTTGACTGCTGGGAAGGTGGTTGCTACTGCTTGACTCAGGTGCCTCCTTAGGAGTTCGCTTGGTCCGTCCCCTTGAAATGGGACCCTGATGCCTATTCGCTTCTTCTCTGCGGTTGACACTACGGGTTTTAGTGGCCTTTCAGCCATGTTCTTGGTGATAAATCGACTGGGATACCCATTTTGTCAAAACACGCCTTCAATCGTTTTTAGCTCCTGTTCGATGCTATCATTCGAGCCGATCGTTTTTGCCCTTTGTGTCAAACATCGTATTAAATTACGTTTGAAGTTTAACGGTACGAAGCTAGCAAAATGGATGTATTACCCGGGCCACGTTTTCTTACGATATACCTTCCGTTGAATACTCCCATCAGCCCTTTTACTCAGTAGTACATCAAGGAATGGGAGCGATCCAGATTGTTCTTCTACTGTAAACTTAATAGAAGGGTGCGCCTGATTCACTGTATTCATTAGAGCTGACAGTTTGGCTTGGTCTGATGCAACCGCGAATATATCATCTACATAACGTTTGTAGTATGTGTCGAAAACAAACCTGTGTTCGACATTTCATCTTCTGAAATTTTCAATGGGAATTTTCCGCAAATTCAAAAATGATACTTGTAAGTATATTTTTTCATTTTTTAAGTAATATCATTATAATAAATACCAAGTCTGCAATCATTTAAAATGTTGATACATTTTTTGGGCCACCCTATATGTGGAAGTGGCAAACCATTTTGTATGCTTTGTACGGAAAACGACGTCTTCGTTCCGCCAGGACAGTGTGGGAAAGGCCGAGCTTAGTTACTCTTAAAATCTAGGCACGCCAACTTCCAGTCTTTTCCAATTTATCAGTTCAGCCATAAAACTTGTGCTTTATTACGTGGTGCGTTACGCGTTCGGCTGGTGTATAAGAGTTCTGATCCCGGAAAAAGGAGAAGGTGTGATCGTTGGGACACGAACTGCATTCACCTAACGTTTTGGATTCCATTTCGAAAAGAGACGACATCAATTCTGATCTCGCCTAAGCCATCTCGGGCGTAGCCTATACATTCCACAGCTCTGTGCTATACGACGGTAACAATACCAATAGCAGTAGGTGCAGTATTGGCCTGTCGCTAATGTTCTCTTGTCTATCAAGCGTCCACCTTATCTCTTGTTCCAGCTTTAAAATTCTCATCGACCGGCTGAAAGTCTGAGGCCTGTGGAGGTGAGGACGAGTGTTGTGTGTTATGTCTACCACCGCCATGGCTACCTACCGTTAAATTTAGTTTTCCTGCCCAGCTGATTCGCATCCTTGCGTGCATGCCAACTGTTGTTTATTTTTCTGATCCTTCTGCGCCTCTACTCCCCATTGTTTTTGTCAGCTTATGCGCGCCTGTTTACCGGCTTGGACGTTAATGTTCTTTTTATTCTCCCATTTCAGTTTCTCTCGACTTTTCAGGTGATAAAATCAAGCCTTTTTACGTCACCAACAACAACCCATTGTGATAAGAAAGTCCTTTCTCGATGTTGGCATGAAGGGCACGACTTGCATACATTCCTACTCAGAGCTGCCTGCCGAGACTCCTGTTCATCGCATTTTTCATCGCGTCATTCTCTGTTAACGGAGACTCTGTCCATCTAATAAGTTCCAGTGCATTTAGTTTGTCTTTTACCATCCGGTTGTCGATAGACGGGGTTGGTGGCCCACTCCGTTCCCCAAGCCGGAAAATAAGGACAAAGCGCCAATTCAGCAAATCTATTCTTATTTGCTTAAGATGTGTTATTTGTCTATATTCTTTCGTTCTACAACAGAACCAGAAGACATTCCAGTTTTTTCTGTTTACTTTCCTACGCTAAGTCTATCAACAGACTGCTCTCGTCATCTTATGCTGCCTTTCTGTTGTTTCTTTTGACTTTGTACGCAATATACTTGTCGTTTATTAAACAGTCTACTTCTAAAAAATTATTTACTTGTTTATGTAGGAGTTAAGTGGGTATGATCCCAGAATAAGTACTCTCTAGTAATACTGGTGGCTTTAAGCTAGATTTCAAGCATATTTGGACTATGGCGGGATTAGGGTTGCGGTTCTTACACGAGAATAAGTGACCTCCCTAGAACTGGGCATAAGACCGTTATGGCGCTGATTGAAAATAGTCCTCTTTGTTTAAAACGTCGGGAGTTTGTGTCTGCTTATTATACATACGTGCCAGCGCTTAGGCGAGGATAGCGCTCGCAGTTTGAGACCTTAGCTAGTGTCTCGTCTGAAGCAGCTACTTCTGCATTTCACACAAGCTTATGAATACGCTGCAGCTCACAATCGACCCATAGGCATGTTTTACAGCCTGGAGACTTAATCCTAACAAATTTTCGAACGTTTGGCCACGCTCTGTCTCCAGCAGTAAATCAGGGAAAACATAATTCTGTGTCACGGCTGGACATAAGCGCACTTTGTAAATTCATCGTTTTTGAAATCACGTATCAGACCCAGGAACCCACATTGCCGGTTGTATTTTAACGTTTGAAGATCGAAGAGAGTAACTGCCAAACTATGTTTGGCCACTTTCAGTCTGCTGGGCATTTTGTTTTCGATCATAGCTTCTAGGCAAAACCTAAGCGCCAAGATTTAGGTCACAGCTCAGGCTTCACATACATCAGCCACTTTGAAGTTACAAAATAACTGACAGCATACCGCCAACTACCCTGCCACACCTAATTATGACAATTTACAAGACGTTGTCCCTAAGAACCTTCGAGAAATTGAAGGTTTGCAACAAGAAAGTTTCTTTCATGGAAAAGCATCCTTTGGGAAATGAGTAAGTTTAATGAGTTAATTTTCGACACTGGATCCCCAGGTCGTCGTCGTCAGACTTGAGAGAAATTTGCAAACAACAGTTAGCATTTCAACGTGCTGATACAATTAAATAGTCATCTGGTGTGGGCGTTAATTGGGGTTACATTTTGCGTCACATCGTGATGAACATAATTATCAGTCACAATGGCGCAATGACTAACTAGCAAATGTAATTTGAGTCAGTCCAGGTTATCCGGTGTGGACGCTAATTGCGGTTCATGTTGGTCCATGTTTGTCGGCTGCAGTCTCTTCCACCTTTCTTTGAGGTGTTTGTACTCTCCAGCTAACTCGATAGGCCGGTTGATGCATGAATCATCGGAGTTCATGGCCTCAAGAAATTCTCGGCATTTTCTGGAGGGGCAAACTCCGACGATGCGTTTTTTGTCCCATGCAAAAGTATGTTCTGTGTCAAGGCAATGCATAGCCACTTCGAAAAAACGGTCATGTCTCTTCGCTGCCGATTGGTGCTCGCGGATGCGTGTGGAGACAAATCTTCCTGTTTGACCACAATATACCGTGTCACAAGCTTCACATAGGATTTTGTAGATGGCTTCTTTCTTATCGAGGTAGCCAACCCTATCCTTAGGATGTACTAACTGAGTGCGTAAAGTAGCCATCGGTTTGTGCGCCACTTTTATTTGGTTTTACCGCAAGTGTCTTTCAACGAGTTCAGACACGTTACTTATATAAGGAAGGGCTCGCCATGTGTATGTTTTGGGCGCCTGAGTGGAACTATCTGGTTCCTCTTTCTTAGATTTTTGTTGTCTCATGCATCGGCAGCTTGAATGAATAGAATGCCCGTCTTTGTGCCGCTCCTATATAATTTCTTTTCTTTTTATAAACTGAACACGTTATCTGCTATATTGCAATTGTCATATGCTGCAAGAAAATCTGTTAATGTAGATCGACACCATCCTTTTCATGTCATTATCATTAACCGCACTTCTTTAGGCACTTTCGGAAAGGGCTATTCAGTCGTTGTGTGTAGAAACGGTTACTTGCGCTGCATTTATCTAATTCCTTCCTCACCCACATCAATGGCCTGTCAGTGATGGCAACCCCTGGGTCGCAGCTGGACGTAAGCACACTTAATAAATTCAGTATTATTAAATCAAGGAACAGACGCTTGACTGACAGAAAAATGAGGATTGAGGAAAATAACTACCAAACGATATTTGGCCACTTCCAGTCTGGTGGACACGGTTTACGATCACAGCTTCCAGGCATGTTCTAACGGTTCAGATTTAGGTCGCAGTTCAGGCTTCGCATGAATCTGTCAGTCGGCGAGTGAAAACTCGCTGATGCATAGTGGAACTTCACTGATCCGGCATTCTCGTCCTCCCTCGACACGTTAACCACTATCAGAATGTCTCAACATTACCCCTTAAACACCTGCGTATAGGTAGGCCGTAAACAAAACCATGCTGTCTGTCGACAACGCCGCACTCACTGAAACTCACTTCATGCACGTCTTATCACTCATATTGGTACACTATAAGAAATGCCATGTTGTCGTTTCTAGCTAATCTTGAAACAGGCTTTCAAGCCGATTGATGTGAGACCTGCCTAGCGGGCTCTTTGAAGGTCAGCACATTCAAACTAGATGAATGTGCTCCGAATATAGAACCATAGGCCCTAGATAGGGAAATCTAAACAAAGCCATAAAATCTGATCAAGGAGACTAGGGCTTCAATAAGAATCACTCGCCCACCCGCAAAACCGGTAGCCATTGGCTATTCAGAGACCAGACATGGCACTCGATCGGCAAAAGCCGCTTAAAAACTGGGATGAAAAGTATTTAACGACCGCACCACCGTGAGAACTTCAAAGCTGTCGCAACGAAGGCGAATCCCGACGGAACTCTGCCTATATCTGCTGGTCTGCACTCCCCCGCACAGGGACAATGTGCTCTCCAAAGCCACTTCAAGGACAAACCCTGGTGTCCTACATAGTCACTTCAGACGAAAATGAGGAAGATAGTAAGCTCATATTCTCATCTGTAATGCTTATTGCACATGTTGTTTGCTCGTCTTCTCACCCAGATATTGATACAATGTAGGAAACACCATATTATCATGTTTAGCTTATCGCAGAGGGTTAAGTAAGTTAAAGCCTGGCAACTGCGATCGTCAGACCAGGTTCCTTGGGAGAAGAGAAGCCACGGGAGGCCAGAGTAGAAGTAACAGTTTGTTCTGTGCAGAAAGAACGAGAAACAGGTAGTAGAAAATTGACTTTCAGACAAGCGAGCAGCCGCACACCACAGGGGCGCGTCTGAAGTGAGGTGACCGCGCGCATCACCACAGCGTCTGAACCGACTTTTTTGCGAGTCGCCCTTGACAGGTGATTGGCCAGACCGACAGGCGGGGGCGGCCGGTAAATATGCACTCGTGGGTAGCGATGAGCCTTCGTTTGATGATTTTCTGCGCGAAGTGAGTCACCACATACTAATTATAAAGTAGGCTGCACCCCCATCAAATAGAAGATATGCTGAGTAGGTTCTTCTGAGGTCAAAAATATCACAATAAGACAAATGTATGACGAAGGCAGCCCCATCGTACCTAGATACGGAAAACCTAAATAAAGACGTATAACCTGTTCAATAATTCTAGGGGCTTTAAGTGGGCACATCCGCTCCCCTGCAAAATCGGCAGCCGTTGGCTATGCATAACCCAATTAGGGCGTTCGACCGAAACAATGATTTATAAAGCGAATTGATAGACTTCAACGGCTACATCGCTCATGAAAACCTCGAATCTGCTTTGTAGTACGGCGTAATCTGCCTGTATATGCTGCTCTGCAACCCTGTACAGAGACCGCATGCTCGCAGGACAACCCGGGTGTCTTACAAATCACAAAATGAAGGCGAGGAAGCTGATAAGCTCATATTCCTATCTACACTGCTTATTACTTATTACTCAGCTAGTGAAACACCTATAGTATAGGATTAACCAATGTTAGTTAATTCTGGAGCAGATTTCTCTCGCAAAACTCCGGCAACCCAGCACTTCCGAGGCTCTAAGCATAGAAATCCGGTCCCGTCTTACGACCCAAGCTGACAGCGAAGGCAGTAGCAAGTGGTTATCACTGAAGACATCCGTTCATGGGGCAGCTGATAAAATTCTCGGATTTACTCAGCGGCGCCGCACTGACTGGGTTAGCGGAAAAACCCTGCAGCTGTTGGTCAAGATGACTCGACCCAGGTCTTGCAACGGTGCTTCCTTCCGTCAACTCATAAAGCTGGCGGCGAAGTCGGCTGGAGATGGCCGGCAGAACTATTGGTCCGAAACGGCGACTTCTATGAAGCAGGTTCCAAATGTTGGTGACACTCGAAAATTGTACCAAATCATCCGCCAAGTTAGTGGTAAGCCCCCGACACGCTGTGATTCTGTTTGCGATATCAATGGCGGCTTTATTGCTGACAGCTCGATTAAGGTCGATTGGGGACGTGAACACATTTCAGCACCTCAACTTTGATGAGCAACCTGTCACACCCTCCCTCTCCTCCACAGCAGGGTTTGAACTCTGTCCAGCCTACGCAGTGTCTTGTGACCTCTCTTCCGAAGACGAAGTTGCCGATGCAACGCAGAGGCTGCGCAAGAACAAGGCGTGCAGAGAGGACGGTATTTCTGCAAAAATCTACAAGTCGACACCCTGGCTCCTCGGCTTCATGAGGTGATCGTACAGGCGTAGTGAGCAGAGGCCATTGCCGATGACTGGGGCTCGGGCATCCTTGTACCTGTCCATAACAAGGGAGATAAGACAAGATGCGAGAACTACCGCACCATGAGTCTTATCGACGTTGCTGCAAAGATTTTTGCTATTGTTCTTCTCAGGCGCTTCCAGTCTGTACGTGCCTCCAGGACGCGGCGCAACCAGACCGGATTCCGCGCTGGGCGTAGATGTGCTGAACAGATATTTAGGCTGAGGCGCATTCAAGAATTCCACCATAGCTACCAGCAACCGACTGCCGTCTGCTTTGTCGGCTTCGCCGCCGCATTCGATTACATCCACCGCGAGTCCCTATGGTGAAAAATGGAACTAGATGGAGTGCCGACTAAACTGATAACTATAATTAAAGCTTACTATCGGTCCACCACCGCACGAGTTCTGGTTCACAAATATCTCTCTCAACCGCTCAATATACGGTTTGGTGCCCGACAGGCCTGCGTTCTGTCGCCCATTCTGTTTAACTACTACATTGACTGGATTCTCGGCAAGGCCATACGTGAAGAGGATGGTGTTGAGCTTGCACCCGGACGCCGGCTAACTGATCTTGACTACACCGATGATATTGCGCTGCTAGCCTCAAACTTTGGTGATCTACAGTCTGTAGTTTCGCGGGTAAAATAGATCGCTATGTCGGTTGGCATGTCCATAAATTCCGGAAAGACGAAGTTATTTTCAAGCTGTATCCCTGACCAGGAGAAAGTACCCCTGGGAATTAATAGCCCTCAACTTGAAGAAGTAGACAGCTTTAAATACTTCGGGGTGAGGCTGCTACCGAATGGGCAGATCAAGGACGATACTGCTTGCTGGGTTTCCTCAATTCTTAAAAAGCGCCTATGGATTAGACACGACATCTCCATCACCATGAAGATTCGTGTATATCGTGCATCCATCCGGTCAATCCTTCTTTATGGATGGGAATGCTAGGCTGCGCGCGCTGAATATGAGCAAATATTGGAAGTCTTCGACCACTGATGCCTGAGGACCATCCTGCGAGTTAGGCATAGCGACTTCATCTCAAATGAGACAGTCCGCACCCGCTGCGATCGAGTCGCGAGGATATCTCAGGCCATTCAATAAAGGTGACTGAGGTGGTTTAGGCACGTTCACCGTCGTCCGCCCCACGAGCTTAGCTATGCTGCCCTCGACCCACCGCTGCAGCCCACTTGGAGTCGTCGACGAGGAGGGTAACTGAAAACTTGACGGACGGCCTCAAGCCAAAACGTTGAAGCAGTTCTTGGACCTTCTACCTTCGGTCTCCTTCGCTGGAGAAGAGACTGGGTGGAGCTCTCCAGATCTGTTGCCGCCAATCACCACGCATGGAAAGGTGCCATCGGGGACATCATTGAGGCCGGCTAGATCAGGCATGATAACAGCCGTAACAAAAACAAGTAAGACGGGAGACGTCCCCTAAATCTCAAGATGATTTAGATACTGCAGTAAGACAAAAGTTAGCCTGAAAATGGTACATGGCACCATGCAACATAAAGGCATGGTATAACTTGGGCTAGTACGGAATAACGTGTCGTTTACCCATGGTGGATAGAGTTGATGGATAGAGTTGCAAGCCATGATTTTCCTCGGGCTTCAAACATTTATCCATTCGCAATAGCATAAACCCACCTTCACACTCCTTATTGAGATCCGGGGGATATGAGCTCCATCGTTAACTTTAATCAGCGTCATCTATGACTAATACTAGCGTCATTAATAGTGCCAGTATAAATAACACTCAGCTACATTGCTAGTCAGGAGTAGCAGCAGTAATACCAGAAGCAGAAGCTCGACATTTATTATCGGGTTTTTCCGCAATATGTTTAACCATAATGCAGATTAGGAAAATCTACAGATATAAATTAATAAAAGTTTTCAATGAAATAAAATAAAAATGCCTAAAGAAGTTATTAAAGTATATTCCATGACCTACACTAATTCCCCACCCATAAAACCTCTATAACCGCCGTTTCCATAGGACAAAATAATGGGAGTAGGAATATATGAGGTGCACTACTTAAATTACTGTCACCTCGGACTGTTTCTGTCGCAAGCTACCAGACACAGCTAAAAGCGATGAGTGATGAAAGATGACATGCTCGATGGAAATATTAGTGTCGGCTGAATTCCCCTTGGTCGCCCCCCCCACGGTCGTTTAAATCATGAGAAAAGATGGCACCCTGCGTTTATGCCATGTCCATCGCAAGTGAGATGCTGTAGCAAACCTGCAGTTAACCTTTAGATGGCAAACGGCACTACGTTGCGACAGAAGGGCACGGTAGAAACTTGAATCATTATTTTAGCACGTTTCTTCAAAGCAAATGATTAGTTATACCTCAAACAGCTTGGAATTGCATATTGGGTCCCGACTTCCTACGAGTACACACAGGCCGTATTCTAATATACTATTTACAGGTATTAGTATGTATGATTACCAGAATTATCACTCTTAGCATAGGCAAATTTCTTCTAGCAGCAGTATCCTAGTCCTCGTAGTCCAAACGTTTAGAAATTGACAGTCTGGTGGACCGAGTTGAGTGGGCGGAAATCAAGGCCAGCCCTGACGTGCTTCGGACCTTAAACGTGTATTTACTCGGAATGGCATGAACCCAGATTCCCACTCCTTGTTGAGATTGAGGGGATGTGAGCCCAGCACTGAATTTAACCTGTGTCAATTCTGACTAATACTAGTTTCATGAATAGTACCAGTTCAGACGAAGAAGAAGATGCGATCACTGGAACAAGGACTTTATTTTCCTGACGTTTCGGATTCCTCTGGAAATCCTTAATCATAGGTAATCGAAGGACAGTCTGAAATATGTGCATCTGCACAGTAGTACCAGTACTTGAGAAGAGGATGACTCGATCACAGGGACAATACTTTATATTCGCCTGACGTTTCGATATCCGTCGCGGATTCGTCATCAGAGACATAGTCAAAGAGCAATAGCAATACCCCAAAAGCAATACCCCAGTACCAGTTCTACCATCACTTAGCTGACTTGCTAGTTAGCAGTATTAGTAGATATATAGAAGTTAAGGCTAAGACGATTAAACCTAACACCTACAAGCTTCGAGGCCCGGTTCTATAGGAGACGGGAGAAGTCTTGGGAAGGCCAGAGTAGAAGGAAGAGTTTATTGTGTACACAGGAAGGAGAATAGAATGGAAATAGTGTTGACTCACGGAGTAGTGCGTCCGTTCCCTATTCGGGTGGGCCTTGGAGTGAATAGAGCTCCATTTATTGCTGGCGAATGCTTTGTCCCGGGAGCCAATGGGGCTGCTGATGTCTAGATTAGCGTGGGCCACTGAAAGCCTGGGCCGATGAAAGCGTGGGCCAATGACTGTTAGCAGTTAGTCCCAAGAGGCGTTGGGCACACAGGCAGGCTAGTTGAGTCATGCGTCAGCGGCTAGTCTTGGGCTCTAAGTGGCTGCTAGGGCCACTACAAGTGCTCCCCTCAAAGACCGAAGTCCATTGATGAAAGAAATGGAACGAAGGAAGGTTAGTAAAGGATAGGGAAGGAAGTACGTACCAACGGCAGGGTTCGAACAGCTGGTGCTCGTGTGTTTAGCTTGCGAGAGCAAGATTGAAAAGACAGTTGTGGCCTGCATGAGCTTCTGTGGCTGGCATGCGAGTGGTGGGTAGTGCCGCCAGTGCCGCTTGGGAGGAGGAAAGGTCTTCTCGCGTCCGCGTGGGCAACTGGGTCTGCGGTAGGAGGAAAGTTCTCGACTACACGTGCATCGGCATCTTGTAGGAGATTAATTATCTCGACTACCTAGGAGGGAGGTTGATTGGCTGCTTTGAACTTCGATGGCAAATCAGTATGCCATGTTAGTGTTCGCTGACAGGAGGAAAGGGGCACCGTTGGCAGTAGAAGTAGAATGGAGGTCTGGGTATTGGCACTCATAGCGGGAAAGTGCTCCGTGGGATGAGGTAGGAACCAGAGCCTAAGGTCCGAGGGTGTCGATAATGAAATCATCCATTTCGTGGCCAAATGAGATGACACAGGAGAAATTTAGTTGAAGGTGAGGGAGGTCTGATGATTATTGAGCTCGGCCATATCAGAAGTTTAGTTGAGAGTTCATCTCATGATTGGGGTCACCAGTTATAGGAGTTAAGGTTAAGACGGTTAACCTTTACACCTACAATCTTCGAGGCCCGGGTCCATAGGAGATGGGAGAAGTCTTGGGAAGGCCAGAGTAGAAGGAAGAGTTTATTGTGTACACAGGAAGGAGAATAGAATGGAAATAGTGTTGACTCACGGAGTAGTGCGTCCGTTTCCTATTCGGGTGGGCTCCGGAGTGAATAGAGCTTCATTTATTGCTGGCAAATGCTTTGTCCCGGGAGCCAATGGGGCTGCTGATGCCTAGATTAGCATGGGCCACTGAAAGCCTGGGCCAATGACAGCGTGGGCCAATGGCTGTCAGCAGCTAGTCCCAAGAGGCGGTGGGCACACAGGCAGGCTAGATGAGTCATGCGTCAGCGGCTAGTCTTGGGTTCCAAGTGGCTGCTAGGGCCACTACAGATATTGTAGTAGTAGAAGTACCAGCCGCGGTTTCCTTGAGTCTGTCTTTACACCTGCTGAAATGTGAGTGGGGATAGGAAGAGCAATATTATCAGCGCAAAACTCTACTGTCACTCTAAGCGATCAGGCTTTGACCACTTTTTTCAATACCGGCCCAATAGGCGGTGTTCTGGCCAGCATTGGAAAAAGCGGCCTACGCCTGATTCCGTTCGGTCATCTCGACTCTGTCTTATCATCGGTTCAAGTGGGTTGAAGGTTCAGTGAGCGGTTGAGGGCTGCGCGTCTACACCCAAGTAAATCTAAGCCTCGACTACAGTCACCCTTCCTGCTCCTGAGCACATGCTACCAAGCACATTTAAAAAGGTGAATCGTGGTCTCTTGGTTCGTGCACGCAAAAGCAGAGTGCAAATATCCTTGTAGAGCTGCACTGGTTGAGTCTCGAGCTGGTGGTGTGCAGAAGGATTCCTCGTGCGGCACAACTGTTCTTGATAGACTGAAGTGCACAGGTCTCATGATAAACATTTAGGCACGTGAAGACGAGTTCGTTCTACAGCCTATCCACATCTTATTCTTCTACTTCAGTTTATTTGCCAGCAGAGTATTATTCGCTTGTGACTTTAAAACAGAAAGGTGTGTACTGAATTGGTGAAATAAACAATCCCATTTTCTATTTCAGAAATGGCATGAATGCACTGGTCATAAGATTCAAGCTTCTAAATATTCGCTTAAATTAGAGTCTTTGCCATTTTTTCTGATGATGACCACCATAGGGAGTTCGAAAGTGTCATCCCCTTGCTATTGCGTCGACCTGGTCCTAAAAATAACCATCAAATCCAAAGGTAACGTTCTATTTGCAGAGCAGAATCAGCACAGAGTTCCAACCAATCGACCAGTTTGGAAATGCTGCTTAACAACCTATGGACATATATATTCTCATTGACATTAGGGTACGTACTGTGAAACAAAAATATAGCCTTGTATTCAAATCGTTTTTAAATTGTGAATCAAATGAAATTAATTTAAAAAATCTATTTGCCAAACATATTTTTTTGGAAATTCATAATCGGGCCTGTACAACTGCATTAATAATGAAACTGATAGAGTTGGACAAGGTTAATAAATGTGTTATAAGTGAGACTCATAGTTTTCATACCACACTTTCCCCTCCGTGGCCAACGCCGACGCGAGGTGATAATCACATATCGTTCCCACCCCTGGTGCTAGATATTCACTCCGTGCACGTGAAAGTGATTTTAATTTCTCGTACTCGACCCATGACAAATACTAATAGCCTACCACAATTTCCCCGCCCCCAATGCACTAACCCTTACACGCCGATCTTGCCATGCGGGCGGTATGAAAATCATGAGTTTCATTCATTAACTCTTTCCGACTCTACCGCTTGCATTCGAGGATGAATTGCCGAAAACATGTTTGTCAAATACGCCCTTTCAAGTTAAACAGGAATATTTGCAGAAATTAGTTACTCGTCAACGGGCGTTCATCTGAGCGCTAACAGGACTCATCTGTCCCGCTTTGCCTTGGGTTTCTGCAGAGGCCCTGACAGCCGTAACAGCTGGTTTTATAGGCAGATAGTATTGCCGGCGAAGATAAGGGAGAGTTAAATGACCATTTCTGGCTTATTAGCCGTCGTCAGCCAGCCATACCCAGACCCAAGTGGTGCCCCACTCGAGCCTTGAACTCGTGAGCTTTTGGGTCAGAGTCAAATTCCCTAACCATTGAGGCATGAGCTCGTTGTCTAGCCGGTTTAGGCCAGGGCCTCTGGCGAGACCCAAGGTAGAGTGGGACAGGCGAAAGCCGTTAGCGCTCACGTGAACGTTCATCAACGAGTGTCAACAGCCTCTGATCTAAACCGGCTAGACAACCAGCTCGTAGTTCAGTGGTTAGGACATTATACTGTGATAAAAGAGGTCGCGAGTTCGAGGCTCGAGTGGAATACCACTTGGGTGTGGGTATGACTGGCTGACGATGGCCAATGAGCCAGAAATGGCCATTCCAGTCTCCCTTGTCTTTGCCGGCAATACTATCTGCCTACCGTCTGATGCTATTTCGCATTAAGTTGATTGAACTATTTCAGTCAACCATTCCGAATTTTTATGTCTAATGTCGCCTGTGTAGAGACATCAGATGAAGCAGTCCTTGATAAACCTTAAAACCACGGGAGCTTGTATTAGTATACTTGAGAGCATCGCACTCTTGCTCGGATCTTTACCTTTCCAAAGTCGGTGTCCTACAGTACTGGTTTGTGCCATCTTTTGCTTGTTTCCTGTGAAGTTGCTCTCATCCACCAGGACTTGATCGATGTTCGAAACATGATTACTTTTATTCAGCAGAACGAAACAGGGGCTTCTGGGTTGTTTGGTGGTGAATACCTTTTTTCAAGAAGAAAAACCAAGGTATATTCTGGATGTTTTCGATTTTTTAGTGATTTTGTCCTAAGGTGCGGGTAACCACAATCCCGTGGCATGGACTTGAATTGCTCGGCTTCCTTCGGCGTTCTAGGGCCTGAGCCTGGTCAAATATGTTTTAAAAACAATGTTTTACCCTTGATTGTCGTGAGCCATTGCTGTTACTTCGTCGTGCAACATGTAGAACGCAAAAGTTGTCGAATTATATACTTACTGCTTCAGAGCATTTGAAATTGCATTCTGCGTCTTCAGCTTGTTGATATTCCGAATAAATTATGTATATTTCACTTCTGTTCGTCCCGTGTTCATTGTCTCACCACATGACTACTAGCATCCAATCAGGTTGGGCTACAGCGACGAAGCACAAAAACAATCCAATCCCGCCTGCTCCTGTCACACGGTCGCGAGTCACGCCAGAACTCCTCCCTCCAGTTCGCTAAGTCCACGCAACCACACATGAAATTAATTGTTTTTTAAACCTCTGCATTTTTACTGCTCGACCATCGACGCTGAAAGATCAAAAAGTAGTGTTTTCTGACTACCTCTCATCAATTTATGCGCAATCTAAATCTTCCTTATTGATCAGATTTCCTTCCTATATGCGTCGGTGAAATCAAGGTTTCGCGATAGACGGTAGCCTTTAGACGCAATGTACCTGGGCATTTTAAAGGGAGATCGGGCTAATGATCCTGCTAGCTGTGAAATGTTTGAGCTCCTGTTCTCATCACGAAGTGCAGATGAGCTGACAAATTTAGATAAGAAAATGTATGCATACGCAGTTTATTGCACTGCATACCGAATGAACTTCGCCTAGTGAGGACGGTTTTCACCGTCGGCAAGACTACAACTTGGATACCAATCTAGGGCTGCTCGAATAATTTGAGGTTTATAGCTATGAGCCAAGTATATACCTGAAAATATATCATGAATGATGGTATGGGTCGATCAAAAGTGATGGAGTTGACGACAGGTGATAATCTATTCTATGGAGTTTACTTTTGATCAAGTTATTTCTCGGACATCGTCCCTGTTGATATCCCTGTTGATGACTATCTTCCAATCGAACCACGTCCGAGTTCTCGATTTAAAACAGTCAAATACATTGGCGCAGCTAAATAAATATAATACACAGGCGAGCTTGAAATAGAGGCGACTTCCAATGTACAGCTGGTGTTAGAAGGCATGGATCCCGTTTTACATAGCCCCAGTTATAATTTCTGCAGCCATCAATTTTAAGAAATGTTTATTCTTCTTAAAGTTGTGATAGTATTTCTTACCGCAGGTTTTGCTGCACAAAGCGGGAAGCAAACATGAAGTGACCCAATTCGCGTAGACAATCATCGCGCGAAAGCTCACCGATGCCCACGAGTGCACATGTAGTGGCCGCCTACGCCTGTCTGTCTAGCCAATGACCTATAAAGGTCGACTCATAAAAGGACCACTCCGGACGCTATAGCGATTCCCGGGCTCACCCTACTTCAGGTGCGGCGTTCTAACCTGCGATTGTTCGCTCATCTGACAGTCAAATTCCTCTCATCCATCCTCCATTCTTTTTGTACAGAATAAACTGTTCCTGCCACTCTGGTCTCCCATGTCTTCTCTCCACTCTAAGGGACAGGGCCTAAAGATCGCAGTTGCTAGACTGTAACTTACTCAACCCTCTGCGATCGATAAACCCATTGAAGAAAATCCCCTTTGTCGATAGATACTCCTTGAACTTTCTTACAGGATGAATGCAACAACAAACACCAAACCTGTTTACCCTTATTACTTGCATGCGTCGGACGCTAATAGTCCTTTGCGTTGCTCCACAAATTTAGTCCGATCGACTACGTACTGGGTAAGAAATAATAAGAAAAACCTAACTATCAAATCCCACATAGATACAGCCAAAATAAAACAGTCAAATTTACTGATTCACTCTAAGTCAATATAAAAATAGATGACAACCGCAGAACTCACTCGCCCTGACAAAAAAAGGAACCATGTCCAAAATTGTGATTGAAACGTTGTTACATATTCGCTTCACGCAACGTAGCTTCACACACCGTAGCTATTACTTTGTCAGATATCACGGGACTTTTGCCCATCATACAGTGTTTTGAAGTAGATTACTTGTTGCATCAAACTTGATTACCTTTTAGGAAGAGCTTTGAAAATAATTTACAGGCATAGAAGCGTGGTAAATGACATTGCAATTATATAGTTAGTTAAACACGTTTTCTTCCTAATCTGACACTGTTTCTCCCAACCTTACTTAACAGAGTACTGGACAGTGCTAGGAAAATACATGAATAAAAGACCGACGAACATGATGTTACCTGTCTTACCGTCAAATTTACGGTACGCAACATTTATCACAAAACAGTAATAAACGCATTGATTCTATCATAAATTATGAGGTTAATTTTCGATAGCACAGTGTTAAAAACGTACAAACAGACGCTGTTGTAATTTTTTAATTTCTGTCATCTCTCCTTTGGAAACTATTACTTGACCGAACGGTGGAATCGAGCAGTGTAGTCTGCCTAGTTCTAATTTTATCGAAATTCGAACGGCAACTCGAAGTTTTCCAAGCGCGAAGCTAGATCTCAGAGAGACGCAGTTACAGTCAAATAAAAATAATTTTAAAACTCATGACTTTAGAAATCACTGCCAAATCAGATGTGATGTAGAGAGTCGAGGAAGTTTTACAATTTCGCCTTTTGATATACATACGTGAAATTGGCTTGACAGTGAGGTTCAACTGCGTTGGGTGCATGCGTGCTTAAGGAATCGTATGTATATAAGACCAACAGAGAAGGTCAAATGCATGTTTTAGAGCCTTTTGACATGAAACGACGTTTCTATAGACCGGGGTGCAAGAAATATTTTCAAGTATCAGCATTTGAACTTGCAGCCGAAAGTGCAAAACACAAAGCCATAACACGCAGCTTTGCTGAGAAACAGCGCAATAACTAAAAAATCCTGACGAGGATCGATTTTGCTTGGATGTCTCTCATGCGCAGAAACGGCATTTCTGATAGGCTCTTCTTCTTACCCGACTCAGCTTCGCAGTTATTAATGTACGTCGTGGTAACAGCTAATGCTTACTTTCCTTCAGCATTTAATGGCGTTTTCGGAATATCTTTGCAGTCTGCAAAATCAAACAATAATTTCTACTGAATTGTGTTCCTCAGTACGAAAGTTTAATTCGAAATTACAGCACTGTTTTTCCGGAAGAAAGTTTAACGAGGCAAGGAGACTAACAGAATATATTGACTTCATAAAATTTCGCTACGTCATATTCAGCTGCAACCGGTCATTGCCTATTAATATGATGAATTAACTGTCCAATTAAGTATTGAGCTAGAAGGCTGAAACTTGATAGGTAAATAGAGTAGGAGCTATTAGACTTAGATGTGAGTGCATGATGAGGAGGTAGAGGCGGGCGAAGAATAGGGCAGCAGTCATGCATAAGTGGTAGGTAGGAGGCGTGAGGAGGAATGAGTTCGTTGGTCGTTACCATGGCAATGCGAGGTTGGTCACATGATCCATCTGCTTACAGAGTTGTGATTTTTTTCTCCGTATTGCAGCGGCCTCCACAAATCGTAGGAGATGCCCGGTCGTCACATAAAGTACGACCTTAAATGCGGCCCTATGGTTGACCGCATGGCCAGTGTCCATTAAGCGCCTCGAACATGAATTGTTAGGTTTTTTATTTTCCGCCTTGAGCAACCACTTTGGCATATGTTCAGCTGACCGTGTTGCCAACTGCCTTTGTGTGCGTCCGATGCATTTGCATCCGCAGCTACATGTAAACTCGTAAACACAGTTTGCTGTGACATGCATAGGCAGAATGTCTCAGCTTGGTCTATCTTAAATGTTATTAAAGCACCCGTACCGCAGCGATGCCAACGCAAGTAGGGCGGATACCAGCGAGATAAGTGACGTTCACTGTAGTGCTCTCAGCAAATGGCCCCAACAGCGTTGGGTTTTGAAACGCAGAGGAGTGTTTGCTTGAGCAAATATTCAAGCCACTTATCTTGCCAAGTTGAAAGGGTTCGCCAGTGGGAATAGAACGCAATTTTCCTGGATTTATAGATAACATGATTCTAATTCTTGGTATCCAGTACTGGCACCACCTAGGAAGGAACTGTAATAAAGTTGGCTTAGTAGTCCAATTTTTTGCACGACCGTGCTTTTTAGGGGGACGATTATTAGTTGCGAATGATGCTTTACGGTGTGATATAAGGAACCATATTAGTTCAGAACATTGCTTAGAACATTTCCACTTGAAAATTTTACTGTGGTCATGTAACTATGATCAGGCGAATGCTACAGGTGTTTTACTGAATACTCTGTGTTAACTTATAATCTTAAAAGGGCACCAGCTGTTATTATCCCCTTACACAATGAAAACCAAATAAAACTGAGATATATAAAACTGTAGAGGTAACTAGGCCAGTCTTTTTGTCTCTTTTGATCTCTATAATTGACCTTCTCCGTAGCACTTTTAAACTTAGCCATCTAAAGTTTTGCTGAAGACATGCACATACAGAGTGTGACCTCCCAGTAAAGTCCTCATAACAAATCATGTCTTTGTACATTTCGAGACGTGTGAGCGTTGAGATTCCCTATCAATTGAGTTGTATTTTCTGACTTGTGCTATTATAAATTTCAGGAAACCTTTTGCGAGCAAACTTCATCACTTGAACTAGTGAACGCTTCTGAAAGAACAATATAAATACCACTGAGATAATTGCCGGAGTTGCTTTTTTCATTGACGTAATCTTGTTTATACCGTTGCATGGAAAATATTTATCCTTCATATGTAGGCAAGGGTGTATTGCAGATCCATGAGAAATGACGGCAGATATATATAAATTTTGTGATAGCAAAGTAGTTATGCTTCTTTACTACACTTGCCAAGTGGTTTCTTGTATGTTTTCAGGTCAAAGTAGGGGGTTTAGGCAGTTTTTTTACCGCTTACTATGCTAACAACATGCTTTACTGAATATTACCTTCCATACAATGTCCTCCAATATGACAGAAAAAAGTTTTTGTTTCCATCGCAGTTGCCAACGCTTTAGGTCATTAATTATACACAATAAAGAGATTTAGTTTTTTTGCGATTGATTTCCCGCGGAGCTACGCTTGACCAAAAGTTGCCAATTATACAACAGCATACTTCGCGATAGCCTGAGGCCCGTTAACAGCCTGGAGGGCGGTAACCAATAGATTTTTTTCTTTGCCCATCATTTCTGTGGAATGCTATGCCAAAAACAAACGCGTGCCGTAGTGACAGTTTATTCAACTATTAGCTGTTGGGCTGGATGAGAGGTAAACGCCAATTGTACAGGCTGCAAAACATTCGATGCAAAAATGAAGTGAGAAGGCGTAAAATGGTGAACTATACCTAGAAGCGATGCGAAATATACCTACGCATGCTCAGAAAATGAATGAATGGGAGAAAGAAAAACAACGTGGTATACAATGTTTACTTTTAGTTTTCACACATGTTTCTATATACAGAGAGCTTTGTGTAGGAGTTTTCTGCCAACTTTAACGATAAATGTTAAAGTGAACTGAAAGTGTTACTGAGATGGTTTCACCCATGATTGTAATTCAGTAGAATGGTCGAAAATTGAAACAAAACAGCCGTGCGTGAAGTCCGATCCATTCGGCGGGACACAGCCATCATTTGAGGTTTGGTGAGGACAAAATATCCGCCTGCCTACACCTGCCGAGTCTGCCTGCGCAAAGTAGTTAGCCACGCATAGAGGGCGCGGGCAAATAACAGCTCAAGTGACAGTGAAACGAATTACAGAGAGAAGGGATCACGCGAAGAATGAAGAGTGATGATGAAATTACAGGCATTACCGACTTGGATGCGAGATGCCGAGCAGTCCTCGCATCAATAACAAGCCTGGGTGATGAACGCAACGGCAGCTGCGGACGGGGCAATTGCGTCCTATAAATACTGCCTTTTTTAAGCCCTTAGCGTCCTTACTTGCAACTGTTTTTGATGCTGTGTTAGAGTGATATTCCAAAACTTCAGGCCAATAAACTTGATGTTCCAGTGCTCACCTCTTCTTTTTCTTTTTCTTCTGAAGAAATAAAATTCTCGATATTAACCTTTGTTTACTTCTCTGCCTATTCCCCCTGTGCATACGAGATATTATCCCGATCTCGATTAGACAAGATGAGTTAACGGCAGCAACTCCGATTTAATGCCAAATCTAGGCAGGCGGTTTTGGGGGGTAACGCAAGTTTTTATGCAAATCATACAGGACCACGTGCCTGTGACCCAACGAGGGTATTTTGGACTCATTTATGCTTAAAGAGTAAGCCTCCTGGGTTCAAAGCTCAGGTCATACAGGCATCCGCTACCATCAACGTTATCCGATATTATCAATACGAGGAGATAGTATAAGTTTTCTCGTCAGAAGTGTTCACCAAACAAGTTCTAAAAATGCTTGTCCCGTTGCACCTGAAGAGTAAATCTGAGTTCCTTGTAGCCGGTTGCACAGAGACCCATAATAATATAGCAAACAGTATGTATGTGTAGCAGCTGGTGTAGGCCAGAAAATAAGTGTTCATGTAAGAGATCCTTGCACAAAAATCCTAATGCAGGATTCCGCTGACGTTCCTGGCGTCCATGAAATCTCCGTCAGCAGTTTAGGGGTACAGTAAATTGCTCGACTATGCATTCTCAAATTTTTGTTCATTTAAATCTTCAATAAAGGACACTTCCTAAATAGCCCTCAGCTATCTAGTTAATATGCCAAACAAAGCATTAACCACAAGTTATCTCATTCAATGAGGGCTTTCTTTCACAAGTTACACTGAAACGTTTTTGTGCGAACACTACTTTGACGGATGTCCGCGTCAGTCTTTTTTTCCTAAATTCTAATAAATATACACTTTGGAACACTATTTTACGTGTGAAAGTGAGGATTTTTTCACTGTCGACAAAATAGCGACCGTTTTTCACTCTATTTTAACCATTTTCGTTACGCTATCTCAAAGCCAGACCCTATTTTGCGGTTTTAAATATATATCAGAAGATAAACTGGCGAGCATATGTTTCTTTTCGATGAATTCTCGTCAGGCTTTGACATTTGTATGGTAATTTAATAAATAAACAATGCGGGTTAATAGAAAAGGGTGCACTATTATTCTTCCAACCCACATAGTTTATTCAGTTAATTACCATAAAAAGGTCAAGGCCTGACGAGAATTTATGGAAATATATAGTCACCAATTTATCATCTGAAATTGTCAATGGAAGTTTTTGCAAAGTTTTAAATATAATGCCGTCTATTCATATAAATCACAAAATATTGTTCAAACTGCTGACATTGTGCATGTTATATTTACAGGGTACGCATAAAGAAAAACTGGATATCACAAAACATACCTTACTCAAATATTAATATCATAGCTTAATTTTTGGATGTTACTTATGGACTGCTTGTGCACCTCATTAACCTTTGGATGTGTAGGAACAGGAACTTGGTTGCAGCCATCATTATTCCATTTTGAGCGTGAGCTTACAAATAGTTCCAAATTATACTTATCAAATACGAATAAACTTCGATTTTACTAAAAGTAGAGAATATTTCCAAATCTTACTTCGCCATCTTTGCCTGGCATAAAAAAGAAATGCGTGGGCTGATGACCTAGGTTTTGGTGCATCCTTTCCTCTTATATGAGTGCTCAGTAACTGAAAACCGCGCACTTTTGCCGGAATACATAGGAAAATGTTTTGTTCCAGCCAAATACGTAATAATTAAGATTGATAAATGCACTCAAAAATATCTTCTATATGAAAAACAGAGTTCTCTTAAATTATTGCGCAGCCTGCAAGTTAAAAAAAACTAATATAGTTCTTGATCATTATATTTGATGAATTGCGTTTACGTGTATATGCATGAGACGGGTGGACAGAGTTTAACGGTAATTTGGTACCGATGTGTTCCGGGTACCTTTTCCTGCATTCCACCTAGCATAAGTCTAGCCACCGGCTGCGACCCACGGAAAAGCCATAAATAGTCCATTTAACTTATCTTCCTCAGCGCCTGGCCACCTGCTCCTTACCGTCGTTGCAAATTGGATATTTTTCAGATATGTAAGCTAGCGTAAGTTTCGCTAACTTAACCTTAATGGAACGGACTTGGTAAACCAGGACGCGTACAAAGATCTGCGCAGTCAGCTGCAGCAGTTGTTTCACGTCGTACATGACGGTACAAGGTACTGTGCACGCTTAAAGTCAATCAATGAATGCAGAGTGTTTAAGGTCAACAATGATACGCATGTAAGCATTCAGAAGTCCAGGTAGGCGAACGAATGTTATCGATTAATTTATCGGCAAAGCGGAACTTAATTTTTCCTTGACTAGATCGGTGAAACACCTGCATTCATTCATTTATTTATCATCAGGCAAATACAAAATATAAAGGGAGGGTAGAGTTAACAAAGGTTTAAGCAACCAATCAGCAGTAAGTAGGGGGAGAATGGGGGACAGTAAGAGATCAAGCGGAAGCGAGGGAGGGGTGAGGAGCCCTACAATTAAGTCATGCCACCCGGTCGTCTCGTCAACGCGTTGTAGCGTCAAAACACCACGTTGTCATTGCAGGAGTGACTGAGTCACACGTTCCATCTGCATCCAGGGGGTATGGACTTAACCAACGTTGTTATAGGTAAGCTAGATAGCCCGGACATTCCAGATTATCTTGTCCCCAATTCGTCAGCAGTTGTGCAGGTGACTTCGCACACTGCCGTAAAGAGTTAGTGTAACTATATCGCAACTGAAAGTCCTCGCCATAATTGAACTGTGCCGAAAGCCTGCCGGCTGTTGTCCACAATTGCGAATTTTAGTAGTCAGTCACAGGTTAGGACATAAAAAGGCGGAACCAGGTTCCTCCGGATGTGCTATCGCCAAGAGATGGTAAGCCGCATTGCTATTCTCACCTTCCGGTACCTTAGTTCTGTCTGATATGCAGGCAGTACTGGTGGAATATAGGTAATAAACTTGAAATTATTATGCTTGCGGCGAACACTGACTATTATTGTGTTCCCACCCGCTACGGGAAGGATGCGATTATTCATTGCAGTCCTTCTCTACATAATGGTAGATATTAAAGTGCGCAGCGTGTCTATCTGCTCTAAATTAATGCATGCCTAGGAGAGAAAGTAAATCTGGAAGCACAATTTGGACAATGGGCATTTTCGGATGCTATTGTCGCCCTAGGTTGTCCTTTTTATGAGCAGATGACTTCAAAGACTCCAGAAGGGAGACCGGAATAGCCATTTACGGCTCACTATTCGTCCCCAGGCAGCCATACGCGACCCAGGCTTTTGCAACCGCTGTGGTTCAAGATCACGACCTGTTGGTTAGTGGTCCAATGTTCTATTTATTTAGCCACAGCCTTGCTGTCTTTTCTGATGCAATTGGTTAGGCCTATCTTAATAGGCACTGAACAGCCACTGACTGGACTCACCAATGAGCCGTATAACGAATGTGACCCGTAACGCGACGAAAAAGCCACATAAACCATTCTTAATAGACTCGATCGCAATCATCAAGAAAACGCGCCCATGACTCAATGGTTAGGGCAACGAATTCCTAACCAAGGGGTCTGAGGTTCCAGCCTCGTGGGTTGGCAACTCTTGAATTGGATACGACTGGCTGAAGATGGCTAATACGCCAGAAATTGCCTTCCTTGTTTCTTCCCCCTTTGTCAGAAATGCTCTTCCACCTATTCAGGAAGGCAGGTTTCCGTTAGCTTAGCTGCTGGCTACCTGGCACGGCCACAGCTGATGAATAGTGAAACAGCATTTAGCGAACGTAGGCTGCGAAAAAAGCAGGCTCCGAGGTCTGGCGAATAAGCAATTGAGGACCAGCAGCTACAGTGCTACCCTGGTGCGGAGAGCTGAGGTCTGGCGCACTGACTTCCTTATAAACTGCCGCAAGTTCCAATGACGGTACTGTGACATGGAAACTGCGAACCACCATTAAGTAGGTTTGTTTGGCACCGCTGCCTTTTGGGTAGGTTCTTGAGCAATGATACTAGAGAAAGCACCCTCGAACAAAGAATCCGAGCAACTGATGGGGATTTACCTGCATTAAAAATCCCCGAGATTCCTCATGAACATATTCACTTACGATACTGCGATCCATGCTACGGCGTCCACGGGAACCGATGCGCTCCGCAATCCTTGTCCAGCTGTGTGGGCGAATAGTATGCCAACTGGACTGCTCAATTTAAAACGGACACTTGGTATTGGCTGCTGGAATTAACGAACACTTCTGGAGCCTTGTGCCCATTATCTGACGGCGTGCATCCGTCATTCATACCACGGGGATGTTTGTTGCTTGTCTGATGTCCGAATCCTCGACTGAAGTCGATTCCCGCCTCACCTTGTCTCACAGTGGCCCACGCAACTCATCTGGTAGATACGGTGGGAATTTTGCAGTTTCAGAACAAGCAAACCATGCAATACTGGCATGGGAACCTGTCAATATCTACATGGATAGCATTTGATGAAAGGGTCACTTAACGGGCATTGTTGTCTTCCCGGTGTATGCACAACATCAGCTGCCAAGCAACAAGATAAGTAGAAGTTCGACTCTCAGCTGCAGGAGATATTTCAAGGATTTCCTCGCCGCGATCTGTTGACGGTTGCCGGAGACTGGAATCACTGAACTGGGCCCAGCGATTTGTCAAAAGCTCACCTTATTGGTCGTTTTGGGCTTCGATCTCGATCCGACACTGGTGAGAAGATGCTGCATTTTGCTGATCAGAACAGACTTTTTTGCACCAACACATGCTTTCAGAATCGCCCTAAACATCTACTGATCTGGTGTTCAAACGATGGCCATACCACCAATCAGATCCATTACATTACATTACATCGCATTCGCAACCGAGATGATCAACAAAGTCACACTGACCCCACATTTTAGCAAGCGATGCCGTACGTCACTAACGTCTCAGAGGCCGTAGGCCGCCTTCTTGCACCACTTGGATTTGGAGTCACACACGGGCCGGAGCCAACCGTAATGAAATGAAAGCACACAGTGCCATGGCGAGAAACATCTGGAGTCGTCTATAGGATCTGGTGCGGTTGCGGACAAAGCAGCTTCTTCAGAAATTGGAAGACGCGAATCGCCGAACATGTGGCAGCAGTGTAGAGAAATGAAGCAGATTCTCAAGTTTCAGCTCAGTGGACGAGATTTTATGAGACGGAAGTTCTCACGAGAGGTGACAATCGTACAAGTCGCGAGTTACTTAAGCCGTGGTTTACGGACTCCAGTCTATAAACAAGTGCAACGTCCTGCTCAATCCATATTCAGTGCTGAGGGTCAATTTGGCCAAAACAAGTTGCCACTTAGGGAACGCAGAGGCCAACGCGTCATCTAATACCAGCGCCAGGGAGCCAGATGGCCGAGCAATCATCATGTCCAATTCCACCACGTGTGACGAAAGCTTAGCAGATCAGACCCGCACGCCGCTCATTGGCACACAAGCAAGCACTCCTCCATGATGCGGAGCCGTTAATTGTCATAAGCGTGCAGTAACATAATTAATAACCTTTAAACACTACAATTCCTGCTGCATGAACTACTAGTTTCTGCTATTTTCTCCGATAAAGGATCTGCGACAGCTTTCGAAACGTCACGCTTACGCGCCTGACCATTTTTTCGTTAGCACATACCTGGAGGTTCCCCTCTGACCCATGCTCAAAATACCACGTGCGAGATGCCCTGGTGTCGCAAACATCCGACGACGGAGCACTACTGAGGTCCTAAGCACAGAAATTTGGGCCCTTTTTGCGACCTGAGCCGACGGTGAATGCAGTAGCAAATGTTTATCACTGAAGAAATCCGCCTACGGGGCAGCTAAGTAAATTACTGGTTTCATTTAGTGGCATAGCAGTGACTGGATCAGCGGCAGAACCCTGCAGCTGTCGACTGAGATGACTCAACTCAGGTCTCTTAACGATGCTTCATTCCGCCGTCTCCAAAAGCTGACAACAAAGTTGGCTTGGGATGATCAGCAGAAGTATTAGTCAGAAACAGCGACACCTGTAAAGCAAGCAAAATTTAACCGTGTGTAAGGTGAAATCTTCACTCACAAATCGGGAAGAAACGGGACTGGAATTCCTTTTAGTTCGAGCGCCATGCGTTAAATTACGTGAAAAATTAGGGCTAGTGTTAAGGTGTCGTATACTTACTCCATAAAGTTTAACCTATCTGGAATTTTACGCAAAGGGCACTGCATTATCGAGGTCCCTATTCCCAGGTCATAATCAGTAATCAGAGAAATTTTAATGGTGCAACTGCATCAAAAGGAACGTCAAACAAAATTGTGAAGCGTATCCTTATACAGTTTCTTCAACCGAACCCGCCATACTGGGATTTCGTCCTTGTATAGGCTGCCAGAAACCCATAACACTTATCGGCCAATACCATCAATTTTCCAAAAAGAGTCTTCACCAACAGTAGCTCTAACTGTACTGATTAAATAAGATGAACTTTTATTACATTCTGCATTTGCAAAGAATCATGGTGACGATTTCTTTAACTGTCGGAAGAAAAATAAGAAAAATAAGTAAATGTCGTCATTGAAGAAGTATTGCCTGTGCACGTATTTGCCACAATATGAAAGGATCCACACAATGATAGTGCTGAAAATTCGATGACCGGGTGGTAGATCAGAAGAAAAAGGAGCGTTTACCGGGAGAGGTTTATTATAAGCCTGACGTTTCGGGTAGTGGTCTCGTCTACCCATCCTCAGATACTGGGTACTCTGGCTCAAAGCCCCCGTCTTAATGCCGTCCTTTTTTGTGTGTGCCTGTTCGACCAATCACGTTTGAGCCACTCTGTGTACCTCTGGCTGTGTCCTCAGTCATCTCGTCACCTGGTCTCCTGCCTGTCACCGTGTCACCCTCTTGTGTGTACGTCCCGTGGCCTTTTGTGACGCAATGACTGGGGCTCGGAACAAGCACGTTGGCCGCGGCTGCGTAGGCTGGCCGCGTGGTAATGCCGCATACGCTGGTGTCAGGCCCCCGTGTGTTTCCGGCATGCCCACGCTGACCGTGATGTTGTCTACACACGTGTTTACCTCACGTGCGTCGGTTTTGGCCTCGTGAGCACTTGGTCAATCGTCCTCCGTCACGCCCGCGTTGTCCGATATCTCCTCCATCCGCGGATAAGAAGGTCCTTCAAACATAAGGGGCCGGTAAATGTATGTGACGTTTGACTGAACAGTCGGTCGATATCCAGGCCTCTTTAATCTGCCTTGACGTGTGATCATCACCCCGGCCCACAATTTCAACCACGTCAAAGTTGAAGTCATCTCTCATCGCTGTTGCATGGGTGGCTACCTCCGTCTTTGGGTCCAACATCCTCACGGCCCGCTTATGCTCCTGCATTCGCGTTTGAAGTTGTTGGCCAGTTTCTCCGACATAATAATAATTTGTATATTTAAGGCCCAAGGGGTCCTGTCGTTACAAACTTATAGCTATCATGAAAATAAAAAAAATAATGACAAATAGTGAACTCTTATAAAAAAATTGTCATCGGCAGTAAAAAAACTCTGAAATCGGTGGATGAGTTCAGTGGCCCACCGATTTCCAAAAAACTATAGCAGAAAAAACATTGCACGTCCCACAGCTGCACTGAAGTCGGTATACGACGCCTGACTTCTCCTGTTGAGGTATAGGGTCTTTCGGCCGCATTACCTGTTGTCGGATGGTGCATGTAGGCTTGTGGGCAACCCCTATTCCAAGAGGCGCGAGAGATCTAGCCACAACTTCGGAAACGCCTTCCATGTACGGGATGCTCCGCCACGACTTTGATAGGCAGGTTCCCTCGGTTCGCGGTTTGGGTGGCATTCGAGCCCGTTCAACAAGAGTTTGTGGATAGCCATTTGCTCTGAACAGTTCTCGGAGGAGCTTTGTCTCGTCACGTTTGGCAGCTGGCGTGCTGCAGTGGGTTTCTACCCGTCGGTATAGCGTACGTATACAACTGCGCTTGTGCTGTAGCGGATGATTACTATTGTAACTCAATATTTGTGACGTGTTTGTTGGTTTACGATAGACAAACGTCGCTAGTTTGCTGTCCGCTTGGTGGCATACGAGAACGTCTAGGAACGGAAGTCGGCCCGTTATCTCTTCTTCCATCGTGAACTGCGGGTCGGTAAAATTGAGTTCAGTCGCTCCTTGCAGTGGTTGATTTGACTCTGGTTGATGACAACAAAAGTATCGTCAACGTAGCATGCCCAAAACTTCGACTCGTACTCTTCAAACAACAGTCTCTGGAGTTTTTGCAGTGCGATCTCAGCAATGAACCCGGAGATTGGGGACCCCATTGGAGTGCCCTTGATTTGTTCGTACGCGATCCCGTCGAAAGTAAAGAAGGTTCTGAGGCAATGCTCCACGTGATCTATTATATCCTGGGCTGTGGGTTGACCATCTCCCTAATCGTACTCCCGAAGTAGGAGGTCGCGGATGGTTTCAACAGCAAGCGCCTGTGGTATGGAGGTGAAGAGCGAGATGACATTGAAAGACACAATCCTTTCATCTGGCTCCACTCTGACCGTCTTTATTTTGTCAAGGAACTGTACCGCCGAATCAACTGTCGTTCGTGAGCCCGCCATGAGAAACTTGAGTCTATGGAATAACCAGTTTGCCAGCCTGTATGTAGGTTTTGCCTCGGAGAGAGACGATCGACCGTAAGGGAACGCCTGGCTTGTGTACTTTTGGGAGACCGTAGAAGCGTGCCATAGCCGCTTCGGTAGGCTTCGCCATATACCAGTCCTTGATGGTAATGACCTTTTCTTTCTTGAGTCGACCTAGGGTTCTACCCACCTTTGCCAGCAGTGGCTTCGGGCCGGCGGCGTTGCTGATTCTGTAAGACTCTTGATCACTGAAGAGCGTTCGGATTTTGTTTTGGTAGTCAGTTTTATCCAGCATCACCGTTGCTTGACATTTGTCGGCAGGTAGAATGACTATCTGCTCGTCTCAGAGCCTTTTGTTCCCCTCCTATAATTGAGTGAGTTTTCGGGTGCGACATAACAAGGGAGGTGACCTGGTGTCGAAGTAGCTCCTTGGTTTCGTCCGCAGCGCTAGTCTGGCGTAGCCCTGATTCGAAGGCAACAACAAAGGTGATCGGATCAGCGTCGGCCGTGTTAAATCAGGCTCCTCATTGCAGAACTTTTGTTTCAACCTCGCTTAATTGTTTTGACGAGAGGTTGTGCACTAACGTTTCCTCGGTCTTCGGGCATTGTGCAGTCTGCAGTGCCCTGAATTTCATCGATAAGTCTTCATCCCTTTTTATCCATTTCTGTCGTCCCAACGCGATCAAGATCTTTTCTAAGGTGACGGTGGCCACTTCATTGTAGCGGCGGTTGAAAAGTATCGAAAAGTTCTCACAACTGCATGCATATTTCTTTAATCGGCGATGACAATCTTAAATGAGCACTCTGGTCATTCGCCGACTGTGTCTAAACATAGTTTGTTTTGCCCTATCTGTGTTGACAGGAGGCTTTTAGGATAGGCATTTTGGCATGATATAGTTGCAAAGGAACCTGTGCAGGAAATGGAGCTGTGCATTAGTCGAGGCCTGCCGCAGGACTGTTTTTTGCCAACAACGAGCCAGTTGAAGCGCTTCGCGCCCGTAGTCTGCAGTGATAGTGCTGAAAATTCGATTCCCGGGTGGTAGATCAGAAGAAAGAGGAGCGTTCACCGGGCGAGGTTAATTAAAAACCTGAGGTGTCGGGTAGTGGTCTCGTCTACACATATTCAGAAAATGGATACTCTGGCTCAAAGCCCTCGTCTTTATGTCGTCCTTTCTTTCGTGTGCCTGTTCGACCAATCACGTTTGAGCCACTCTGTGTGTCTCTGGCTGTGTCCTCAGTCTTCTCGTCACCTGGTCTCCTGCCTGTCACCGTGTCGCCCTCTTGTGTGTTCGTCCCGTAGCGTTTTGTGACACCATGACTGGTTTTTCAGCACACACCGGACACCGACTTGGAAACAAGACAGTTTCGTAAAAAATTAAAACCGAGCAGCACATGCATGAAAATGTTCTTTAAGTAATAGTTATCTGACAGACAGCTTGGTAAGGATGACCTTGAAGGCCGCCACAACAACCCACAATACATGTGGCTTTGCTCCGATTTCCAGGAAAATAAGTTTGGCTTTAAGGCTAGGTCTACAGTTAAGTTAAAGGTTAGAGTAAGAATAAGGTTTATGTTAATGTGTAAGGTTTCGGCCCACGTTAATTCGATGAGTTTAGGTTCAGGGCAGAGTTAGGGTTACGTCCAACGTTGTAGTGCAATGTTATGCTAGGGTTGCAGTTTGAGCTAGGACATGGTGCCATTTACCCTTCTTACAATGCCATCTGTTTTATGTAAGCAGGGCGTACTTTTTTCAGTGTCTTTTACAGGCGACCATACAAGTTAACCTGACAGTTTAAGCAGAAAATTTATGCAAAACACCAAAAAAACTAAGCGAAATCTTAGAATAAACCATAGGTAATCGAAGGGTAATGCAGTTGATGGTCCAAGGCACGTAAAGCTACCCGGAAATAGTATGAAAAGTACACGTTATATCACCAGGAGAGGTTTACTAGAGGTCTGACCTTTCTCGTAGTTGTGTCGTCCACCCATCTTTAGAGATAGAACATTTGGGTGCACGGCTCTGGTAGTATACCGCTCCTTTCCGTGTGCGTAGCCTGTCGATACCGACTGAGCTACCGAACATCCAAGCTTCCTAAATCTGCCTTGATGTGTGGTCGTCAACTCGGCCCACAATTTTAGCGGCGTCAACGTTTAAGACGATCCTCCATCGCTACAGCATGAGTTGCTTTTTTGGCTTTGGTTCCAGCCTTCGCAAGGCCAAATGATGTTCATGTATTCGCCAACAAAGCTGCACATCATGCTATTGCCCTGAATTCGGTAGACAGTGGCTTGCTTCAGAAGAAGAAAAAATATGTGATTACTGGAACACGAATTTTATTTTCCTGACGTTTTGGATTCTGCGGAGAATACTTAATCATAGGTAACCCTAGGATGGTGTTATACATGTACAGATTGTGCTGTATTTATAGTTTGTAGCGGTCATCCACATACGTACTATAATTACCAACTCCTGTAGCAACCGCTTGGCGTCTTACTTGGCGCGGTGATCGCTTGGCCGTTAGCTTGCGAACAAATAGTGGCCGCGATTTCATTGTCCGCGTCGGATGCGGACTTTATAACTGCGTGACAATTATGTTCACTGTTGTCGGAGTTGTTACTGGGCCCGGCCTTTCCCACGTGACTCATTCTCTCGCTCAGGCAAGGTGTCAGTACGCAGTATGGGAACGCCAAATCGGTGCGCTTGTTGACTGACTATGCGCCTGAGAACCATTACTCAAGCAGCTCGCTGCTCACGCGGTTGTAACCTCGGCCCTTTTAAACTTGAAAATATGGCCAGGTCCCGTCGAACAAGGTGCAACTTCGGAGATAGCGTCTTCCTTCCTCACCGCTACTGCAGTTTAAGATCTAAACAACCCCCAAGCCGTACGTCAGTAACGAAGAACTTTATTAGCAACCAAGAAACAACGTGATATTTTCGTTTCTTATTAAAAGTTGTGTCAAGTTAAAAACGGGGCAGAGTTTAAGTCAATAAAACAAAAGGGTTATTCATGTCACTACAACTTTTTAATCGATTTTGGAGGTAGGCCTATGGGAAATTCTTATCCTGGGAGGCGCGATGGACCGTGTTACGGTTTCAGAGACTCCTTTTATATACGGGATGCTCCGCCAATGACAGAGAGATACGGGCCATACACAGCGGCTCAGCCGGTAGTTGCAGTATACGAACACGGAAAAGAGCGGTGTGTAACGAGATTCGTAAGCCTGAATGTTCAGTGTCTGACTTTGGGCGGACAACACAACTACCTGAAACATCAGACATCTGATAAACCTCTCCCAGCGAATGTTCTTACTCCTTCTGACTTAAAACCTAGGAATGGAATTTTCACTACCATCAACACGCAAGACCCCGTCCATTACAACCTACAGCGAACAGAATCAGTGATCTGTCGGGCATGGATTCGTGAATATAGGAAAATATAACTCAGTCTCCCGGTCCGTATGTTGAAGAATTAGTTGAAGAGCACCACGCCCACTCCTCTTGAGCTTTGTTTCCGTTTAGGAACACAAGGACCAAAATTTCAACCTCTTGAACTACGCCATTCAACTATACTCAGCCCGCATAACTAAAAACGAAAAGAGATTCCTGGAAAGTGCGTAAACACCCAAACGCGCATTAAACTGTCTTCCAGGCATTTACGCTGCACTAGGAATTCTTGGGCGGATGGAATGTGCGCATATTCAGCCCCAAGGGCAGCCAATCACAGGCCCCCCATGAACTTCAAAATCAACCAATCAACTCACAGTGACGGACGCTTAGTCGTGTGCTCACGCCGCCATTCCGTCAACCCACACACGCAGGCTAATGTTCGCCCGCTTGCCGAGTGCTCCGCTAACCAGCCAGTGCCATGCCAGTAGATTTCCTCTTTTCCAAGACGTATGCACCCTTTAATTGTGCGATCTTTATCGAGTAATAGGGTATCAAAAAAGGCTGCCGAAAAATATCGTGTCCTAGGGGATTGACTAAGACTGGAAAGACAAGATTACACAAACCTGCGTAGGTTTATCTTCTAGTAGAACGCTAAACTTTCTCCAACACTATCAATTGAATGCTGACTAACACACATCCACAGACTCAAGCGCGCCAGATCGATGCAGACTAAGACAATTATTCCAGCCAGACCATGTGCAGATGCTGTTCTAGTGCACAAAAGTTTTACGTACCAAAATCTATATATATATATATATATATAGTTGTAAAGTGCCCTAAATGAGCTAGTGGCCTTTTCGGCCACACGCACCAAAGTAACTCTTACTCGCACCAGGGTTCCCGTTACTCAGACAGAGCACCCTGGATAGGTAATAGCTATATGTGCAATCCAATTCTACCCGTCCTGATACTATAAAGCACAAGAATACTTGAGCACGATCGTTGTCAGAATCGCAGCAAGATTGAAATGTTAATCGAAAGTGGAAAACTACAATCAACTTTGCGTTGTTGCGTTGGTAAACTCGTACCAACTAGTTAATTCCGCTGTCCCCAAGGTTACGCAAACCCTATCTCTCCTTTATAAATTATTTAATACTGCCTATCATCTGTGATGTAAGTTTGCTCGAGATTTTTTTTCACTAAG
This sequence comes from Ligula intestinalis, assembly GCA_036362985.1. NCBI lineage: Eukaryota > Metazoa > Platyhelminthes > Cestoda > Diphyllobothriidea > Diphyllobothriidae > Ligula > Ligula intestinalis. The sequence goes on from JAYGXS010000001.1 coordinate 47,346,713, forward strand.
CACACCGTTGCTGTTTATTACCTTGCCCATCAGTATGCTGTATTTGAATTCGAAGTTTTGCTCTATTCATCCGATAAAATATCACGACTTGTGTGAATACGTAAAAAACAGTTAACAGTTAATGCATATTTAATCATGCCTAGTTTAACCTGTGGACTATGCTCAGAGTTATTTTAATAGAACTACCGTTAAGAATATCGTCCAAAACTCAACTGTAGATCATTTTTGACTGTAACCTATGCGAAAACTGTATAGTGATGCGCTAACGTGATTAACGATTGGCGCTCTTTGCGACACATCTAGTAGTACGGACAGACAAGCTTGACACACGTAGGAGCGCTCACGTGCGTTTGCCCTGAGTCCATCGCGGCAACCTGCCTAGATGTCCCGTCTGCGCCAGTGATCATAGTCTTCATCACGCCTCGGCGGATGCAAAAACGCGGAACACGCTCGTAACGGAGAAATTAATGAAACCTTGCAGCTGATGCCCTAATGGATTCATTTTTTCCCCGAGGATATAAAAGTCTACTTTTGCCAAAATCTCCTTTCCAGCACTGAGACAGATGAAATTTTGCCCGTATGAACTTTTGCGTTTTAATTTATTATTTCGGCTGCTACTGCCTGTTTATCTGGCTCCCGTTTCTAACACCTGCGCACCGCAGGTTGATATGATGATATATAAATGCATCAACAGTGAACTAGGCTCCATCCCTCAGGGAATTCACCCGGATACAAGGAAACTTGACCTCTCAAACAACAGGATTGAAATTCTGCACGAAGATAGTTTTCTCGGCTTCCGTCAGTTACAAACCTTGAATCTGGATGACAATCGGATCTACAAAATCACTGATCGGGCTTTTGATGCGCTGGCCTTGACATTGGAATACTTGTCGCTCAGAAGGAATAGACTTTCATTCCGTGTGTCATCAAATTTTCCTGTGTCTGCTTTGTCCAAGCTAAAGAAACTTCGAGGTCTGGATCTGTCAGGAAATCCATTGGGCAAAATAGCCACTGAATGGTTTAGTCCACTTGGAGAGACACTACGGATACTCCATATCTCCAATTTGAATGGTCCAGTTGAAATTCAAAACAATGCTTTTGCTGGTCTTGGCTTGCTTGAAAATTTTGATCTTTCGAACAACGAATTTTCGGCATTTCCGGAAAACGCCCTTGAAGGAATTCGCCCAGAGAAGCTTACTGCTATCAACCTTACTCACATTTCTTGGGTCTGTGATTGTCGACTGCTATGGCTGCGACATTGGCTAGCACAAGTTCCCCGACAACCTTATGCAAAAGAAAAGCAAATCACAAGTCCTTGCAAGTACCCGAAGGAATTTAGCAAACTGACACTGTTAGACCTTCCAGTGACTACCTTTCAATGTGTCCCGAAGCTACAGGCTATAAATGCGACGGCGGCCAACGTTTATGCGCAGAGCAAAACATTCTTGCATGTCTCTTCGGCTGCAGGGGAGACCATTCAACTACGCTGCACCTTTCTTAGTCAGCCAAAAATGCTGGTTAGGTGGTATAAGAATGGTGTGCTACTGAGACCTGAACTAAAACGTATCCGTCAAGAAACATCGAAGGGTACACGGTTCACGACCACTCTTACGATTTTTGACCTACTGTATGACGAGGACTCTGGCAATTACACCTGTACAACGGCTAATAGTCGTGGTTCCGCAAGGGCAGCCTTTCAACTCTGGGTCAGCAGTCGTCATAAGGACGCCAAATTTCTTCTAGATGAGGCTGAGCGTCCTGACGATGACCATAAAATCGGCAAAGTAACGGCTAGTAACGCTGAAAATCAAGAGCATAATGGACAACAATCCTGGATTTTGCCCCTTGCTACCACTTTCATCGGGCTGTGCGTTTTTTGTGGAGCTGCGCTCCTAATGGTTGCGCTTTACTACAAACACAAATCCCGATGCATCAGCATGGCTATGCCTGCTCCTCTTCGCGAGGCCAATATGCGCCTAGAAAGTGTTGAACGTCTGTTAACGCCACAGGAACCTGAAAAATCCTCCATCAGAATGTCAGCTGTTTCGCAAAAGGAGATTTTGCCGATTTCCTCTTTCAGCTTCGTGAATGGGTGTGCACTGGCATCAGAACCTCAGTCAGTTACAGCGATGTCTGCACCGCCCAGACAAACATGTGCTTACATGCCTGAGCTCAGCAGGAAAATATCTCCACATTCGACTGAAGTGTCTAGTTCTCTGTTGACTTCTAAAGTTGGCCCGCGGCCACAGAGTTCCCCACGTCCAATTAACAGACAGGCAAATTACATTTCAGCCCATTACGCAAAGGATACTTCCCGCGTTGCTAATATGCTTTCTCCTGAACTGATGGGCTCCGAGAAGCCCTTTCCCTCCCTCCCAGTCACCTCCCACATACCCTCCCTGGAGCGCAGTGCTGAGCAGGAAAAGCCAGAAGAGGATGATCGCCCAGTTGTACGAACATTTGCTCCATTTCTGTCTTACGATAATGCTGAAAACGAGGACTCTGATTCCCTGAGTGAGCGCCAATGCTACAAGGCCTCATATACTGGTGCCGACGCTGACACTGGCAGCGGAAGTAGTGTCAGCACCGATGAGGCCTGCCCGGTGCACGGAAGCAGAAAACACAGCATGGAGCAAGGTAGCGTGGTGAAGGAGCACTTTCAGTCAAACTGGTGCCCTGTTCATTTTTCAGTAGATGGGCTCAAAGGATCTCTTAAGAGGACCTGGAGCACAACGTCTAAACAGGATTCCCTGGCCGGGAGTAGGCCGTATGGTGGGAGGCAGTATTGGCGTAATGGGCTTTCCAGCAGCACAGAAGAGATTGCAAGACAAAAGTTGAGAATGGACAGCGACTTTGAAGTGACCCTTCCAATGTACCGATGGAGCACACTTCAGTACTCTGCCAGGAGACGACAGCTACTCAGTGGTAATAAACCAGACGGACAAAAGGTCTACTTTAAGGCTAGCTCATGAGCTGAAAAATTATTTTTTAATAATGTCAATAAAAAGTATATAAAATGAAACACAATACTCACTTCTCCACGGACCATCTCAACTTGACCTTTGGATCTGGTTTAATTGATAAAATGCATCTATAAGACGTGAATCGTAATAACAAACATAAGTCACCTTGTTGTCTTCCACACAGCTCGCAATGGGGGAAGGTATTTAGACCTTTTAAGCACTTTCACTGGGCACTCAATGCAGCGTCTACGATACGAAGACTTTACTATATCTGGACTTTTTATTCAGACAAGATGCACTGTATTTGAGGAAGCTCATGACGACCGTTGAGTAAAAACAACAAGTCTTTCTTTCAAGGATTGTGCTATAAAAGGGTCACCTTATCACAGTTTAAATTCCAGTTAAGATCTTGCACTGCAGGGAGCCGCAGAATAGGTCAAGATGTATGCGAGATAATCTAACAAGGTAGTGACACTAGAGACTATAGTAAATTATTCGAGCACAACATGTCCATTCATTTATGTGACAACATTAAAATAATTTTGAAATAATCAGTTTTATTTTTTTTAATCTCTAAGCTACTAGTACTGGGTACGTTTTACCAGCAAGAAAAGAAAATAATTGTTTCGCTTGGGTGTACACGATTATGGTTACCACGTTCCAGCTCAGTTTTGAATGATATTTTAAAGACTGAATCAGAGAAGCAATACCCATGTCATATTGCCTCAGCGTATGAGTTACATCTCTTGTTTTACTAGCAAACTAAAGGCGATTCTGTGACAGTCTTGTGGGCCACTTACTATCTATTGATCATAAATTCTACATTTTAAGACCACTTAATTAGCAGCAAGTTTTGATAAAAATTATATGAGAGCTTTAAACAGTTTTTGTCAGTTTAACGTTTCTTGCAAGTGGTACCTAAGGAGTCTCATAATCGACTCCTTAACACTGACAACAATCGATATCACAATATTTGAAGTCATTATTTAAGGAATAAAACCAAGCTGACTTTTGAAAAAAACTTTCAGCATGTCAAAGCATCTCCTCCTTTGATAACTTTTTAATATGTTACATTTTCGTACTAGTTATATATGTCAACCACCGTAATAACTCTAAAAATGCGGTTTTACAATTGCAAATTAAAAAAACTTTTTTGCTCGAATTTGCAAATATGACTGTTAAGAGTTTGATTCCAAGTGAATTCTTGCACGGTGAAAAGTTGGTTTTCCGTGAAACGTCTTCTCCACCTTCCATGCAAGCTACACCAAGAATAGAAGCAATACAAGACTATTGTGTGCCTTTCCCGTTCTTTCTGGTATGTGGTGAAAATTGTTTATCCCATACAAAGGTCAAAAACATGAGCACGAGGCACGACATTTATGGATACGGACAGCGCTACATGGGTTAAAATGTGAGATTTCTTGAAAATATTTTTGAGTGAAAGTGATCGTACCCCATATGAACTGGCTAAAGTCTTCCTGGCTTACAGTATCTAAGGCCTACGCAACTTTCTGTCATAGTCTTGAAAGGGTTACTTTCTTTTACTGTTGCAAAATCATGACGTTTCGTAAATAAAGGTCAATTTCAGTCACTAATCACCCAAAATGTATTCTTTAAAATTATAAGATAAAATAAGATAAAAATCTCTTCCAACATATCTGTTTCTGTTTATCTTTCCAACGTTAACAGTGCCATTAGATCGAAGACCATTAGTTCAGCTCCAATTTTTTTTCTGGCAGCAATTAAGGTTGATTGCAGTCGAAGGCAATAAAACGTCTATGTATTTTGTAAGACCGACAAAGTTAATGGGAGTGCGTTAGCTAAACAAAGGTTTATTTTTAGGATATTTAACATCGGGATGCAAGTATATCGGCTCAACTGTATGTTCTTTCTAAACTCAGAAAAGATCTGATCTGCTGCCTATTTGTAAAAAACTGGGCCATCATGCACACTTCCGCTTTGCTTCGCCCGTGTAGGCAACTGTTTGGCTATGGTTACTACTGCACCGATCCCGACTATAGCCTTCTTGACTCCTTCTTAAGACAGGGTATGTTTGAGTGATGAAGAAGAGATAACGGCTCAAATCTACTATGACAACTGATGAATTCACGCACAACCAACCAGGTTGAGACGTACTGCCGACATTATGGTTCGCGATGGCTAAACTGCCATGACTAATGGCTCTTCACAATATTTGTTCATATAACTTTATAGCTTAAAGTTTGACGAGACGCTTTCTGGTGAAATGCACTAAATATCCCATTTTTATGATATATATATACACACACACACATATATATATATATATGGAAAGGTGCATAAGCAGGAGCACGATCTGAAGATGTCAGGCAAAGAGTTAACTTCAATTTCATTTTTTGTATTTTTTGAGAAGTGTTTTTTCAACTGACTATTCGGGGCTATTACACTCGCAAGTTAGTGCTGGAAATAATATTTTAATTTGCCCTGCTAGCCCTTAAAAATGCTCGTGGCAATTGTGGAATCCGTTTTGATTAGAAAATAATTTGAAGTTTGATCGTAATATGAACTTTCGTGTGACGCAATTTTCAGGTTATTCAATTACAATAGGGCATTGGATTTTGAAGAGATATTTTACCACCACAATAAAAATGACTGATTAATTTGTATGCATTTCGCACACTCAGTTCGGCCCTTTTCAAGCCCAAATGAATTTTATGCAAAAGCCTATGCCAATATTATTTATTGCATTTATTTTTTACATAATGCAGTCTCCAGAAGTATTATTAAAAAGATTGCATTTTTTGTTTAAAAAACTGTTTAATTCCTGAATAACTTTTAAAATGATGATTAATGTAGCACTTTGATGTAGCGCTTTGTATATTGCTTGCGTAGGTAAATAAGTGTTTTTCCATATGAAATGAAACGGAGGCCATTAAATATTCATAAAATGTCACCATGGATGCAAATCATTTTGTACAATTTGCAAGTAACTTTAATGAATAATGTTTTAGGAACTGAAATGTCTAATATTTAAAAATATAATGAGTAAAACCTTTCAAAACGAAAGGATGCATTTAATTAAATGCAGATTTTGCATAAGGTTTTATTTTCTATCAAAATATATAAGAAAAATTTTTTTAAATATTTTCTTCAGATAATAAAAGTCAATGAAGCTGTAAAAGTCAAAAAACGTATGCATTCATGTTTCACGGTATGCTTTTGCACCCGGCCTGACGCAACTGATATACCTGGGGGATTATGCCAAACAACAATCGTTATAACTAAAGTAGATAAACAATATTTTATACATGTAAACACGCGTTACCAATTTCCCTTAAAAGCTCATTGACTTTCCAAACAAATTATCGTTTGCCGAAAATAACATGTATGTTATAGATTCAATTTTAATGTGAAAATGTTTTAAACCACAAGTAACATAGCTGAAAATGTTTACAACTCCATTAAGGTTCATTTACAAGTATAGATAATATTATGTTTCTCTGCTCATTAAGTATAACAATTTAATATTTGTGTTCTGTTGAAATAGAGAACTGGCCATCGACGAATATTACATACTCGATATAAGATTTTACTTTTAAAATTAAATAAACGTTAATATGAAATCAGAAAAACCCAGGCCCAGGACTTCGATAGTGATCTTTTTAATAATTGTTTAAGGGATAATTGCACAGTAACGCAATGGAAAAAAATTAGCTCTGTACTGAAATTTTAAGTTTTAGAAGACAATCTAAATATTGCATTTATTTGAAACCTTTAGTAAAGCTTGTTTTCGTAGTATCGTGGGCAGTGAAAACATCCACCGAATGATTATTCGCTTTCAAAATAAAGTTAAAGAAAAGAACTGCAATATTTCAAAAACAAAATTAATATATAACATATATATATTTGCAGTTTTTGTTCATGTTACAAATGTTGGATTCCTAAATAGAATTGAAAGGTTGTCAGGAGATGTCAGTGATTCCTAGGCTAAAATGTCAGTGATTTCTAGGCTAAAATCATGGCATCAGGTTAAACTGAAATGAGGCTTTTAATTTCGTGCAACCACTGAACCCGTTAAAAAACCAGCGCATAACATTGACAATTGTCGATTACTATAGAATGCTCGTTTTTTAAATGGATAATACCAATAAGTCCTAGTTAACCGAGTCCAGACTGGTAATAGCTTTTTCAGCAAAACCGTACTTTAAGTTGTCAGTTCTTACCAAAATGCTTCAAGTGCGATGATTCGGGCTTTAAATCGTAACTGTGTTGCATAAGACAATGCCAAATATGCAAAAGTTTGACCGTATTGTGACAGCTCCCTTTTATTAAGAAGCAGAGCCCCGTTCACACTTTAGATTTGTCCTATACGAGTCATAGCAGTCATAAGTCTGCTAATGGTCAATTTCAGTAAGTCGAAGTTTGTTGCGTTACAGTATGATAACAACATTCGGAGTGAAAAACCTTTATCTTCAATTCATTTGTGATCCCCTAATATACTGACACGAATTTATGAGTATTTTTTCTGATTTTACCAACGGATAGGTGCCTTTGTTGAAGTAATTGCATCTATAAGTAGGCAAAAGTTCGGATGATTTGATATTAACGTAACCTTGATTTTAGGCATTAACCGGGTGTTTTAATTTTTCACGTAGGCAAACTAATTTTGATTTATAAAAACTTTGAAAAAACATGCAAACACAAATATCCTAAAATTAAGCCCCATTACAGCTGATAAAAACTTAATACTCCAATGTCATACCGGGAACGTCGACTTGGAGCTATGGTAAATATAGCTGATATTTGTTCAGATAATTTTCATTCACTTATGTCTGACCGTATTCGGAGCGCACCATTATGTGCGCTAAATGTGCTGCTGGACTGCAAGGTGGCCAATGGGTTTGCGAAAGAAGGAAAATTGAAAATGCTCCTTTGTGAGATCTGACATTTTTGCATTAGTTATGTAAACCAAGATACTTAGCTGCTCTTAGCTCAAAAATGCAGTCATTATTTGAAATGATGTAAATTATGTGGATTGATTATAGTTTAACGATCAGAACTGAACTCCCTCATAATATGTTGAGTTTTATACCTTATGAATCCTCAACATTTAAGCTTCACATGCTACTTAACGCAGATGAAGTTGATTCGCTACCTCGATATACGCATAAACAGTTTTTTATCCACAAATAAGGCTACCATAGCGTGTCCTTTGTCCATTCTCTTGTGCCTTTATTGCCCATTAGGAAATAATTTCGTTATCACACTTCACATGTTTATATCTTCATAAAGACAAAGTCAACTTTGAACGATGGAATTATAAGATACATGCTAAAACCCCAAATTCTCATTGAAACCGACTCTCAGCAGATATATAAGCGAAGGATTTTCTCGTTATCATGAAGTGGATAAGCCAAAGTATTACCATATATGTACTGCCTTTCATAATTTTAAAGTTATACAGCGTGTGATTAATTAAATTTCGATGTCGAAACTGCGAATAGAAACTTAAACATCGAATGTAAATTGATTTCCATAATTACTATCACATTATCTATTCAATGCTTTTGAGATTAGGCAAGTCATGAAGAAGAGTTTTTTTCCGGCATTACATGGCTTCAGTTTTCCTAATTGATTTTGTAAATTAATGGCAAAACTTTCCACTTTCAAAACTATTTTTCATGTATTGATCTAAAGCAATATAAACGGACCGTTTGAAAATTAAATTCACTTGACCTGCTCCCCCTACGTTTCTTTTGAACGCACCATGGAAAGTGTACGTTAGCGTGCAAAGTTCTAAGGTCATAGTGGGCTTCTTAGTGTACACGTTAGATTTGTCCTGATTAGATGTTTAAATCTAGAGTTAAACGTGAAAGATGAGACCCGAACATTTCTTTGAGTACATGCATTTTCTATTATACCTTCGAAATTTTTTTAGGAAAAACTATTAACATACAAAAAGTCAGGGGCCACGTAATGAGGTTGTTAGCGAGCAAAATCGGCAAAAAAGAAGGCAATTAAGCAAGAAGCCCTTCATTTACGGTATCTTTAGGTTATTATTTACCTAATCCGTTGATACATGACCTTCTTTCCAATGATATGGTACTCCTGGATTTATTAGTATTATCCTTATTCTTTGCGTTTAATACTGCAACCTTTGGTAAGGGAAATGTTTTACAAAAGGAACTTGCTGAAAAATATTCCTGCTATGGAAGTGCGGGTGATCTTTATAAGGCATTGGTTTTTCTATTTTCAACTCATCGCTATATAATGACCATCAAGCTTGTGTTTGAAAATTTTTGCAAGCTATTATAATATAGAATAGACTGAATATTCTCACAATAAACTTTTGTTCCAGCGTCAGCTTTTGCAAATATCATACTCAAATCACTCATTTAGGTAATGCAAGTCCTAAAAAAGTACAGAGCTCTTGATCTTATCGGGAACATTTAAATGCATAAGAATGAAGAATATTGGCTGTTGAATGTCGTTTTTTCTATTCTGAAGGACCTGTTTGCATCACATTATGAAGGTAAAACGAGTTCAACCTGATTATGCCTGACTGTTTACAAAACAAAGGTAAAATAGGCATGGATCTGAAATAAAATATACCTTTATATTACCTCTCACTTTGTTATGAATTTCAAACAAATAGAGGCTAGACCAACGTCCTCTTCTGCCACCGATACTGATGCTATTGGTAACGATAGTTCGCTGAGTTCTACAGGAGGCTATCACTATTAGTGTTTGTCAGTTTAAGAGAAGTGACTTGGTAGTAGGAAATCAATGAACTAAGTGGTCGCAAGGTGCTTTCAGTGACGCTATCTTGCTTTCTAATGCTATGTGCGTGCGGATCACGTAGGCACCTGTGACCAGTTTTGGCCTTAGCACTTCAGCCCGTTTGAGATATGATTTTCGGCTTGTAAAGTTGCCGATCAAGGTGCCCTTTCACCGCGATGGCTGCATGAAAACGATTATTTCCTTAGATTCTAGACTGAAAATTTGGCTAAGTCATTATGTGATCTGCAGGTTACGACAAGGCAGTCCAGTCCTTTTCGACAATGCAGGAGTAAACATGGTGTGTTAAGATTCATACTCAGTTAAGCAAACGCTTTCGACATTGTTCATTTTCTAGCATCACTGAAAATTGCACAGGCCTGATGAGAATCAAAAGCAGACGTTAGTTGAACAGTCTTAGGGAAAAAGAACAAGGTGAAGATACTTAAATAACACTGCTGAACAAGAAGGAAAAATATGAATTGTTCTCAACTGAACATTGCATTAGGAGAGGGGTGCAAAAAAGCAACGGGTAATTAATTATCTGGATCCAAGGGTGCCAAATTACTACTTTTGTACTGCCAATGCAGCGACATTGCCATCAAGTTATCCAATGAAACACAATTTCGTCCTCAATTGCAAAACTTTAAGAGAAATAATAAAGTAAGAAGGTTAACCATTACAAGTGCCCCACGGTAATTGTGCACATAGCTAAGCTTTAACAGGCAGACTAAAAGAAGACTTTAAGCAAATACCTATTTTTTCCGGAGAGCTGTTCTTAAATACACCCCTAAGGAGGCACTCTCACACCAGAGTAGTGAAAGCAGGTAAAAAAGACGCTTTCTTGTTAAATGATGTGTCGTGTACTATACGAAACTTTAAAAGGCACCAATTATTAAGAGATAATGATTTAAGTTAGGTTCCGGAGAAATGAAGAGCACACAATCGGACGAACGGATTTATGCAGAATCAGTTAGCAGGCTTATCATTTGGCTGGAGACTGAGCACACTTACCTTCTAGAAAAATCGGCAACTTAGTTAAATAATTATAAATAGACGCAGGTAGACAGGAAAAAGTCTGAGGGTAAATGCTAGAATCCAGCATTGTTTAGCGTTTGAATTTTGCCCTGGTAAATTGCCACGACCAGATAGATGGGACCTAATGTTAATACTAAATCGTTATAGGTAACATTGGCTCAGTCTTTTAAAAAGTCAACTAAGCGCACGCATGAATTACGCGCAGCAGGTCTTTGAACATATCTTGCATCTCGTTGGAAGAAAATTGGCATCCGCACTTACTCTATAGATTTTACCCTTGAAAAGATAGTTAGGTTAAGTTTTCACAAATGCATAGTTTTTATGCTGATTTTTTTGGCGGAAAATGAACCGACCAAATTTAAATCTTGCATTGACCTATGACATTCAAATTCTTCGTGAAAATGGTAAATAATTGATGAAGTACTGACTAGAAGCCGTTATAGGTGGATATATTGAGTACACATATGGGGATAGCAGAGTGCCTGTAGGCTTTCCGTATTTCAAAACTGACATGTTAAAAAAAGCTGAATGGGTACTCCGTGAGCTAAGAAAACTACCAACAGCACAAATGTTCAGCAGATATCTAATTTCATGCTAACTTAAAATTAAATTTATGGATGCCTGTGTAAGAAATATTTAACTACGGATATTAAAGTTAAGCATATTTGCTTGCTTCAAATTTCTTCCTGGGAAACGATGTTTCACATTCCTTATGGAATTCGTATGTATTACCGACAACCCCTGCGTCAGTGACAGTACACGGACAGTGACCAGTCTCAAAATATTTTTTGATTAAGTTCGTTCGATTAAGTTATGAGTTATTGAAGACCATAATCCCAGAAACCTCAGTTTTACTGGGGTGTCTTCAGATGAATCTCTTTCCCACAGCTGGTGAAAACTAAACTCAGAAAACTTGACTCCCCAGTCAAGTACTTTTAAGTAAAATGCGGTCAAAACGTTTATTCTTGTATCCTTTTAGTAACAAAGCACACATTTTTCAATTTTCTTTTCAAATATTAAATGAAAGTGCTATAATTATGTGTGTCTAAAAGATCGTTGAGTTTTAACCCAGATCCTGGTCTCTGTCAGTTAACCATTTCCACTTCCAATAAAGAAGGATATAAGTAGTATGAATATAAGGATTGCATTATCCCCATAACATGTCTTAGTACGTATGTGTACTTGAATGTTGGTCTGTGATCCTCCTTGCATGTAGAGTATGCAAGTTATAATTTAGAAACACAAGAAACAAGTCACAGTGATCGAATCTTGTTCTTTTTCTCAATTACTTCTTGTGACTTGCATGCTCACTTCCATTGGCAAACACATGTCAGCTGTAACAGGGGTTTGAAAATCATTCAGAAATCTAGCCAAAATTTGTTGAGGATTTCTAGATTGGTTAGGTCATTGTCATTTGGTACATTTTTTAAAATTCACTGCACGTTCGTTCCAAACCTTTCTTAAAAAGTCTACTTGCTATTTTGATGTAATTATAAGAAGCACTGTTTACTCTTAACTTAAAAAACACTTACGGATATATTCTCAATGATTCTATAGTTCACAGTAGGTGAAAAACAGCACCTAAGAATTTACTGCTGCCCAAAAGGTCTACGAAATTTCATATATCTTTCGCTAGCCGGACACTTCTTACAGTAACATACACGTTTTTCAAGCGTAACTATATATGAAAAGAATGACCGTTTCAGTATTTTATTTCCCACGTCATAAAATTAACTATTTACCAAAGTTCTTTCCATAAACCTTCAAACCCTGTAACCCGCCATTGTTTTAAATCCATTTTAACCATATATGTCAGTACTAGAATCAAGAAGGAAGCACTGTTATCGACGTTTCTCACAGGACGTTGAGATAACATATCTGAAGAAACAATAGTTAACCTTCATGACTAACATTCTTGTTGGTAACAATAAAAGATTTCATTACAAATGATAAGCTTTCAATTGCTCATTAGGCGCGTTTATTTATCTGAAATTTTGAGCGTCGGTGATGGAAACCTGAACTTAATTAAGAGGTAAGCAGTATTTGCAACCAAACTCGAAACAATTCACAGGAATGTTCAGGCTTCTTATTACTTTCTCGTGCGTAGGACAATACTTAAACGGAAAGTGAGAATCAACGCTTGGACTCAGCATAGACGAATAGTTGGCAAATTTTTTACAAAATTATTTATAAAATAATGCCATTATTAAAAAGTCGTATGGTAATTAATGTACTGCTAAGCTATATTTTCTTAAAATACAAAAGAGCTAGAGATATTAGCTTAAAGTTAATAGAAAAAACTGTTTTCAGTTTTACTCTATTGTACGATAATGTCACTAAATAATTCGAGTTTCAAATGGTAATGACCAGTCATAGGTCTCTTTCTTTTGGAACGTAGGTGTACAATTGAATTTAATGAAGCACTTTGCAATTAATTATTCTCACAAACAGGCAGTTGTTGCAGATGCCCACAGAAAAGATTGTATTCGCCAAAAAACGCAGCAACCTCAGACCAGTACTGTTGAGAGGAAGATAAAAGTGCTCAGTATTCAAATATTTTATGACAAGTTGTGTGAATATATATTATTGTGCAAAACAAACTGAAGAATAAGGCTGAAATATACATTTCTATATGGACAGCGCTTGGGTATAAAACTGTTTTGTTACGTAACTAAAGAAAGATTCAACTGTTCAGACAAACAGATCGTATGGGGTTGCCGAGATTTATGCAATTATTTTGAGAAATAGTACAGGATAAAGCGAGATTGGCTTATTTCTGGAGAGTTTGGTCAATTCCTCATTATCGAAGCCGTAAAGGCACTTAGACGCACGGAAATGGAAGTTGGATGTCTTGATCTGCCTTGATGCTTTAGAGGATGTTTGGTGGGCGTTTAAGCCGCCTGTGTTATGAGTCCCCGTCTCGATGGGAATGCGGTGTGGTGGCAGTTGAGCCCTTTGCCGGCTTTTTTTCCTGTCTGATAGCTCCTTTCCTCCTTAGAGAAAGCTCGTCACTGGGTCATCTGCGCGGATTTCTTAACCTCTGTGTGACTGTCTTGTTTTGAGCTTTGTATACTCAATTACGTTAGACTGTATAAGCTATAGGAAGATCAAAAATCCTGTTGCTGAGGGTGGAATTTAAATACCATGCTTCAAGTGTTAGCCGATCCATCTTTGATCTGTTCCTCAAAATTGAATTTTTTGTCAGTTTCTGTTGCGTGCGTTGCAATTGGGAGTTTGGGACTAGCCTACGAGTTCTTGATTGTGTGTAGGTGGGTCTGAAAGTTCCACCCGGTTTTCCGAATGAAATTGCAGTCCCCAAAATTGCAATGTTTTTTGTACAAGTACTGAGGTTTCAGTAAGTGGTGGTGTTACCTAGGGTTGCATCAAATGGCAATGGATGGCTGCTTGTGGTCGGTGGGTGGGCTGTAGGCGTCGAGGAACAACCCTCGGCCATCGTTTGATGCCTACTTTTCTCGATAAAAGGTTTGCGCTGCCCATTAACCCTGCAAACTGTTTAAAGGTAAAATCGTTGAGCTCTTTTATCTGCTATTGTGCCACCATGTGTTCCGACTCTTTTGGAAACAGCTGCATTTGTGAGGCCGGATTTACAGAAGGTCTTCAAGTGACACATTTCACTTTCAATCTGTTGTCAAGGCAGCGATGAAGAAAATGCGTTACGCGCAAGTTAAAATATTTCGCAACTTGGAAAAATTGATTAATCTAGGATAATAACTTGAGAAATACAACGGACACGTCTGAACAGTTTCCGTGAAAGTTTGATTTTGCGAAGGTCTTGGTCGGCTCACAATTGTCTGTTTTAGGCAAACGCTTGATGCTTGACTTGAAAATTTCAATGCCAATTATAAATGAAGGACTATAACAGATAAAACCTGCAGTTGAACAGTCTTCGTTTGTCAGGATGTCTGAGCCTCTAATAGTCATCTACCTGCATCTCCACAAGTTGTCTAGGGTAGTAAAGTGCACCATGCCTTATAGGACCCCAAATTAACATGTTTTCGCTTTCGCATTCATGTCAGTTTCGGAAAAATATTTCACCAAAACATGATTTGGAGGCATTACAAGAGCCCATAATAGGCTCACTGAACAAAAACATATGAAAGAGAAGAATCACTTGCGGAAGTTCTATCCCTAGCAAAAGTTTGTTATCACTCTAGGGAGAAGCTACATATACTGTATAAGATGTTCTTTTAAAAAAGACTATGCAAAAAATTTAGAACTGCATCTTAAAGTGATAATGTCGAAATAAAAATTACAGGCACATATTCTGACATTAAGAAAACGCATTTAAATGAAAAAAAGGACTCTCAAGTGCAATTTTGTATTTCAAATATTTTGCCACACATGAAAGAAAAGGTAACGTCAAATTCCGCCAAAGTTTCAGATTATTTAAATGACCATGACAATCATCTGGCGGATTCCAGATCGATTGCTTAGGAAATCCTGCTAGTGCATTCAATATACTGTATGGAATTGGTGGATTTCATACCTTTCTGGAGACCGGGCAGGTAAACTTGAATCAAGGGTAATTGAACTCACAGCTCTTTGTGGGGCCTCTTAGCTCAGGCGGTTAGAGCGTTGGCTCTATTAAAACCTTCTCTGACTGTTTTGGATTTGAATTCTGCCAATGCGGCGGAGTCATTCACAACTGAATTTAGTGAAGACAAAATGCAAGTATACTGTATTCTCACAAAAATAAATCCAACCTTTCTCTTTAGCTACCAAATTAAGTCTTGCTGGGGATCAATTTATACAAAATAGCAGTTTCTGCCATGCATTTAAGCACTTTTCGGTGCCATTACAGCAATCACATTTAAAAAGAAATTTGAAGATATCTCTAGAGTCAACTGAGTGGCCGCTGCCAAACAAGGGGGCTAAAATGCTATTGGAAGTAAACGATTTCATGCTTGGTTTCGATAAAAAGGTAAGCTGTACTAGCTTCTTCCTTATTCACTCATGTCAAAACACTCTAGAGTTTCCTCATTCTCGCATGTTTTACTTCTGAACACTATGACAAAAGGAAAACCTGCATCTGCTCACAGTAGGAATTTTATAAAAATGCTTGCGTTTTTCACATGACCTGTTACTGCGTTAAGTTTGGTAAGTGCAACTAGCTCTATACAGGGATATATCAATCATAGGAAACTGTTGTTAGGCTTGTCATAATTTAAATGGAAAAAACACTTGTTTAGTCTAAAGTCGATTGCAAAAAGCATACTAAATTCAAAGAGGAATCACTTCAACCGCAAAATTAATACTTGAAAATTTAAAAATGCCGTAGTCTCACTAACCAGCCAATTGAAATTTTATCAGCACGCTAATTTTGAGGTATGCATGTCCTTGTGGACGGAAATAAATCACCCATCTGAGGATATGTATAAAGATATGCACATATTTAGCTGGCTTGGAGGCCGGAAATGGCTATGACCATTTTGCGTTTCAGCTTAAGGGGCAAAACGCTCACATGTCTTTGCAATGCGACCAAATATCAGCAGTTGAGAACCGCTGCCAATACATAGTTATTGGGGACTTTGCTTCTGCAACCCGCCTGACATATGTCGCAGCTCCTATTTTGACCCAAGCCACTTCTTAGCCAATCACCGCTCGAATCTGACGTTTTGGATTCTCTAGCACAACAAGAATCACTGGCATTTAGGGAAAGTAGTGCGCTGTGTCGCCTAATTACGGACCCGTTCGGCTTCAAACATTCGATGACTAAGCAGAGTTGGCCTATGCAGCGTGGTGGCAGAGAATACTCGAAAGCTGGACATTACAGTCTCCGTAAATGTAAATGTAAGCCACCTACTATACCTTGAAAAATGAGACCATCTGAAATTAATTTTAATAGGGGACTGTGGAGCCATACCCAAAGACAGTTTGTAGTTTATAAATAGGAAGATAACAGAAGAATACTTCACGAATGAAGGATAACGTTCGCATTCCACGTATTTGCACGGATAAAGAAGAAGAATTGTCGAGCACCGAGTCAATTCGTTAATTATTCTGAACATTTGAACTTTACAGTAGTCCATCATCACAGATAAAATAGAGCAATAAAAGAGTGGCTGGGTATAAGGTGTATATAAATCAACTGTCGAAAGCCATCAATTCGTGAGGGGTAAGACACCACAATGAAAAAGGCGGGGGGGGGGTGAGGGAAATATATGGGTATACGTTGATTAACCATCAGAAATATCAAGGTCCATTGGGTCTTTAGTACCAGCTACCTCTCCTTGATGTCCTCGTCAAGAGAAAGCCCAACGGGGAAATTGAGACGATGGTTTACAGGAAGGCAACGAGAACAGCACCATTTTTTAGCAATCACAGCAAACTTTGAGTTGCTCACAAATGGATCTGTGTAAGAAGGCTCTTAAAACGGATTCAGACCCACTACAGTAAACCGGAGGAAAAAGAACGCGAGACCCAATATCTCCGCGACCAAGTTATCTGGAATGATTATCCAAGAGAGTTTATAAACCAAAGTCTACGCGTTCGGCCCCGGAGGACTCAACTGGAAGAAGTACCAAGGATATGGCACGCTGTGCCATACATCAAGGACGTCTCAGAAGCGACTGAGCGCATCGCTGCGTGACTAGGTTTTGGAATTGCACACAGAACCTTAGCTTGCCCATGCCGGAAGCAAGACCAGCAGAGAAATGATTGAAGCCTGGTCCACGGAGAGGAATTCAATCAACTGGTGTGTCCAATTGGCGCCGGCATACATAGCTTTGCGCAATCAAGTACAGTAGCCACCAAATACCATGTACTGTACATAACTTTGTGTAAGTTTGATCATTACTCGAATACCAGTGTGAATGCATTTAGGAAGATTTAGAAATAATAATGAACTACATCAGGCATATTAAGTACTTAAAAGAACTATAGGAATTGCTAAGTGTTTTTGAAGAAAAATAAAATTTTCTCGATATAGTGTTAAATTTAAAAATTGATGCAACCACTTTCCATATATAAAAAGGAGTTTTCTTTAGTCAAGCTATTCTGTAAACTTTATTCTTACTGGATAAGCATTAATTGAATGTCATCAAAAAAGTGTGTCATCATTTTCCTTGCTTTCACTGTAGTCATTGATAAATTTATAAATTATGCATATGTTCGACATTTGCACCAAAGCTTTTTTGAATAAGATAGATATAAAGAGAATTTACCGAATCAAAGTGTTTTCCGATATTAGTTTTAATGAATATGGCAATGTTTTTGATATAAAGAAATGCCTCAAAACAGCAAACCACATTGTCGAGAGTAAATCTTGTCCGCAATGGAGTTGTGAAACAACTATTCCTAAGATAAATAAAAAAAACTTTCCATAAAAGGTTACCTCTTACGAAGTACTTTTATTAGATATTCGGCTGCCGAACTTCTGCGTACATGAACTTTTCCAACGTAATCTGTATACTTAATAAAATCGGTGACTGTCTCCGTGTGTGTCTCCGTTATCATTGGTCGCCGGAGTCAGGTTGACACGCCTTGTGCGCCTTCGATGCACGCATGTTAGTACCACGATCACTTTGTAGGCACGCGTTGTCGGTCGCCCGTGCGTGTCGGTCTCTACGTCGCTTCCTCATTCTACCGTGCACGTGAAGATTCAAGTGACGCCCGACGTGAAATGCGGATGTGAATACGCCACGGGGGAGGGGGTGGGCGGGGGTGGGAAAGGGGTCATCGCTTCCAGGTCGTCGCGGCCGCTTGAAAGGTCTATCCCCGCCAATGTAGTAAGGGCTATAACTGTGTTTGCACAGCTGCTTCAAATTCACTCACCGTAAACCAAGCATCCAAACGCCACCGACACCGTCTCAAGAGGTCGACACCTTGCGTCCTCACACCTTCAAACAAAACTTGAGACGGTGACCACGGGACGAAATTAATTGTCGGCCTCATTCCCCTCTCACCCCCTCCCCCCACCCCCATTTCGCTGGTCCCCAATTATGACTAGAATCTGATGCCCATGATCCCTTTACACATCTCTCTCCCTCTTACCCCTTTGCTACTACTGCATGGGTTGAGCGTAAACCCCTTGACCTACTATCACTTGGACCTCCCCCTTTACTTACGCGTAAGTTGTCGCGGCCGGTTGAAAGACCGCCACCCCCCCTCCCTCCCTCCAAAGCGATGCGGCTAGCTCGTAGACGTTCGCAAGAAGCACAGGCAGAGACTGGAGACTAATGCCATACGTCAGCGATATCGACGCGCCCAAGAAACCGAAGATCAAATTCTGCAAAGAAGACACGAAGACGCGATTTGCCATCAAATTAACTTCTTCCAAGAAACCGAGGTCCAAACCCTACGAAGGAGAGAGCTAAGTAGGTTAGGAGATTCGCAACGTCGGCAAAACGAATAACCCAGACGTAGAAGTGCACGTCTGACTATGCAAGCATCACGGAGAGCAGATCAACGCCCAAACGATGCTGGAAACTCCAGTTTGCAACCAATTCCCATATGGTTTGGCGACTCTGGCCCGTCGGTTGCTTCCATAAATGCTCAAGTGTGGGACAAAGCCTCACTCAATTACAACCCAAGTCTCGGTTATGCGGAAGATGTAAATTTTTCCATTGGGAAGATGGTAGAAGGTTGCGGACATTGTCGGGCGAAAAAATGGACTGGTGAGACAATTGGCATGTGCTGTTCCAACGGAAATGTTCTACTGAATAACTTCCCACCACCAGAAATACTTCAAACATTGCTTGCTGGTAATACCGACGACTCGAAGAATTTTCTTTCTAATATTAGAAAAATACAACGGTGCGTTTCAAATGGCCTCCTTTGGTGTCAACGTTGTTCGTGAGGTTAGATTTATGCCTACCTTTGAGGTGGAAGGCCAGGTTTGCCACCAGATTGGATCGTTACTACCTCCTCCTGATGGCGAGCCGAAATTTCTACAAATATATTGCTTAGAAGACATAAACCTACGGGCTCAAAGCCGATCCCGAGTTTACCCAGACCTGAAGCATAATATAATACTGTCCCTTCAAGACATGCTACACCAGCGCAACAGCTACGTTAACAGTTTAAAGTCCGCCCTGGAGATGCACGCTTCCATTGACTTCACTATTGTGATAGATGCCGATAAACGTCCTCGTGGAGAACACCAACGAAGATTAATGCTCCCGCATGCAACGAAGTGGCCGTCATTATGTCAAAAACACAGCACGGCAACAGGGATATTGTCTTGAGAAGGAGGGACGATAGGTTGCAAAGGATATATGAGACGCACCGTTCATTAGACGCCTTACAATACCTTCTCATGCATGTTAATGGTGAAGATGGTTATCGCTTCGGTATACCTCAAATTCGCACCCGTAAAGCAGGAAGTTGTAAAGCCTTCTACTCATATTAATTTATGATTCAAGAACGAACTTTCAACCTACTTTGTCGATTTAAAAATTGTTCCTGCAATTTTCTGTTGATATGTTTGCCAAAATGTAAACAAACGCCTTTGCTATTTCCGCACACACCAGGAAGAACTTCTCGTGGACAACTACATCCATCTTAGAGACAATATCCTTTCTGATGGTGGTAATGGTGCTGGTCGTAGTCAAATTTTCATCTTGCCGTCAAGCCACACTGGGTCTCCTCGTTACATGCATGAGAAAACCCAAGATGCGTTGGTTTACGTTAGACATTATGGTCGCCATAACCGTTTTCCGGCCATTGAACACTTAAGCGTCCACCTGGAAAATGGCCAACGGATTTACTTTACGAAAGGATTCCTCTTGGATCAGCTTCAGAATCCTAAAGATGCAACTTTGACTACTTACTTCAAATTGTACCAGCAAGATTCGTTTGCCCAGACACTTGTATATTCAGTTCCCCTCATACTACACATGGCATCGAAACAAGGGGGCCCGACGAAAGGTAGGTATTCCGGTTGACGGACATCCGGACATCAAGTATGATGTGAAAATGCGCAGAATTTACACTGTTCACCCCTCTCAACAAGAATGCTTCTACTTACGAATGCTACTCCATGAAGTTAAAGGTCCAACATCGTTTGAAGATCTAAGGACGATTGACGGTTTTCTGTGTTCTACCTACAGAGAAGCCTGTGCGAGGCGTGGTCTGCTTCAGGATGATAATCAGTGGGAGAACACCATTGCTGAAGCTGTCATTGCTAACGCTCCTCTTCAATTACGACGACTGCTTGCGTTGTTGATCAGAAGTTGTGAGTTGAACTGCCCCCATGATCTATGGTTAAAGTACAGAAATGATATGTCAGAAGACTACCGACATCAAGTAAAGTTGCAAAATGCCCATCTTTCTGTAGACTTCAATGCCGCCATCTACAACATGGAGATCATTCACATTGAAAAAAACACCTTGGTTGAAGTGGGTGGAGAGCAACTTGAAAGGTATGGATTTCTTCCTTTTGACAGGAGCATTGGAAATCAGCTTCCAACTGAAATTCAGCGGGAAGTTTGCTACAATGTTACCGAGCTGGCAGCATACATGTCTCTTCAAAAACCAAGGATGCTGGTCGATCAACTTCACGCAGTACTGACGACCATGTTTCATCTTTGGATGCACCCGGTGGAACTGGCAAAACTTTTGTCATTCAGCTGCTTTTAGCTGAGCTGCGCAAAGAAAGCAAAATTATTTTGGCTGTTGCATCGGCTGGTATAGCAGCGACGTTACTTCCCGGTGGCCGAAGTGCTCACGGTGCCTTCCAGCTTTATCAAAGTTTACCTGATGATGGCACCGCAACATGCCACATAAGCAGAGGTAGTGGATCATCTGAATTGTTGAAACGGTGCTCAGCTATAATTTGGGACGAGTGTACCATGGCCAACAGAATTGCACTGGAAGCGGTAGACAGAACGCTGCGTGATGTAACAGGCAAAAACATTCAGTTTGGTGGCATCAAAATGGTTGTATCTGGTGATTTCCGCCATACACTACCGGTGATTCAAAGGGGTACCAGGGGTGACCAGATAAAATTCTGCCTAAAATATTCACCACTATGGTCAACGGTGAAGACATTAAAACTCACGACCAGTATGAGAATTCTCCTGCACATTGCCCATGAAAACGACGGATTATCCACCAACATCTTGAAGATTGGCGAAGGGAAAATTGACAGCGATGCTACCGGAAACATCCCTATTAATTTGGTTGCAGCTTTGCTGAGCAGTGACGAAGACCTTAGAGACCTTAGATCTCCAAAAAAAAAAACTTAACCGACGCAGAATGGTTATGCGAACGAGGAATTATTGCTCCGACCAACAAATTCGTCAATTCAATTAACAACAAAATTAGCCGTCTTCTTCCAGGTGAGGAAAAACTGTACAAATCATTCGATACTACGGTTGATCCTTCCCATTGTGTTAACTATCCAGTTAAATTCCTGAACAGCTTGAAATATCTGGCGTTCCATCGCACAAACTGGTTCTGAAGGTTGGCGCGCCAATTATGCTGATGAAAAATATTGATGCACTGCGGCTATGCAATGGCACAAGACTAATTGTCAAGCGACTGATGTCATACCTTATAGAGGCCACAATTATGACCGGCTGTCCAAAAGGGGAGACTGCTTATATCGCCCGCATTCCTATCGTGCCATCTGACACTCCGTTTAATTTCCGATGACTTCAATTGCCCGTGAAGGTTTGCTTCGCCATGTCAATCAACAAGTCTCAAGGTCAAACCTTCAGGGTGGCTGGAATTCACCTGGAAGAATCGTGCTTTTCCCACGGTCAGCCCTACGTTGTGATATATCGGGTTGGCTCGAAAACCAATTTGTACGTATTGGCATCCAACTGCGTTACAAGAAATGTCGTTAACTCAGAAGCGTTAGTCTGACGAATCTACCTTCCATCTCCTTACAGTGCGTATTGATCATTATTTCCTGCCTTTTAATGATCCCGTATTTCTCACGATTGCTTAATTTCATGATTTTGCTCTCTTAATGCCCACATTTACAACTTTTCGCCGCATACATACTTATTTAATCGCTCATATTTTAATGCCACCTGTGGACACGTTTGTGATGCAGTTGGACAAGCATGAAAAAAGATGTTCTCTGTAATGATTCTAGACTAAGTACATTGCCGCTTGGCAGCAAGTAAGGTTTGCCACCAAACTTCTCTGGCAGAAATTTCCTTTAAAAACCATACGGCTCACTACTTTTCAGTACTTTGTTTGCTTAGAATAACTGTTGACGATCTTTGGGCTCCCGTGCTTTGATATCTGGTCGGCAGACCCGGTAACCAGCAAGGGTGTATGATGGGCTCAACTCCGGTACTCGGCGATGTTCTCGTGCCCATTGCGATCTTCCCTTCATGTGACCATTAGGGTATTGATCAACCGCGATGGCCTCCTCCTGACATGATTCCAACACTTTCAGCAGCAGGACATCCGATTTACATTTACCCGTTGCCTTACCTCCCGGCCTCAGCCCCACACTCAACAGTTTTTCTCCTTAAAATCCCGCAAACGGCATTCGAAACTTGACTTATGGAAAATGCCTAAGGAGTTTTTACTGTCTTCCCCTAACCAACGCTGATCCAGTTCTGGCAGCGCCACAGGTTCTGCATAATAACTATGTACAAAGAGGGAGTTCAAAGGTATTGACCTATGAATTTCCCAAATAAAGCTTAAATAAACTGGACATAATCATTTAAAGAAGTTCTCATATGCGGTATACCTAGGTGTAACAATGAAATTTGAGAATTTTGAGAATTTCTTTAAGCTTCCTGAAGAAAACAATTCAAGTTGACTGAAGATGAAAAAACTTTCTTTTCTCCTTATAATGGATTATATTCCGCATAATTGGATTAATTCCACTTTCTGATATAATTATGAGAATTCAAAAAAACTGGCCATATACACTGCCATTTTTCGAAATACTTATTATATTTTTGTCTGTTCCGTTACTAAATAATGCAAAAGGTGAACGTAAAGTACACAAAAAAACTATATTTCTACACGACTTACATTTAATAAGGCCTTCTTTGTCTTAAATTCGCGTTAGCATGTTCGACATTTTGTTTGTGTGCAAGGAAAAAATGCGGATAATTTATGCATTCAATTAAACCTTCTGTTTCTGCATTTTGTGCAAAATACCTTCACAGAATAGCTAAACGTAATTTTTTAACTACAAATCTGCAATGTTACTGCAAATAAATTTGATTCCTTTAACTTGGCTTCACTTGAATCTGAACAATTTTCGACAAATTTTTCCAGTTCGGGAAGGGATATTTTATATACTTATTTATCTTATTTTGGAGTTCCTTCATAGTATACTCAACATTAGCGTACAATTTGGTTCTCTCTTTCGTAATAGCATAGGAAATTCCTTCGATATGAGACTGCTTCCAATTTCCCCAAAATTAATAGCCCTTTCTCTTAATAAACCTAACTAAGATGATGATTCAACTAACTAGAAGGCTTTTGCAGAATTTCATGGTGATGCATGGTCTTTGGCGGCTACTGTACAGTCATGGACAGACGTCTGTCACATAAAATTAGACCCACATCCTCTATAATTACTCCATATTCGTTGCTGACGCGCTGACGAACGTTGACCTCACTGGTGGTTAATCAATGTGTACTCCTATAATTTCCCAGACCCCTTCCCACATCTTCATCGCAGTTTCTTACCACTCACCATCTGCTGAATCTTGACAATTGATTTGTGTGCACACATTTTTACTGGCCCCTCTTTTATTGCTGGTTATTACCTCTGACGATGGACTCCTGTAAGAGTTCGAAAGCTCAGAATAATAAGCAAATTAGTCCTTCTTCTTTATCCATGCAAACACCTGGAACACGAACGTTTCCCTTCATTTGTGAAGTATTCTTCTGTTATATTCCTATTTATGAACTACAATATGTCTTTAGGTACGGCTGCACAGTCCCCGATTAAAATAATTTTCAGACTGTCTCATTTCATCAAGATATAGGAAATGTCTCACAGTAACCCAGACAGTCCACGGAGACTGCAATTGCCAGCTGTTGAGTATCCATTAACATGCTGTATAAGCCAACTCTGCTTAACTAACGAATGGTTGAAGTCGAACGGGCCCGTACTTAGGCGACACAGTGCACCGGTTTAACTAAATGCCAATGTTTTTTAAGTTTTGATCGAGAATTCGGAACCTCACATTCGAACGGTGATTGAGTAAGAAATGCCTCGAGTCAAAATATTAGTTTTGACGTATGCTAAGCGGGCTGCAAAACCTAAGTCGCAAATGACAACTTTCTGGCAGCGGTTCTCAACTGCTGATGTTTGGTCACATTGCAAAGGCGTGTGGGCGTTTTGCCCTTAGCTAAATGGAGAATGGAAAAATTGTTAGTTTGCTAATTGTGGGAAACAGTAGGAGAAACGGTTTTGCTACTGTTTTTTGCCAATTTCTTTGATGACGAATCCGTGACGAATGTCGATTCGTCAGACAAATAAGCGTATTGACCCAACGATCAAGTCGTCTTCTTCTCAATTGTGGGATCTAGTACAATGTGTTACCACCCAGTATAGTATCGGGGGTAAAAGCCATCATTTAAAAATTAAATGTTATCTACATTATTTCATTATATACTTTGAAATTTTCTTATTTATTACATTAAGTCAACGTTTTGCCATAGGAACGAAGGGAATCGTGCAAAAAGTTGTACAAAGTGTTCGAAGCCAGATAAGAAGTTCGAACAAACGTTTCTGAGGCGGTACTCGCGTAATAGTATCGCAATCTGTGTAAATTTGTGTCAAATGTTGTGATCAAAAAACATTTATCATTTAAGAAACTTCGATGTGAGTTGAAATGTAGAAGGGGTGCTTCCGTACAAATAGTACTTAATTATTTTCACCAAATATGGACAGCCAAACAATGCATATGCTTTAGAGTTTTATAATACATTACCAGAGCATTGTTGAAGACATCTGCGCTACTACGATCCCCTCTCTTTTGAGTTGTCATATGCTTATTTCGCCTCTTCCCTACGCTACTACAGTTAATAATGCGGGTTGTGTGGTGGTCTTTTTAATGCTACCTCTGCTGACTATAAAGTCAGAGTCCGTATTAAAGTCCAATCCTGTTTCCAAAACAATAACCGAAAGAAGAAGGAGGCACAGCTGCAGTTAGCTTGTGATTGGGCTTAGCTCAAAATCTGTCCTGCAATCTGCTTGATCAAATAACCTGAGGACCCCAAACCTCTGTGATTCCCTTTACTTTTTTCCTACCAGAACTGGTCTGTCAGTCTAAATCTGATAAAAGCATAGAATTTATGCATATAATTTGTCGACTAAATTACTCCAGATTATATCTTAGTAAGAAAGGTCAATTTGACAAACATATATTTTCAGCAGCTCTTCATCAGGCCAGTAAATTTGCAGGGATAATGAAAATCAGACAGTTGGACAGGGTTAATAAGTGTACTTTAATTATAACTTATCTTTTTCATGCCGCCCGCATGACCAGATCAGGCGTGTAGAGGTCCTTGTGCTCGGGAAGGGGAGGGGAGGAAAGATGGTTAGGTTGTGGGCATCGGTCAGGCGTCAGATACATGGAGTGATAATTGCTGCCATTTGCGCAGAGCAAACAAATATCACTAGGGGGTGGGGGCGATCGCTCATCACCCCCTGGCGTCGGGGTCGATGCTTGTATTAGCGCCTTCTGACAACACGAAACTGTATCGATGGCCTATCGCCTCTCACTTGTGTCCACACGGCGGAGCGGGCCCTGGCAGCAGCAAGTCACCGCATCCCGAACGGCCGAATTCCCCTATTCCATCATAACCATCCACCTGAAGCCTCCCGCCTGGAACGCGAGGGAGATGCTATATGAGCACATGACGCCAATGACCCGCGCATC
This sequence comes from Ligula intestinalis, assembly GCA_036362985.1. Classification (NCBI taxonomy): domain Eukaryota; kingdom Metazoa; phylum Platyhelminthes; class Cestoda; order Diphyllobothriidea; family Diphyllobothriidae; genus Ligula; species Ligula intestinalis. The sequence continues at coordinate 47,373,303 of JAYGXS010000001.1, forward strand.
GTCGAGCTAAATGGCCTGATCACCAAGACCATCAACGACGGCAAACGCCAAAGCTGGCATGAACTTTTTGCAGATTGCAATTTCGGCGGCATCTCAGCTGCCACTTGGAAAATTCTACGTCACCTAACCAAGCCCCAGGCTGATACATCTAACCCGTCTATTAGCTTCGGGGATGGCTACCTTAATTCCAATAATGGTAAGATCTCCGCAAAGATGAACAAGCCGTTCTCGCCCCGCTCAGTGTCCGCTTTCAAAAGCCAGCGCTCCCTTCTTCGTCTCCTCCATAAAGCCCCGCCCCGAGACATTTCCTTTTCGGCTGATGCCATCCTCACCGCCGTCAAGAAAACAAGAACTTTCGAAACCTTAAAATTAGATGGCCTGGCACCTATCCATTTGTGCCACATCGGCCCTAAGGGGGCTGCCTACCTTGCTGCTCTCTTCAACTTTCCGCTGGCTAATTTAATCATCCCCAATTGCCAATAGTAGAGATTTTTCGAGTCCCAGGAAACAGTTCAGAGGAAGAAGATGCGATCAATGGAACAAGAGTTTTATTTGCCTGACGTTTCGGATTCCGTCGGGAATCCTTAGTCATAGGTAATCTGCGCATGTCTCAGACCTGTGTACGATTACCTATGACTGAGGATTCCCGACGGAATCCGAAACGTCAGGCAAATAAAACTCTTGTTCCAGTGATCGCATCTTCGTCTTCTGAACTGCTTCCTGGGACTCGAATATTCGCTACTATTGGCAATCTATTTGGGCGCGATGCGCTCCTATCGGCTCGACGGTGGGAAACATTTGCCCTTCGGGAGTCGTCTACTTATGCGCAGATCCGATTCTTGCACAGGTGTCTCGACAATAATGTGCTACCGAAGTGCGTTTCATACAGACCTCCGGTTAATACAGAGTTGGCGAGACGCAAAGAATTTAAGCACGGCAGAGATATGATCCGAGTGATCCTTCAAGACTGTCACGCGAGGCTTCGCAAGTACTGTCAGAGGATCAGCGAAGAGAGGGAGAAGTGCTTTGAGTTTATGGGCGAGAATGGTACCAAACTGCTCCAGCAGAGGGTGACCGAACGAGCCCGAGACCACAAAGCGAAGCGGGAGGCAGCACTCGAAATTAAGTTTCGCAAGCTACCTCGACCAAATTCATCCAAAGATGACAAACTGGTGCACAACCTGTCATCCAAAAAGCTGACGGAAGAACAAATGCAGGTGTTAAGGCATGGAGCCTCATTCAACACAACTGATGCCAGACCTGCCAACATGGTTGCTGCAGTAGAATCAATTCTGAGCCAAACGGAAGCAACGGACGAAACGAAAAACCTCATACGTCATCAGGTGTCGTCCCTCCTCATGGCACATCGACCACGTGACGTTCTCTCCAAGGTCGAACGTAAGGCACTGAAAGAACTCAGAGCCGACAATGACCTCGTTATCGTGCCGGCGGACAAGGGGCGGTCAACTGTCGTATTGGACAGGACAGACTACATTCACAAAGCTCAAACTTTGTTGGACGATCGTCAGTCCTACGTCCCGTGCAAATCCAACCCCATGAAAACGCTGACACGCGAAATCAACACAACGCTGTTGGCAATGGAGAAGTCAGGTGCAATATTACCAATCGACCGACGCATGGCGAGAGCGCAAGAAACGGCCCTGGCCCGCTTCTATGGTCTCCCCAAGGTGCACAAAGAGGACGCACCCCTCCGGCCAATCGTATCTCTCAAAGGAACTCCAACCTACGGACTGGCGAAGTGGCTGTTTCGACGGCTCAAATTCTTGACCGCTGATTCAGACACAACAGTCAGGTCGTCAACACAATTCTTGGAGAAACTTAAAGGGGTAAGCCTCCAGCCAAATGATATCATGGTTTCCTTTGATGTCACGTCCCTTTTTACTTCTATTCCACAGGACCTGGCCGTCGAGACTATCCAACTACTCCTACGAGAGAAATACGACGAAACGGAGAATCGCCTCGGGCATGCTCAAATCCTCCAGCTCCTAAAGTTCTGCCTGAAGACGTACTTTACCTTCAACGGAACTATCTACGAGCAGGTGAAGGGCACGCCTATGGGTTCGCCCATTTCCGGACTCATAGCAGAGGCGGTCCTGCAACGGCTGGAGTCGCTGGTTTTCCGACACCACAGGCCGAAACTGTGGGCTCGGTATGTGGACGACACCTTCGTCGTAATTGAGCGGGATCAGGTGCTGACATTCAAGGAACGTCTAAACGCCGTCTTCCCGGACATTAAATTTACGATGGAGGCAGAAGAAAACAACCAACTGGCCTTCCTGGATGTCCTCGTTTGCCGCAAAGACGATGGTGGCCTGAAGACTAAAGTGTTCAGGAAAGCAACCAACACTATGCAAGTCCTGAACTACAACAGCAACCACCCAATCGGTCACAAACGCAGCTGCGTAAGAGCGCTATTCCGGCGCGTCGAGACGCATTGCAGCGAAGCGGAAGACAAAATTGCTGAATTGCAATATGTTCGACGGGTACTGAGAGCGAATGGTTACCCGCACAATTTTGTCAACCAGTGCATGGGCAAACGAGAGAAGAAGCCAAGTCCAGCTGGCCTAAACGTTTGGCGAGCTCTTCCGTACGTGAAGAATGTATCGGAAGCAGTCAGCCGTCTACTCACCCCACTTGGAGTTGGAGTTGCACACAGGCCGGAAGCAACCATCAGGCGCCGGGTCATGAGGCCGAAAGACCCACTGCCACGGCAGGAAACGGCTGGAGTCGTTTACCGAATCTGGTGTAGTTGTGGACAAAGCAACTACGTCGGAGAGACTGGGAGATTACTCCGGACGCGAATGGCCGAGCATGCAGCGGCGGTGAGGAAGAAAGACGCCAACTCCCAGGTTGCAGCTCACTCAACGGGACCCGACCATATTTTCAAGTTTGCCGAGGCCGAAATCCTCGCAAGAGGGGACAACCGCGTGAGCCGCGAGCTGCTCGAGTCATGGTTTTCAGGCCCCCAGTCCATCAACAAGCGCAACGATTTGGCCTTCCCCTACGGTGTACTGAGACATTTCCTGAGCAAGAGAATCAGTCACGTGGGAAGGACTGGGTGCAACAACAACTCCGACGACAGCGGGCATAATTGTCACGCAATTACCAAACCCGCATCCGACGCGGACAAGAACGCTGTGGCAATTAATGACCAATCACCGCACCAATTAAGACCTCAAGTGGTGACTACAAGAACTGACAATTATATTACGCATGCGGGTGACCGCTGTGAGCTATAAATACCGTGCAATCTGTGCATGTATCACCCCTTATCTGCGCATGTCTCAGACCTGTGTACGATTACCTATGACTAAGGATTCCCGACGGAATCCGAAACGTCAGGCAAATAAAACTCTTGTTCCAGTGATCGCATCTTCGTCTTCTGAATGGCGTGACAATTATGCCCGCTGTCGTCAGAGTTGTTATTGCGTCCGGCCCTTCTCACGTGACGGATTCTCTTGCTCAGTACACCGTATTAGAACGCCCGATTGCTGGCGCCAGTCAATCATTATCCGTCTGACCAAAGCGGGCAATGACCTCAACCCAGCGACCTCCTATCGTCCAATTGCTATCCTCAGTCCATTAGTGAAGATCCTAGAATGGCTCATCCACCCAATTCTGGTGTCCGCGGCGGAACTCTCTTGTCATCAACATGGTTTCAGATCAGGTCGTGGGACCAGAACGGCGCTTTTCGAGCTCAGCAGTGCCATCCTCGAGGGCTTTTATCGACAGAAGCCCGCGGACCGTGGCAGTCTCAAATGACCTGTCACGAGCCTATGGCTGCGTCCGCCACGATCAGCTCTTGCAGGACTTGGGCTCTCTGAACGTCCCGACTGGCATTGTCCAATGGTTGGCGGTTTATATCAGTGGCCGCCGCGATCGTATCCTTCTCCGTGGCCCTCTCTCTAAGCCCCGTAAGCAGACCTGCAGCGTTCCTCGCGACAGTGTGCACTTTCCGACGCTCTTCAACATCTACATGCGAGAATCCCCACTCTCCCCGGCACCTGCGTGAGTGGTATCGTACGCGGACGATGTTTCGTTTTTCTGCCGGCACCATCACATCAATCAGGCTGCACAGCTCCTCACGGAGTTCATGCCTGATGTGGAAAACTTCTTCACCCAGTGCGGAATGCCGATCTTGGCAGGCAAGTCGTCCATCACTGTTTTCACGCTGGATCCAAAGGCGTTCAATCGTCACCCGGTCATCACCGTCAACGGGGCGTCCTTACCGCTCGTCCGCAAGACCAAGCTCCTTGGCGTGCGTTTCGATCCGCCTTTCACGTTCTCGGACCATGCCAGGGAGGTCGCGGGCAAAGTGAACCGCTGCACCAAAGTCCTCAAGGCTCTAGTAGGTACATCCTGGGACTGCGCGAAAGAGACTTTAACGATCACATTCACAGTGGTGTCGAAGCCGCACCTCACTTATGCGGCACCACTCTGGTCTTCTACGATCAGTTCTTGCAGCTTCGGCCATCTCTTGTCAGCACAGAACGCCAACGTCCGCGTGATCACGGGTTGCTATAAAATGTTGCCTATCGATCATCTCCATGCAGAGGCTTCTATTTTGCCGGTTGCCCATTACAACACACTCTTAGGCCACCAGTTCTGGTGGACCTATTCGTAACCCGGCCATCCTAAGCACCACCGTTGGCGTGCTGCTTACCCCAGCGGCAACGTTCGGCCGTCCATTCGAGCTTTCCACAAGGAAGCTGTCGCCTCATCTCTCTCAAATCTACCCATTGATAGCTCTGTCACAAAGACAGGATTCCAGCGTATCCACCAGAGAGCCGTTGTTTAAAAGAAACGAAGTTTCCACCCCCCGTCCTTTCGGGTGGCTATCCATCTCCGATTGCGGCCTCAGGACAACATCTCCCGAGGGTCACTCGCTGTACTCTGGCTCAACTGCGCAGTGGCTACTCAGTGATCCTTCGACCCGTCCACACGCGACTGCTGTTCCGACCGCGGCGCTTCTCCGCATGACTGTCAGCATCTGTTCACCCGCAGTTCCCGGTCAGGCACCCACCTCACTCCCTCCGGCCTTTGGCTCAAGCTGCTCGACGTTGGCTTTTCTCCATCTCCCAACTACCCTCAGTTTGGATTCCGGCGGGGATTACTGATCCAACAATAGGCTACGACACACACATCTCTGAATTCGATAACCATATAGCCACTGCTTTAGCTCTTGCATACACCCGTTGCCATAGGATCTTTGAAAAGTTAGCTGATGTTTGGTAAATAACCTGAAAGAAGTCAGTAGTATCGACGCAGTGATTTGTGTCGACAAGATGTACAAGAAAAGTTCTCAAAGTCGATTTAGTTTAACTTCTACTTAACCAGGCCGATATGTGCACTTTTCCAGGCGCCTCATTGTTCGGCCGATGTATCCTGCTCCACAGAAGTAAATGAAGGAATAATTGCACATGGATGTGGCCTTCAATGGGAATCAGTCTTTACTTCCCAATCGTAGAAGGGAAAAGTTCGTGAAGACCACATGTAAGTTCGCCGTGGGGAAAGCGTTTGAGATCACGGTCTTCAGGCGTCGTTTTTTATATTATTCAAATAACGTCAAAACGTCTGAGCAGAAACAGTTATTCAAGCATGCTCTTTTAAAAAGGGTTAAGACTGACGTCGTTTTCGGACGCGTAGTAGAACATCGAGGAACCCTATGGCAGCCCATTACATGCGACTGGTGCAAAACGTTTTATTTTATTAAAGAAATGAAAGGGCTGCAATGCCATAGGACTCGGAAATATTTATTTATCACTACTGCTGTCAAAAGGCTTTGGATATCGTGCATTGCTTAGAGGACACTGCAAGCTCTAGAATAAAGGTTTTGCTATAGGAAGGTAACCCCAAATATTTATTGGTTTCTGTTTTAGCGCTGTCTTATTTGAAAAATTACCTTTTTACATTATATTTCCTTCCAAATTGCACTCTTTTTCACCTTGTAAAATGTTCTCTATTATATTATCCAATAATAAACTTAAAAGTTTTTTTGACTCCGTCATAATAAAATGACGAAATTAATTATTTAAAATAGTGTCAAAAATAGTGTTTCACCTCGGAAATATCAATTTTCCTACCCAATGTATTTTTTTAAAACTAGTTTGAGTAGTGGGAACATTGTGGAGGGCAATTATCCTCAAAAACTATGTATATAAATAGGAAAAATACTGTGGTACTTTTAACTATAGCAGTTCAAGAGGTATCGAGGTAAAACAATAATTATCGAAACACATTTATGGATGGAGACATAGCGCTAAAGAGAAAAATGAGTGGTGTTCTCATTTTTTGATATAAATACTGTCAATAAAAAACACATTTAGGGTCTCTTTTTATATTTAGTCCATATTCGTGCCTTTGCTGGGTTTTCTAGCATTGGCTAATGTCGGAAGGTTAGAATATTAAAAGTGCGTGTCACATTCACTGAGAGATGTAAAGTGCACTCTGCCAGTTGCCTAGCGACAACTGTCCATGAAAATTGCATTTTTAGCAACATTAGAAAACCGGAAAAATATTTTTTGTGAATTGTTAATCGTAATCACTCTAACCCCAATCTAGTTTATCCTCTGCGTCTAGTCACAACCAACAAAGCAAGATGGTGGCTCAATAGTAACCGTTTGATATAGTGCTCAACCATGAAACAGAAAGGGTTCAAGGACCTGCTTATTCAAACTTGGATAAAATCATAATCTTTTAATGAAAAATTATAAACCCTCTGTTTGTATTCCAATCTCAATCGTCTTTCTGGTTTTACTTTAATCACTCGGAAATTTAGTGTATTGATACACATTCAAAGTAACGATGAGATTTATTGCTTAAGATTAGAGTTAATGTTAGCTATTAGAAGCTCACTAAAATGAGGAGCGAGATATTTGATATGAACACAAGAGTAAATAAACGGATAAATGGAGTTCCATATTCGAGATAAAAGTGCATAAACCCATCTCCATTTTAAGATAAAGCATAAATTTGAATGGAGTCGTATACATTAGTTTCCGTATTGTTTAATTTAAGCGATGATACCCATGTAAGCATTCGTTTCTTCAAACTAGGCGAACGAATGCTTTCAAATTTTCATCATGAGGCAGATAGAATAATATAAGGGAGGATAGAATAAAACAAAATTTAATTAACCAATCTGGAGAAAGAGTGAGAGGCAGAGGTGTTCAGGGACGCCTTTTTGTCAAGGAATTCTTAATCAGAGACATAAGCAGAAAGCGATAGCTCATGTCTCTGATGAAGAACCCGTGACGGATGTCGAAACGTCAAGGGAATAAAAGTGTTGTCCCAGCGATCGAATCTTCTTCTTCTTACTTACTTCCTGGGATTCACATGTTCACTTATATTAATATTAGTACTTGTCAGACACCATTTCTCCCCTATTCCTCCACCCTACATCATTCTATGGTGGAACTAGATTCTAACAGTTGACTTCTTAGCCCTCTTGTTCCACTTGGGCACATTCTTTATTCATTCCCTACCTTGTTCAACAAACCTGATTAATTGCAAGTTGTGCTTATTTGTTAGTGAGTATATGGCACACACTAGTGCTTTAACGAAATTTTTAAGTTTATTATTTGCCATAACTTTGCTCACTTATTTTTTTTTAAAGTAGGCAGTTTTAGTTAATAAAGCGTGATGATGAGTATGTCAGTTATTGTACGCTCGCATATTGAACCTAGTCGATAGAGTGGTGATTTCATTCCACATTGCCCCTTTGAAGGCTTCATCGTCCTCATCGTATTTCATAGCAGTTAAAATTTTTGTTGTCAGAAGTTTTCAATTTACAAGTTTGATCTTAAAAAAGCAAACTAAAAGGTTGCCAAAAGTCAGACTTTGCAAGTAATATCTAATAAATCACATTGACGAAAACAAATTTTACAGGGCAAATTTACAAGGTCAGTATGTAAACGCAGTTAAAATTTATTAGCTACGATCAATATAAATTCCTTTTATGAATTTTACTCAGCCTGCATTTTTAAGTTTTCTTGCCTCATAAAAGTCTAGCAAAGTGCAACAGTGATGAACAACCAACATGTGCTGCGCATGCTTGAAACCGGGTGTTTCAAATTTTCCACTTTAAGACTTCTTGGGAATAGGACAAGTTACTCAAGCTGCAGCCAAGATAAAGCTATTGATAAAAAAATATAAATTACGGATGTTGTTGATCTCGTACGTAAACATGCAAGCACAATTTTCAAACATAAATTGCGATTTTCTTCATAATTGTGATCATTTGAATGGAAGTTCAATTTTGGAGTGCTCCAGTTCCCTAGATATATGCCTTCAATTTAATTATTGAAGACAGTCTAATGCAATTGCAATGCAAAGCATAGCAAGTCCAACACCTGATGCCACAATTATTTAATGGATCTCATGTTGAGGATGTTAAAAGTGTCAGCAAAAAAACTAAACTTTGTCAGATTAGCGGCACTGGGCCGTAAGTTCAGACTTTTTAAAATGTGCGACCAACGCATGTCCAAGAGGAAAGCGCTCGAAAATAGGTTGTAGAAAGGTTTGCACTTGTGAACAGCTGACGTAAGAGGTTGAGTTCATCAGTGTGCCTTTATATTTCATCCCTAAGGTATCTTATATACCTGAACTAATTGAAGCGACAACTACGTTAATGAAAAAAACAGCAAATAACAGGTAGACAGGGTACATAAATGGCTTGATGGGGATAAAGTTTCCTAGGGTCGTCCAGCAACGCGAGCAACTTCGTCCCTCGTTTTAGTTTTGGAGGTGTGTAAAAATCTAGCGTCTTCAGTAGAAATCGACAGTAATGAATATATCTATGATAGTATTTTCAAAGTGCATTCAGCTGACTTTTGAGATTACCGCCTGAACGAAGATCAACCTTTATAGACTCCTTTGTCTTGATATGTAATTCGTTTAGGTCTCCTGCCGGACAGGCTATAAACGCCTTCCACGCAATAGATGTGGCATTGCGATGAGTTCCGAGCAATGTCAGTATTCCCTTTAACCGTAAACCTAATTCTTACAATCGAGGAGAATATACGAGTTCCAGGCAGCAGTTCCGAAGAAGAAGATGCGATCACTGGAGTAAGGACTTTATTTTCCTGACGTTTCGTATTTCGTCGGGAATCCTTATCATAGGTAATCGTAAACATGTCTGTGACATGCGCAGATAATTCTAACACTTATCCCACCCTTGACCCTAACATGAACCCTAAACTTGCTTTAGACTTAACCTTAACTCAAATACTAACAATATTCCGAATCATAACCCTATGAATAATTCTAACCGTAATATCTTGAAATTTAGCACAAACTTGCTGCCGTTCCCATGTCCGGTTATGTGGCGGCTAAGCAATTTCTACCTATTCTTCCACTTATATTGCTAGTCATGGTGTGGTGGCCTGCAAGGCCATTAATTGAATTGCGAAGCCCAATGAAGTGAGCGTGCCTCTTAATCCAATCCACGAACACACTTTGAAAACGATTCGTATGCCTTATCGAAACTACTGCCGCTTAGTACTACCGCTTCAAATGCGCAAGTACACGGAGTTACGCCCCCCAGGTGTCAGCAAATCTGGAGATTGGTTAGGCTGGCTGACGATAGACATAAACCCACTAATGGCCACCCAATTTCTCCTTTTCTTTGTCAAAAATTTAATTCTGCGATTACTGTCGTCTTTTATAAAACCCTCAAGACTCTCGAAACCTCTAGAAAATATTGTTTCATAAGTCCTTTGCAAGAAAAAGAAGAATTAAACAGTTATTTCAAATACGACCTTTTTTTCAACAGTCGTGCACAAAATAATGCGAAACCCATCAATGTTGGATCCGAGTCCTGCAGCATTGCTAAGCCAAAATAATGATTCACAGTGACATTCATTCATGAGTAGATGCATCATTCCTATACATTGCATCTAAAATTGAAGGGTACAGTTGTCAGAGAAGTAGGGTGACCATTCACTTTGGTGCCGGACTTCCTACTGTTCGCAGAAAATTATGAGTAATTGTGCGATCTGTTGAAACGAAACAGCAACCACGTAGAAAATCTTAAAAATTGTCTGTTTTTGTTGATGTGCATGAATACTGCTTCCACTTTCACTAAGAGGGTGGCACCTATCTATGCTATACTGCTCCAGAAAGCCACGGTAAGCGAGCGAAAATGGGAAAGCGGAACTTCTATGTAAAGATTGCCCAACTGGCAACTCTTCCGCCAAAAAATATTTTGCAGTTATTCGGATTTTGGCAGCAAGATAGAATGTTCTCAAAAACGTGGTCATCTTTTGGACCAAATCGCCATATGGTATGTTACTTTATGCTTTTTACAAATTTTCTTCCCTAGGTTAAGCTTTTTTTAATTTCATGAGAAACATATTTCTGTTTGCGGCATACATCAGTTGATCAGAGGTCTGTAAACATTGACCGAAATTTAAATTGTGTATTTCGTTTGAATCCCGTCAACCACTTCGAAATATGCACTTGCTGCCAACGGACAGACTCTAGTAGTATATATTGATGTTGTAACTTACTATAATAACAGCCTAGGTTCTAGCTAAAAAGTCCAGACATGGCTGTTAGTATGGTAAGTTACGACATCAATATAATTGTTTTGCTCTATTTCATTGCCTTTGGTCTCTCGAGTCAAATTTCGGCTTTTGTGGGTACCTACTGAAACATTTAAGTGGCCGGTGAGTATGCGAAAAGTCGTTGGTCCTCGGTCTCAAGGCGATGAACCATCGCTTATTAGCCTATCCTTTCCGATAATACACTCTTGGTCAGTTTTCGTGTTAAAGACGCGGTTCCATCGAAGGCAATGCAAGCGTAGTATTTCCATAGGAAGCATTGTTTTAAGTGAGATGTAAACACGGAATTTTGATAAAAATCTACAATTTCCGTTTTATTTTCTAAGAGAAAAATGCAAAATTCCAAGGAACGGCATCATCAGAGCAAGTCAAATTGATATATTCTCAGGTTTGTGGAAGCTTTTTGTACCTGAAAATGATGATAACTGACCTTTTGTTTCCGGTAGATCTCCTAGTTAGTTTGTGCTTCAGCGATGAGTTTTATAATCTTCGCCTTTTGAGCTAAAACGTGCAATAAGTAGAATTGCAGGGAATCTGCTCGTTTAGGGCCACGTGGGTAAGCATATGGTGTCTCTGTTAACAACGTAAATAGAAGTGGATAATTTTGAAATAAACCATTCATTTTTTCCAAAAACACTTTTGGTCGCTCTCATGAACAGTTGCAAGCTATTTTGCATGATTAATTCTGTTACTCGAAATGCATTTTATCATTTTCCAACTTTTACAGAGAATAACTGGCCAATCTCATGAACTGTTAGTAGAAGTGTTAATTGCGTTTTCGATTAGGAATGACGAGATCTGTCGATCATACTATGGCATATTCCGTCGGACAAGCCAGAATTTTGGTTTTTTAAGCATGCGTTTTCGGCTGCCCAAATAATCCATACTTTATACAAATTGAGCACGTAAATAGTATCAAATTTTTCTATGGTTTTTTATGCCTAAGTAAATTCAACTATGCCAATACATGTACTGTACATTTGATGCTCGAAGAAAAATGCTGTATCGATTTGAAATAGTTTTTAATTATGAGATTTTTAAAGAGCGCACAATGTCAATGCAAACAACATCGTATCCGCCAGAATATAAAGCCCTGTAGCGTCTAAGGAATGTTAAAACTCGGAGCGCTACTATTGTCACGCTCAGGTCCGCGTTACAGAAGACGGGAGGCATTTGTGGGAGCAATTTAATGCTCAGAAAACTCTGAACTGTCGTCTCAGCAAACAGTGCATGTTGGAAAATCCACGGTTAGCGGTTACTGCGTCCAGTCGTGTCCGAGGACATGCTGGCAGCTGTTTTCCTACATTTGTGAAGTCTATTTCAAGTGTCGTTAAATTGTTGTGTTGCAGTACCCCTGGGGGCGGGGGGACGGGCTTGGTGACCCACGCCGCATCGGCCGATGCGCGTAAGACAGTTTCACGTGTGAACTCAGCCGTGACCCAGTGCAGGTCAAGCCTGAAGGGTTTGCCGCTCATTAGTGGAGCACCTACCGGTTAGCCGCCGACAGTCGAAAGAGCGACGGATAAGAGAGCACTGGAGCGGCTACTACAATCCCCCCTCAGACGTCAAACGAAGTAAAGGTGTCGGCCTTGAGGCAAACGAGGGAATGAATGAGATAATTCGATGCACATGAAAATTCAGGAGCTTTTTTCGACTGCGACAAGAGCTCTCTGGACCGGAGACCACGATGACGCTGCGTCCTGTGCAGATGCGCAGTTGGGGCATCAGCCGAAATTTGTGCTAGCATGATTTCGGCGATATGTGATGGTGAGCTGGCACGTTAGCAGGAGGAGGAAGGGTGTGGCGGACACAGTGCCACTCTGTGCATGTTGAGCCAGAGGAATCCGTCAGTAAAGAGTTTCACCATCTTCTACTCTCGAGGATGGGTGCAGTTGCACAGCATGGTGAACGTGGTGAAGTTTCATCCAACAAGGCGCAGAAGGTGATTGACGATTTAGGAGGAGAGCGTTAGTAAGTGTGCCTGCGATCGGGACAAGAAGAATTTCCGAAAAGGTCGAAAACACTGGATGTTGGCACGGTTGAAGAACTGCTCTGACAATACGACTGAAATCCAGCTGCTGAATTAGGTTGTTGTAATACCCCTCATTCAGGACAGGATATCGAAAAATGCATTCTTCGTTCGTTTGCCATGATGAGTGGCGCAGGACAGGTATGCTGATGAAAGAAAACTGGGAATTTTTGACATTTGAGCTTAGCCGCGTCAGCTGGTTGCACTTCGATCATCTCGGGGTCAGCGATTTTTAGGGCTTGTATTGACTGCGTCCAGTCATCTCTAAGGCTGTGGTGGCACCCACTTTTATAGGTTTGCGCAGCATGTTTCAAGTGTTGTTCAGTTGGTGTGTTGCAATACCCGAGGGGGGGGGTGGTTCGGTTACCTATGCTACATCGGCCGACGCGCGTAACAACGCCCTACGTGTTTGTACATTTGTAACCCAGTCCAGGTCAGGAGAGAGGGGCTAGTGCAGCGCCTGCGTATAAGCACTTTTATCCCGACCGTAGACAGACGAAGGGGCGACGTAGAAGGGTGCACTCTAGCGGCTGCGGCAATCTTCCATAAAGCATGCAACATAATACACATGCATTGCAAATTTTAAGGAATCCTCAATAGAATTTTCTTCATGTATAAACCAAATGATGACTTGCCTTACTCGGGAAGCATAGAGGCTGTGGACAAAAACGCATGTGCATTCGCAAATCGAATGCAACAATATTCGGAAATGGGGACACTTTTTAAACCCTACTACAGTAGTCGCCGGCCATTAAGCCCACGGTTAATAGGCCCAGCCGCGTATTAAGCCCAAATCAGCAAAATCCGCCGGCTAATAAGCCCAATCACCGGCTACAAAGCCCAGTTTGCCAATGGGATAGAGTGAACTCCACATCTCTCTGCGTGCGCAACATTATTTTGGCCAGTTTTATGCAAAGCAAGATGCGAGTGAAGTTTCCTCCAAAACAACTGACACAAGACCGCTTTTTTAAACGTGTCGCAAATGATACTTTTGTTTTTGTCGTTACGTAAAATACAGACAAGCAGCATTCTTTTCTTGTACATAACCAAGCTGTACACATAATACAGCACGTATATAATGTATAGTGCCTATCCTGCGTTCGCTAATCTAGAACTAGAAGTCTCCTCTTTGTGCGCCCGCCGCTTATTCAGCCAAATTTGGTCTGGGCATGAAATGGGCTTAATAGCCGGCAACTACTGCATCCTTTCTCTGCGTATGGAAGTTAAAGAAGGCTTGCTAGTAACTTTTGCATAAAATATAGTTGATTTATAGGAAACACGAAAAAAAAAACAATAAAAAGGCGCGTACAACTTACATAGTCACGTTTTATCAATTGCAGTATTCCAGGCGGCCGAAAATATGCTTTTGAAAAGCGGTACTCAGGCGTGTCCGAAATATCTTGTCATTAGGTACTATGATAGTTGATTCCCCAAATCCCACTTAACTAATCCATCCCAATGCTAAGCGTTTTTCAGAATTCAATTTCAATTTCACATGAACGCTGAAACTGACGCGGGCCGGCAATAGGATGGGAATGGGAACGGTTAAAATGCTTAGTGCTAAACGCAAACTCCATAAACAGACACTTTGCCATGACCCGTGCCACCACTGGGCGCTATGTTGGCGGCCGAGTGGCGCAAGCCAATTTCCCTCCAAGGACGCACTGTCGCTATGACAGTAAATTACTCGGAGTTAGGTAGCTTGAGCGTACTTCAGTCAGCACACTACCTTTCACGCGTGACTTGATTACAAACCATTTGCTTGATGTTGCACACTCAAAGGCTTTGCGTCGTGCAGGCATCCGAACGGCCAGGCTGATACATGTTCTAGCCCAATCATCGCTCACATACTAAAAATTGAGCACGGAGTTATTGCTGACTAAGCTGTTCGTGTATTCAACGATTGCATTCATTTTTATGATGAAATTTACTGATATCGAATAGGTTTAGACAATTACTGAAAAAATAAATGCAAAATATTGACTAGGGACACATAGTTGCAGTTTTAATTGCAATCGGGACAACGTAATAAAGCCATTTGTGGTCAGATATGCAAAACTTCATTTTCCGCAGACGTATCTAGATAGCCTCCCGCCAGTCTATACTTTATAAACGAAATATTAAGTAAAGGATTCCATGTACACAGCTGATACAACCGACTGAATATAGTTGTAGTAAGTTTTGTGTTTGTCACTGTCACTGCTTTTAGATTATCATGTCTCCGTAGAGCATGTTTATTTTTTGAAAAAACCCTATGTGATAGAGTACCTAGGTATTATTTATATTTTTAAACAGAGCATTAAATTTTATAAATTATCATGCCCTTACTCGTTTATGCTTGGGTTACAGAGCATATTTGTTTCTCAAAATCAGAGGGTTTGTGCATGTCAGTGCCTGCATACTATATTAAGGATCTAGTAGTTACCAATTCTATTAATTTTTTGGCGACTTTTGTGTCTATAGTCTGCTGAAAGTACAGTTATTTAACTGCTTACTTTAGATTGTCCTAGATGCTAGTAGAAAGATAGTCAAGTAAACTGGGCACTTACCACTTTCGTCTCTTTCTTTCCGGAAGAAATCAGCCAATAAAGCAGCCACCGTATCTAGTTTTTGTCGGTCCTTCAAAATGATAACGGAGGATGGAAAATAAAATGATGCTGTAAGTAGAATCTGCTACATGTCAATAATTTCAGAAGTAATCGATTATGATGTCTTGCAAAAGAGAGCATTCATATTTTTAGTGTATGGGAGGCGAAAAAATTTCTGTGAGTCATATAACAAAACTATGAATGCGTCTCACCATCAGAACAAAAGTTTCGACCTAGACCATAGCCGAAGCCTTCGCTAATATGCGTATAAGTTAAATACAACCGGTGTTTTAACCATTCGAGTGACGAGACCCTGACTGTAAGGCTTAAAACTTTTCGTTTCAAGTCATTTTCTTCCCCATTCACTTCAAAGTATAGAATTCATCGGTAGACATATGATCGAATGACTGCCTCAACATCTACAAAATGGATCTCTACTTCACCCGATTACTACCAGACTAGCTTTTAAAAAGATGCAATTTGTAGATTGCACTTATCCAAAATCTCCATTAGTTAAAAGTTCGTCACACTTGAGAGAGATATTGGACCGCTTTAAGGCACTAAACTTAGTCTTATTAGGATATTTAGGAAAAAATAAAAATGGGTTATTTAGGGTTCAGCATACCCCAGTCTTTTTTATTTTCTCGTACACATCGATCATGCTTTGATACTCGGAAACCTTTTTAATGGCATTCCGTAGATTTTGATAAACCTCGTCTGAGAGATATTTTCTCTGAAGGGTGACATAGGGGCAGAGGTTGGTCTATAAAATGAACACGAGGAAAGCAAGGAATTAAAGCATATTTTCGAGAAGAATTTTCGGATTATGTTAAGTGGTATCAGCATTTACCTCCAAGTTGATGTGTACCTCCTGAGCTTTGTTTTTCCTCTTCCGCAGGCTTTCTTCGCGAAGGCGACTGGCAAGGATCATTGTGTAAACAAATCTTCGGGTGTACTTTTTAAAGCGTCTTTTCTGCGCAAATACAATAGCTGTGACCCCAATGCCTAATAAGAATATGAAGAACGCGACCATCATCATGCACGTTGGAATAATTCCAAGTTTTCGGTTTGTCATCGGCAGTAAAGCCGCCTGCATGTTAAGTGCTGCAAAATTAGACAAAGAAAAATGAATGAAACGTCTGCTGCTTAGACAATGGATCAACAATTGTTTGTCAGTTAAGGGAAGCAAACTTGTTTTTTAGGTGACATAATAACAAGTGGAAGCCAAATAGCAAAAGGAGGCAGCATGAGATACACTCCCATTCCTGGACGTGAGAATACAAAGATTCGCGGATGGCAAACACGCAACAAGCGTCTATCGAAAAGCCTCCACTGCATAAATCATCCTTAACTATGGGTGTAAACACCCTGCGGCCCATAGAAGAAGCTGTGGTCGTACTCTTTTCCAACGGGCCTACCGCTATTGCGGTAATGATTGTTTGCTCAAGAGAGAACTAGCGTATTTGTACAAAGTCTTTCGGGCCAGCAGATATCCGACAAGCTTTGTTAAAAATTGTCTTAGACGCCGGGATCCAGCACAAAATCTCCCTCTAAACGGAGATATAGTGCCATGGAAATGTTTTTGTCTACCTTGCATGAAAAGAATATCTGAACCCACCTCTCGACAACTAAGTCGTTTCGGCATCTCCGTCGCCCACAAGCTCACATAATCACTGCGCGCAACCCTAGGTCGGGAAAAGGACCTCCTACTCGTAGAACAATTGAATAACGTTATTTACCGCATACCCTGTGCCGACTGTCCTCTTGTTTTTCATTGGCCACACAGGCCTACGTCTCGAGACTCGCATCAAGGAAAATAAGTTAGCCGTTAGCCGACGGGACCTTTTATCGCTCGTAATTGTGCACCCCATTGACTGTGATCACTGCTTCAATTGGGATGGTACCGAGGTGATCGCAATGGCTAATACGAGAAAGGCGAGAGGATTCCTCGAAGCTTAGCACTCGAGCCCATCCAGTATTAACAGACACACAGACCTTGATTCACATTATGCTGGTTTTCGCGCATGGTCCACTAACCTGCGCTAAGCCTGAAACGACAACAGGCCGTCCGTGCTCGTTTAAGGAGAACTTCACTGGTTCTGCACCTCCTCCCTCCTGGAACAACTGACCCACAATCTAAACGTTATCACCAACCCCCTTACCTGCACAACATATAGCCGCAGGATGCACGTCACCGTAACCTTCCCCCAAACCCCATCCTAGTTCGTTGTAACCTCTACCCCCAAAGCCTCCGGTGCGACATTCTCAGCCCTCACTTTTCATTTAGTCTGACGACGAACAATTTATACCTGTTTGAAAATTCACGAGTACAATTCGATTTTCTGAAGATCTTTTTTTTTCATTCGAATTTGAGCCACCCATTTTTTTCTCTCCATTCACGGGGGAATTTATTATCCTACACCATCCTCTCTAATCCTCTGCTTTGTTTGTCTGCATTCGTGATCATAAGGTCATGTCTACAGTACACTGCTGACCTTTTAAATGCACGAAAACAAGTTATTTATCGGCCAATCTGTCGCATATGCAATTCACAAATAACACTAACATCGACAATTCTCCGTAGGATGACAACACAAAGAAAAAAGCGTGTGAAGAAGTGGAAATGGAGAAGTTGAAATCCGATCTGTCTCCATAGTTGATGTGAATGTCGTGAAAAACTTGACTTGTGAGTATTACATGACCTTTTACCTTTGTCCTTTTAAAAATGATCCTTTATTTACCTTACTCTCTGCTCTCCATGAATGAAACCATTTTTGCTGAAAATTTATGTTTGTAAAATCCTCAATATAACATTCTTCTTCATATCATCTTGGAATGCATCTTATTTCACTTATTTAAAATTAGTTATATTTGTAGGTAAGTTAACTGGTGATAGAGATGCTGATATAAACTGTTTACCGTCTGAGATGGCATACCGCGTGCGCAGCCCACGTAGGATGGCCCGATAGAAAATTATGCATCGGGCTTTTTATCAAATCCAGGTTCCTACTGTAACCCCGTTACATCTTAGAACTGAAAGTGGTTGAGCCGTGCAGCGTCCTCAAACAAAAATCACTCTGTGTAATCATGGGTGATTTACATATTGGAGACAAAGTATTTCTTTTGACCGATAGGAGACTATGGAACATTCTAAGTTGCAACTTAGATATTTTGGGTCTCGGAAGGAGCATCACCCGTATGCCCCTGATTTTAAAGTATGCAGAGTGGGCAATTTTATCTGTGAACTGATAATCGCATGATAACTTAAAACTTAAGAAAGCCAACTTAACCTTCCACCTAGTGCCTTTCAGTGTACTTAGCTTGCTTATGTTTACAGGGTCTATCCGGTTAAGCCAGACGTTCCATTTAGTTGTAATAATAGAGGCTTTTGTAAAATTGTCTGAAGTCAATCTCTATGTTAATTACGTGCATCATTATAATAATGGGCAGATTCACATTACAGACCAAGAGAAGGGGACGGGAAGGGCCACTTTGGCGTATTATCTGTCAATAGCTAGCCACATCTAATCCTAGGTTCGCAGCCGATGTTCAGGCTCGTGACCTGCTGGCTAAAAATTCAATGCTTTTACTGCTGTGTCATGGGATCGTTGCCCTGCCGGTTTCGATCTGAAACCCTGAACCCGATCTGTGAGCGCCTATCATCCAGTGTGACTATAATAATATTTTAACGGGAATCTTATAACAAATTAATTGTTAGGAAGTCATTGCCTGTTGTTGAACAGTCAATAACAATGCTGCATGAATAAACATACCTAAAGATCCGTACTAAACACAGCAACGTTCCAGCACTTACGCAGTGGTTTTATCAAGTATTTACGTTTTGATTTGATCCATGCTGCAAATTGTTAAAAATACAAAAATAGTAGCAAAATCACACCTGAATAAAGCAGTGGGTAAATTAACAATCTTACAGACTTTTGGAGTGCTGCGATTAAGAAACCTGAAATTGTTAAGAGGTGTGCCGATGTGTTGTAAAATAGCATAAGGAAAACGACTCAGGGCGGACTGAAATCATGCATTTATCGGCAAATTTT
This sequence comes from Ligula intestinalis, assembly GCA_036362985.1. Taxonomy (NCBI): domain Eukaryota; kingdom Metazoa; phylum Platyhelminthes; class Cestoda; order Diphyllobothriidea; family Diphyllobothriidae; genus Ligula; species Ligula intestinalis. The sequence continues at coordinate 47,392,558 of JAYGXS010000001.1, forward strand.
GTGGAAGGGGAAACAATTTATTTAAGGCTTATGCTGTAGTTGCCACCAACTTGGCTGCCGATCTTTACCTGTAGTTGCCCCTGTGCAGATGCAATTGCGACATTCAAATGTCTACTTCGTGCTTGCTCAATTTTAGTAAGCATTGCATTTTTTGGTTATTCGGACCTTTCCCCTTTAAAAAACTCGCGATAATTACCTACAGGAAAGACGTTCTTATTTCGCAAACATGGATTTTCCATGCACCTTTATTTGAAAAGAAAACATTCGATCACTAAGCTATAAATCAGGATGGAAAGATTCATAGTATTTTTTGTCTCGGTCGCAATAACCAATACTAATACGCGCTGAAAATTTCATTCATATTATATCCTAGATAAAATGCAGTGATGCCGATGAAGTGAACTTTCCGGATGCATGCTAATTTTACAGGTCTCTACGTTTCCTCTTAGTTTTCCCACTTGCCCTTGGTTTCTTTGGTTTTCGGGAAAAATGCGGTGCATTTCAGTTACCAACTAATGAGGCACTTGTCATTGTTCGTTAATACAATTTTATCCCACGAAGGTTGTAAAAGCCAACTTTTGATGCCGCCAGTAATTTTTACATATTTAAAAAAAAATATATTTATCAGTAAGGGGGGTATGACAGCGTCTGGAGGTAACTTGATAAAGAACTGTTTCGGGTTTATTAGCCTTCACCAGCCAAGCATAACCCTGAACACCAGCTGGTCGGACAACACAAACAAACGCACTCACAGCCGGCGCAGTTGGTCCACCACTGGTGTCTATCAGATAGGTCATAAGCACTTCATCGAACCGCAGTTCATCAGCACCTCGCCACTTGCCATTTGCTGTCACTGCTGATCGGGTATACATTCACTCAGAAATGTGCGAACACCGAT
>JAYGXS010000001.1:47393855-47408317 GCA_036362985.1 Ligula intestinalis
TAGTTCGGAAGCCTATTCGATCGGTGTTCGCACATTTCTGAGTGAATATATATATAGTGTACAAGATGGGTCAATAGTTGCCACATTAAATACCATTCTGCGGCCTAAAGACTGGTTAAGAAGCTCATATAAAGCGTAATTATATTGATTGCATCCTTAATTCGGAAATAATAAAATGTTTTTTTGGAAAGTTTAGGAATGCGAATATAAGATTTTCGGCTTCAGATTCTTAGATTTTATTTTATATTGCATTGTAGTTTAAATGTTTTAAGCAATACTGTCAAAGAGAGTTACGTTTTGTCATCGCAGCAAGTGTTTTTCAGGTGTTTAGCGCATGCAGAGTAAGCTGTCTGTAGTGAAACATCTTTGAACAAGATGCACCGTCGTTAAGTATATTAAATTGACACATAAGCATCAACGAGCCGCAGGCTATCAACACAGGCCTAAGTACAATTTGTGCTTAAAATTAGCAAGTTTGCTGCTGCATGATCAAGGCTTTAACTTTAAGTTACGTGTCATTTGCCTGCATTTGAAGGTGCAAACCTTATGCGGAAAATATCAAATGCTCTCGGAGATGGTAAAGGTATGGAAAACAGCTTTTCCTGGAATTTAATTCTGGTTTTCAAATGTTTTAAGGCAGCTTACATTTGTCGTTGGATGCATCACTGAAATAGTCCGCAGGTACTGAAAGAAAAAGAGTCAAGATAAAACTGTACCAAATTTTGGCATCAGTGAGGGCATAAAAAGACAAAAAAAGGTTTTTGGAATATTCTACCTCATGTCTTATTACTAAGAAAGCAGTCATCTATTTATGAGAAACCAGACACATGTTGATTGTAAACTTTATGCCGTAAGTTAAACTCATTTATTTTTTAACCACTCTCTGAGGCTTTTTTAAGTCAATTGATCAGCGTGAGCCGCGTTTGTGGTATTTTTGCGCAATTCGGCAACCAAAATGGTAAGAAGCAAACGTCTTAACCATTGCGCTACAAGTTCGCAGTCTTGTCAGTATTATATCGGGGATAAACAGTGGCAGATACGCGTACACCGATCTGTTAGAAGACACACTCGTCCGTTTATGTTGCCGTTAAAGCTTTCACTCGAGTCTCCACCGCAAAGCGGCTAGGATAGAGACAAACCGGGGAGACGCGACTTCAAAAGTCGAGTGTGGCAGCAATTTCAACGGCAACACTGGAGTTTTGTATCACTAGCTAACGGCGGCTAATGAGCCAGAAATGGCCATTCTAGTGTCCCATTTCTTTGTCGGTAATGTCCCTCTGCCTATATCATAGCCACCTCATGGTGGAGGCTCGAGTGAGAACTCCAATGGCAACATGGACGGACGAGTGTGACCCCTACCAGTTCAGTTTACGCGTATCTGCTACTCTCCATATATTTTGAGATGAGTTTGCTTAAATTAAATTCTGAACAGGTTAATTAAAAATCTTTACTTACGAACATCCCGAGCTGTATCAGTACTCCAGAAAAAGGGAGGCAGATTCGATTGTAGGATTGCAGCTTTTTTCCACGAAGCTGGCAGGTGCTTCGATTTCTGCTGCAGTAACTCTGCTCTCTTCACTGATCTCACATCTTTGGGTGTCGTTGCAGCACTATTCTGCATTCTTGAAATATCACCTCCATTTTTTCGATTAGAAAAATACCGTTTTTTAGGAGCTTCGGCAATGGATTTGGCTACCGGAATGACATTCGATTTTCCTTCAGTTGCCTCTCTGACATCTCCGGGAACATAGTCTGGCTCGCTTTCTACCGCAAATGCATTGCCCAACTCCTCAGCCATTTTCTTTTTATGCATCATTATCGCTTTGTCTGCCGCTGACTTGACTTGTGTGTGTGGATTGTCGTTGTCCTCTAGTGTGGACTCTAATGAACCCGGAGCCTCTCCAAAATCATCACGAGACTGCAGACTGTCGTGCGTCATTTTATGCTTATTCAAGGTCCCTGGATTTTGACTATTGAATGAAAGTTCTAGTGCGTTGCCATCATACTGCAAGCTTTCATGCAGTCTGTCAAGTAGAAATGACGAATCTCTGGCGTTGGCTAGAGGAGATTTTTTAGGCTTGTTGTCGTCCGAGGAATGAGATGCCAAGAGATCATACATCTTTGGAGCATCCAATTTTTCCCCTCCATAAAAACCTTGCAGGTACTGTTCTGACAGATAACCACTCTGGAGGTTATTTAATGTGTCTTCTTGTGCAGAAGGTTTATCAAATTTCTGATGGATAGGATCGAGGTAGGAATTCTCGGTTTCCTGTTGCTGTTGAAAGCTGGATTCACTAAGAAAACCTTCCTGGAACCCAGTGTGAATATAAGAGGTAGTTCCTACTCCATCCACTAAGGACTGAGGAGAATTCCCTTCTATGCCTGCATGCACTCCCAGAGAAGTATTTGGCAAGACCTTCGACATTTTTATATCACTCCCATTACTATAGTGTCCAGAGGTTTTACTACTGTATGTAGTAGACACATTCAAAGCATCATCTAAAACTTTTGCCTTCAAAAACTCTTGTTGTTGACTACTCTCTTCAAGTAGCTCACCTGCTATTGGTGCTTCATTTTCTAAATCTGCCCCTAAAAGTTTCCTCGCAGACGAAATTTCCGATTGAACTAAATTAGGTGGTTTGACATCATGAAAGTTTGCAGATTTTGACTCCTGAGCTGATTTATTTATACGATCAATGCTAGGCAAATAGTCTGATACTGGTTTTCTGTCCTTAGTTAAGGACGTTGTAGTAGTTGTCTCCTGCAAATTATGTTGGTAAAGACTTGGTTTATCATCCAAACTATCAGAATCAGAGCCAAATCGTTGTTCCTTCCGGGGTAAATTTGGACTTGTAGGCTTGATCTCGTTTTCTACTGCATTTGCACTCTTAATAACATCATTATCTGCAAAAGCACCCTTCGTTTCTGATTGATCATGTTCCAAGTCTTCAATCTGCTGAATTTCGTTTTCTCCCCCTTTAGTTGTCCTCTTAAACATCTGGGAAACAAGGGTAGGGTTCGGATCAAGCGTATACTTTTTCATCGTTGGGTTGCTAGTTCGTCCGGTAATGGAGTTTTCGAAAGTAGTTCCAGGATATGGTTCGAAATTGGATCTTATGCGGAGATCCTTATTTTCAGCCGCATTTGGCACAAGCGAACGCCCATCTTTCAGTTTCTCTGACAATGAACTTTTATTCAAATTACTAGCCAATTTACTTGAAATTTCAATCTTTGGCACATAAACTGTATCATTATTTCGAACGTCCGTTGACAAGTCATTATCCTGGCCTTTTTGCGTAGCCGTTCTTACTGACTCCTCCGAGGATTTGGTTTTAAATCCAATAGGCTTCTTGTCCATATCTTGTGACTGCAAATCTTTGCCCATATTTACATCTGTCAATTCTTGTTCGTGGTTTACCTTATGATGTTGCGGCGTCGCAGTGAAAATCAAATAATTTGTTTCATTCCAATTTGACAGCTCTTTTGGCTGATCGTCCATTAGAAGGGAATAGTTAATGAGACCTGTTTTAGACTCATTTGGAGGGGAGACATCAGGTATCAGTGCTTGTGAAACGATCGTAAATTTACCTGAATATTTGGTCTTATGAACATTTTTCAATTGCTGACTGAGGATGTTTTTTTCAGCCAGTTGGTCATTTTTATCTCTCAGCCCTTGCACACTTTGATTATACGTATTATATTTATTCTGATTTGGGTTTATAAACCTGGTGCTATTATTATTTCCTTGGAGATCTTGTTTATATGCAGCCGTTGTTTCAGCCGTTCCAACACTCCACTTTTCCGCCAAAATAGTGTCAGTCGCAAGCACACTTACTGAGTCCTCAGGAGCCAAGGTCAGCACCGACTGGACAGTTTCTTGCGACTTTTTGTCGTTCGTCTGAGAAGCGTCGCTGTTTCTGATAATCCCCGAAGCAACAGTTGTGGGCATCAAAGTGCGCCTGATATCGGCGTTTGCAACGAAGTCACTTGCAGATGTTCTTCCTTTAATAGGAGCCTCTGCGTTAGGGAAGTCGATTTCCTTTTCCACAATATTGTCTTCACTAACAATAACAAACATGCCACCCCTTTTCTTTGGGACTTCTTGAAAAGGGGTTGCGATCGGTGGGTCGGCATGACGTCTTTTTTCTCCATTTTTCTCTGAGTTCACTTCACGAGGCGTACGACTTAGAGGCCTGTCTTTGGTCTTCACTGGATACACGAATGCACTTTCAGTAACCAACTCGTGTACAGAAGGCGATTGCCCTCGCTCTGTAGCGATGGACCTCTTCAGATATCTTTCTCTGATTCCCATGGGACTGAATGTGATTGACTGCCCTTCTTTCGAAACAAGGCCAAGTTCCATGGACGTTTTAATATGGGGCTTAGCTTCATTAACATCGGCCACCAAAACAACTTTTCTATTTTCATTTTTCCTCTGTATATAATCCTGATTGTGGTGAAAACTTTGAGAATTTCGTTGATCTTTCAATTCAGATTTAGAAGAAATTGACGTCCCGTACTCTTTCGTCAATAAAAGCAACCCTATGTAGGAAAAGCAGGATATAAACAGGATAAAGGTACGGCCCCACGGAAGATTGCTCTTATATACAGAAGCAATGATAATTAGGGTTTATTACTTCAGAACACGTAGCATAATAACAGAAGCAAACAATTAACTGCTGAAGTAGGCTTATCAAAAAATAAGCTTCTTTTTTCATTATAAGTAGTAACGGTCAGTGGTACTGCAGATCACGGGAAGCATCAATGATAAAATTCAACTAAAGATGACAGAAATGTTTTGTTGACTAAATAAAACAAACCAGCGTTCCTATGTGATTGCGTTCTTCTTATCGTAACATGACTCCGGAGCATGACTTAACTTCACTGGTAAATAGAAATACAAAAACGGACAGAAGAAACATTCTTTCCCAAGAAACGTCAAATTCATGTCATTTTCAAACTGCTAACTTATCAAAAAAAGGTGTTTCAAAAATCAGAGTGAATTAATAATTAATATTTTAAAATGATTTATGGTCAAAAGCCCGCTATATGTATAATCAGTAGAAGAAGCCAACATATTCAAGCTGACTTTATTCACTATCTATGGAATGAATATTTATTGCAGATGATTAAAAATTAATGTCTGGGATACGATTGGAGGCAAAAAAATTTCCAGTAATTATTTTCTTTTGAAGTTTATGAGAAATCAAGCATACATAAGTTTCCAGGGATTTTAAGACAAAAGAAATAACATAAAACGCGGCAAACTTTCATATTCTAAAACGTTTTTAAGGAGAGCCTGACAAATTCGGTCCGTTTGCTTACACAAAACATGCACGTTGTTTATGTGAGAGTAAAATAAAGTTTAACAAACGCCTATTCTATAGAAGTGAACGGAGCTTTTTTTAACTGAGGCACGCAAAAAGTAGGACCTTTATGAAACTCAATTCATTACGTGCTCCACAATTTGGTAGGCAAAATTTATTTGTCACTTAAATGTGTTTAATGATCTACTATAACCCACATTCCTGCGTAGCAATAGAGATCTGCATCTCATGATAACTTCCTAATAATAAGTAAACGAGAGTGGTTTTCTTCCGGCTACCAGATTGTACTTTGAAACTGATTCAAATTTTTGAAGACTGCGCCTACTCTATACATTTAGAAGACATACACTATGAATTGCTGATGAGGCAGACAGGAAACCATTAAAATTTTAAAACAACTGTACTCGAAATAAGGTATTTGTACAATGGTTTCAGTGTGGACTACAAAGAGTTAGGGTGTAGCCAATGCCATTAACAGGTGGTAAGTACCATTACATACAGCCATACAGTCGAAAAGCTTTAGTTACTACAGCAGTTAAGCTAAAAGAAAAATGTAAATGTCTGCAGCTCTCAAAGTTTCTGCTCATAAATAAAGAATTGACGAAAAAAGTACAGCTTATCTGCGGGCACAAAATAGGTGGATCTTTTGCACCTCGTCCATACAATTTTGCAGACAACCTTGCGTGACTAGTGATCGAAGGAGCTGTTTAGGAACTTCACGTTTAGTTTTTCTGCTCCACTCTACGTCAATTTTGAATAACCTCTTCTCCTTTCACTTTCTTCAGTTAAAAAACCTAGACGAAGGCTTGTATGAGATTCTCTTTGGTGGCCATTAAAGACAGTTCGCTTTGCGGAGCTTCAGATCCGTACTACAATCGCACCGCCAGAGTTTAAAAGCTTCGTCAGAAAGTCCACTTAAGACATTGACAGTAACTAAAGATTAGTTCTGGTGCAATGGCCTCTTTCAATTAGCAGCATCATCATAATTTTGCTCATGTGGGAGTGGATTGCACGTTCCGTCTTCATTACAGAACAGGGAATTCTGCTTTTTTGGTTAAGGCCATATGACTTACAAAAGCAACAATACAGCCAGGAATAAGAGAGTTATAATTTCTTGCCTACTTGCAATTACCCACCAATGAGGGTCTGGCGCAGCTCACATACCCCGAGCATCAGCCTATTATGCATGGCCTAGTATTCTAGGTCAAGCATCAATGACTACAGGGCGGTAATAAACTTGAACTGACCAGTTCAATGTCCCTGCCTTTTAAGTAAGGCTGATATATAGTTTGGTTAAGTTCAGCAATGATACCCATGTAAGCATTTAATAGGCTAATTTTGGCAGACGTACATTTCCCATTACTAATCCTCAGGCCACTACAATAATATAAAGGTGGGTTGAATGACGAAAATTCAAACATCCAGTCAAAATTAAATAAAGGGGTGCGTTCAGAGATCAAATAGTCAGAGCGACAAGCAGGGCTCGAGGGAGGAAGGGGTACGATAATAAGTTCAGAACACTGCGCTATTGACAAATTGTGGCTTGGTAGGAGTGAAGATAGATGTTGAGGTAGACTTCAGCCAAAGGAGTCTTCCTGCCTGTAAAAAACGCCATCTTCCATTTCCTACCGCTTTAATATGCGTTCCTATGAAGCAATTTATATTGGTCGAATAACTAGGCGTCTATCCTAGCGGATGCGAGAACACCATCCTATTTGGCTAAACCAAGGCGTGCAGTTGTGGCTCACTGAGTTGGCAACGTCCACCGGGTCGACACCTAGAAAGTTTTCCGGGTCATTTATAAAATGCTTACGAAGCACGCCAGGCTCCTGCGTCAGTGGATAATTTCGGCAGAGGTGGTCGAGATATGGCTCAGTAATCCGATTTTAAAGAAGTCAATTTAGGCGAACGAACGCTTTTGATTAATTCATCATCAGGCAATACAATTGTCGGACTCCTTCCCCTTCCCCTCATCCCTCAAAATCCTTTGCCCTGGTCCTCAATTAAGACAAGAATCTGATCTCATTGATTCCTTTGAACCACTCTCCTCCCTCTCCCCTTGTTACTACTGATTGGTTTGCCTGAAGCTTTCGTTAATCCTACCGTCCCCTATATTACTGTATAGCCTGCTGATGAATTAATCGAAAACGTTCGTTCACATAACTTGACTTCCTTTATGTTTACGTGGGTATCATCGATGAGCTTAATCCATTTTTGTTCGCACAGAAGGTGTTTATATAGGCCTAAAGGCTCTCCTGGCCGAAGCCAAACTCAGCATACGTCTTCACACCTCCAACCACATCGTACTACAGAGACGGCGTAGTCACATGAACTTATTGTCGAACCGTTCCTATCACCCCTGACCCCCTCTCTGACTCCTTGATAGGACAGAATATGACTCCGTGATCTCTGAATACCCTCGCTCCCCTTACCTTATCTTTAAGAGATGTGTAAAGTTTGTCATTGTCTCATCCCTTATATTCTTGCGCGATTATGTTTAATCGAAAACGTTAGTTTGCCAATCTTGAGTTCTTGAACACTAAGTTCGTTTCAGAATTGCGAAAGCTCCCATCGCTTCAACGTTTTCAGTAAATTTATCATCAGGCAAACATAATAATATGAGGGAGGGAAGAGTGAACTAAGTTTAAGCAACCAAGCAGCAATAATTAGGGAGAAAGAGGGATCAAAGTTGTCAATTGTCAAATTCTACTCCTAATTAGGCACCAGAGAAGGAAAGTGTAGGGAGGAGGGGAGGGGAAGTGGTCGTTTTTTACAATAATTTTATGCAAATAAACTTAGTCCTCATTGTTGCATCATCGGGGGTCACTTCGCCTATTTATTTTAATATTTTTGTACGCGCCGCATACCTTCAGGCCTTTTTGGCCTCATGAGAAAACTACGACAACAAAATATTGACATCTCAAACGCCAAATAAACTGCAAAAATACAATGTTATGAGGCAGAGAAATACATTTTTCCAGCAATACGCTGCCTATATTTGACTATTTTGATTGATTAAAATGCCTTGTAGTACATCATCTAGTGGGCAAAATGTTGTCCGTGGAGGTTTATTGTTTGTAAGAGCATTTTTGAAGGGAACGGTAGGGTTGTCTACGCAAGGTGCTACTGACCACATTGATACTATGCACGCCGTTTTCAGTGTAAAGTTCCTAATTGGAAAGAAACTTACACATGGTTGTTTTTAAAGCAAAAGAAGGACAGTTGGTCATTTTGTTGGCATTTAGGTTGATTTTTGTCTAATTTCTATCAGCATTCTACTAGGATTTGTGATTTACTTTCTGGATATCCTCGAAGATTTCCTTCAACTTCCAACACCAGTCATCCAAAACACAAAAGTGTCAAATAATTAATTCGCAAACACTGCTTCAATTTGTTCAAGAACTAAGGCGTCGAATTTGTGATTAGTTTTATAATCACCAATTCCACGTAAACCAAATGGAAAATGCAATAGCCTATGTAGCTTTTCTATTAAACGTAAAACTGGATCAAACATATATTTTCCTTTAGATCTTAAATAGGGATGTATAGTTAGTAAACGCGATGGTATCGTTTTCGGTTAGTATAAACAAAAATTAGACTATGAAAAAAATTTTTCCATAGTATTCGGTTCGGTAAGACGGAGCCTTTGAAGTGAATGGAACCTGTGCTGACGGTGCAAAAATTATGAGCGATAATAAATTGCTCGGACTTGGAAATAAGGTAAATATAACAACAAAGCGCATGCAAATTTTGAAAAATTGGTAAATCTAAACGCCATTAGGTGTTTTGGAGAAAATGGAGTGTTGCATAAATGATAAAAGTCGTTCTAATGGCACAGCTCACGTTTTTTTTCCTGTTTGTATTCAAAATCAGGTAATAGCCTTCTGCATTATTGCCAGCTCATTGACAAACTGAAAATAATTAGGACAACATAGTAAATACCCTTGTGTTACAGATGGCCTAGCATAAGCTGCGAGGTGGGGAAGCTTATGTAAGTGTGAGGGTTAGTTTTGAGAAGTCCTTTTAGTTGAGCATAATCCATCTAATATACGGTATGGCATCTATTTTCCTGTTTAAAAAAAAGCTTCAGATATGCCCGAAACATTTGAAGTGCAGAATCTTGTTTCGAATGAATCACTTTAGTTGGCACTTTATGGATAGCTGAATTGTCCTCTAACCCAACTGTGCTTCCACCAAGATACACTAATTCCAAGGGTTAAAAATGCGTTCAGGCTATTCTTACTATCTACCTGTGGGTGCCAGGCCGGAACTTGAATGAATATAGTCACAGCATACTGAGTATGTCTACAATCCAATATGCAATGGAAACATTTCAACAATATACCACGAGTCCAAACCAAATGACTGCGCCTATATGGCAATTTTTGAATTGTTGACGTTGCACTTTAATACATTTTTAATGAATCTGACTTTACAAGAAGGACAAGGTCAAAACGATACCTGACGCATCCTACTTAGAATGAGCGTATATGTGATTTTACGGCCGCCAGTAATCGGACCTGACCAATAAATAAGGTCGATCAAGGTTTTCATACAAACTGTGACTAATTGCTGTGCATTCTGCCATTAGTACATATTAAAAAATAAATAAAAAAGTTCGTGACCGCAAAGTGCACTCCAAATATCATCAAACGTTTTCTCGATTCATATGCTCATTTGTATTTGTATCTGCATATGCAGCATATCAGCTATATTTCATTGCTTATACCACCGTTATCCAATAAAATTATTTTACCGGTTTGTGATGCACATATTTCATTATACAAAAGCTAAACTTCACGAAAAGAACTCCAATCTGTTCAAGAATTTTCAAGATTACCTCACATTAAAATTGTCGTAGACAGTCATCAGTGTCAAATACTGTGCATGTCGATTAAAATGATGCCTAAATTGGTAGAGCTTACTACAAATGGATGGCTATCTCAAACTTAACGCTCATCAATGAAACTTGCTGTTGTCAAATAACAGGGTGCCCAGAACAATGTATGCGTTAAACTCAAATAATTAAATACGAACGTATTTTTAGGATATTTGACATACTTTATCCTTTTTTTCATAATTACGATTAAATTAGAAATTAGAGCTTCCAGCTCGGTCATCAACCCACTTTATATGGGTACTATCATAAACCTATCCTGAACACTGCAAATGCGCGCTTGGCAGTCCGGAGGAGGGATCGAAAACCCATTTGTTCACACTAAATGAGCATATTTTATTCATTGTCTGTACCCTTTTAGTTATTTGCCTGTCGTCTTCCACTGTCTAGTGTATCCAGTAGGGATCTTCTTTGACTTGTTTGGTTTTCTGGAGTGGAGAACTTACAAGTATTTTCAAACTTATTATTGGCACACATTATTGCGTTAATTAAGCCACCATCACCAAATCGGATCCGCTAGCCTGAATAATTCAAATTATTGCATGAATTGTGTATTTACAAAAAATAATACTTTAAAAAATATTTTCTAGCAAAGAATGAGCAGTCGATACACTCTGAACTGGCCACACTTTTTAAACGCCATGAGTTAAACAGTCGAAATCTGTCAAGAAACGAATGAAGTTTTGAGCTTTAATCGTAGGAACCACATTGTTGAATAATAGATAGTTGAAGTTTAACGACTGCTTAGGATTGGCCTTTTGATCGATGTTCTCCTTTATTCGACCATCTATTAGGCTGTGTCGGATTTTCACGCCGAATTTTGTTATTGCAATGAATCATTGAAGAAACCAAAATGATGGATCAACAACATATGCTTCTGTTTATCGTTGCAGGGCGAGAGGCCTGGAAACTCGTGTAAATAAGTTTATTTTTAGTACGGAGGACCACACTCAGTCTGTCCGCGTTGGAGCTAAGCCTTTAAGCATTGTTAAAAACGTGCCTTTCCTTTAAGGTGAAGACGGTAAAAAATCAAACAACACGCAAATTGAATTAACATCGCATATTTGGAGTGTCTATTCTGTGATTGAGTCTGTCATTCCTGTTTCACCGTAAGTTATGTTTTTGTAAACGCCTGAATGATTTACAAACAACTAACGACTGTGATGCTTTAATTTACGACGAAAGCGAATGTATATTTGAACGTAGGAATTTTTCTGTGCGGGAGATGCCCGAGGACTCCCACTGACGAGTAAAACGTGGCCATTATCGAGAATTCAGTCATATTTCATAAGAATATCACTAAGAAACAGCCCGAAACACCCATTTATAATAATTCACAGCACTAGCAATAACCCTAGAATACTATTTTAGTTTCAGCAGAGAACTTGGCCTGTGAATCTACCGTGCCCTCCTCAAAAGGCAAAGATAACGTAACGTTCCTTTCTCTTGAGCATCAAAAATAATTGTAACAACGACCGATTGATGGGTTTCAATAAAGGCTACTTTGTGGTTCCTTCATCAATCTAGGAACATCGTGTTCAGATTAGCAGCAACATCAATCAACGTCAGACCTGGCAAAGCAACCAATATGTGATATTCAAATTTTCTCCTTCTGAAAGTTTTTAGTACAAAACTTAACGTGAAGACTTTAGAGGATGAATTGATATACATGCGAACAACCTGTTGTTTTTTAGGCCACGGGTGATAGTATTTCGGAATAGCAGCTATGGTTCCCTTACGATGACAAATCATTTGAGGTAAAAAACACAATGAAGGTTCTGAAACCATATTCATCTTTAATTTTTCATGTCGTTTTTATTTAATTGCATGAGTAACAAGAATAACATAGATCTTATGAAGCTTCGTAAAAAAGTGATTAAACCAAATCAAGGCGATATCAGAGAGTGCTTTGCTTACTGATTGCTTTCATGCCCATGTTGATAGGCCGTGTTTGAAATTTAAACAGAAGTGGATTCACCATGGATAGACTTAATTTTCCTTAATGTAACAAATATTCAATGCCTAAGGTTTTCTATCTCTTTCTGTATACACGTAGCTGTATGCAACATATGGATGAAAGAACCAATTTATTTGAATCGCACCAACGTGTCTTCATTACATGCATGGTGATACCAGTAAGGTGGACCATTTCTGTCTGAATTCTAGGCCATTAGATTCTCCAATGTCCGATCCCGCCTCTAGTCCTGTTTTTTCTCTATATACAAGAGTATATGGTGTGTGGGGGGAGATAGTCTGATAGATGAGACGCAGACCGACAGGTAGTGTAAACTTCTTACTGCCTAATACCTATCTATGCGTCTGTTCACAAGGTGGACCTATCCAATTGTCACTATTAAACTCTCAATTATTCGGTTATTTCAAAGCTGCTTATCCGTTCATGTGCATAAGTTCGTCTATGCGTGAATATGCTTGGATCAAAATATTAAGATCTAACCACTACAAGTCAATTACGTGAGCCGTGCCTTTATTGCATTGCAATGGTGGCTCTTGTTACCGAACGTTTATGCAAACAGATAAGATTTGGGCATACTTACCCAGCGGTGCCGGTTCAGCCGTCCTGTCACTGTTGCCCGTTGCTTTCGTGTAACTTGCTAATAACAGTTAAAAATATAAGGAAATATCCAACCTACTTACTGCGGTATTGAGGTATAAAGCAAGCGCCACAACAATGAAGAACTGCCAGTGCTTGATTATTTTAATAGCAAACATGTTGCTGGTGTCTGACGGAGAAGAGCACATATATTTGTATTACAGATTTAAGACCACTGTTAGGTTTCTCCCATTCCCGATTTGGAGATGTAACATCCGGCATGTAACTTATGTCATCCTGTTGGAGAACCTGCATAGCTCACATTATGCCCATTCAAAGCGATCGATAAAGTCGCATGGACTGCATTCCACAACCCTAACGTTAATTGTTTCTTAGTGCACTCAGATGGTTTGGTAGGTAGCACAAAATATCTCACTCACAGGCTAAATTTATGATAAATGGAGTGCCTTGCATTCTGATATGATATGATGAAAAGAAAGATCTTCAGAAAATCAAATTTGAGTCGAAAATTTACAAGCAGGTAGCGCTTGCCTGTCGTCGGACTGAATAAAAATGTTAGAGCTAGGATTTCCGCATTATAGGGTTTAGGGGCAGATATTTCATCGAACAGGGGTAGGGTGCAGGAGGGATTAGAGTTACGTAACCAGCACAAACAGGCACGTGGATCACAATTTACACTACACTGGTTTGCGCGCATGGTCCACTAACTTGCAACCAGCGTAAAACAACAACAGTCTATATGTGCTCGGTCAGGTAGAACTTCACTGATTTTGCATTCCGCTAGACACGTTCACACCCCCTCTTAATTGTAGTACCTATCGCAGCAGTATTCGCGTCACCCTAACCCCCCGCTTCCACACCTATTCTATGTAATCGCTGCTTCTAAGCATTCTAGGGCAATAAATAGAGAACTGTGATGTGGATAGGCTCTTCAAGAACGTTGCCGGTGACCCTATACAGACGGCGGGAAGGAAAATGAAAGAGCCATTTGGACAGCGGACTCAGTAGGCGTATGTCTGTTGGCAGAAGCTGTGCTGCAGTGGATACGCAGGTGTTTTAAAAGCACTTTACTCTTCAACAGATTCATTTCGGACATAATATTATTTTGTTGCCTTTAGCCGATTGCAATGGACATTAGAATTTGCAAATAGTAATTTTTGAAAGTGGATGTGAGGTCCTCTTAAAGCCTATAAGTCCTTGCATGTGATTATTTTTTTATCGCTGGAGCACTTGGTACATTTACTCTGTGCTCCTGCGTTGACTTTTTAATGGTCGTTCTTAAATTACTTGAAGAAAGTAACTACTAAAGAATTTAATTTGTGGGTGGTCGCGGACAATTTTTACATCAGAAGTGTATAGAAGTTTTATCACGTTTTTGTTTGCGCAAATATTGCTTCTGTACGCGGAATTCAAGCCATCAACATAAAATGCCTACTATATTAAACCAACCATCTGACAAGACCATCTTAAGCTGAGGTGATGGACACTACTCGTGGTCTACTTACGGCGATTAAGGCGGCCTATTAATATGCTCCAGTCTGATAATAAGGAGACTTCACTATTTGCAGCACACTAGACGGTTTGCTTGCTGCTGATGACCATATTTGACAGAAATGCATTTAGAAGTCAGTTTTTGGCAAACAATTGTTTTCAGCAACTCTTCATC
>JAYGXS010000001.1:47428317-47579594 GCA_036362985.1 Ligula intestinalis
GATGAAGAGTTGCTGAAAACAATTGTTTGCCAAAAAAAAACTGACTTAGTTCTCTAGAAAATATAACATTGGCTAAGCCAGTATTCTGTTTTAAGATTATAGTTGTTAGTCTACGCACACAATTCACTTTTTAAGTTTTTTAGTTGGCTGGAAACCAACAAAGGCTTGCTTAGAGAGGCCAATTTACTGTTCGTAAGTATACTTAACAGAAAATGTCTAGCTGCCTGATAAGTTTATTCTTGGATCAGCGTTTTCAGACTGCAAAGTACTTGAATCGTTTGTGGTTTTCTATAAGTGCATTCATGTCCTCAATTTGCTTATTTTAAGCATAAGTAAACTGTCTCTATTATAATCATGAGAACTTAATGCTTTTGTTCAAGAAGATTTTGAACATCTCACAATGAATCCTTTCGTTACTTTTCGTTACTTTTTAGTTGGTTTATCGAAGAAGCTGTTGCATTAATTGACGAATAGAGTGCAAAGTTTTTAAAAACAGACGCCTGCCATTCCTTAAAAAATGCCACATGATGCTTATGGACATTAATGACCCGATCTAGTGGAATTATATAAGAGTCTTAAAAGAGAGCATTTTTATTCAACACAAATGCAAGTATTCGATTTGTGATCAGTCTGCAAAGCAATCGCCTCAAAATAATGAGCCGCAAAATATTGAGGCCAAGATGTCTGAGTCCGACCAAGCGGGGGGGCCCTTCTTCAACTTCAAGCGAGGCGGATTTTCAAGAAAATGACATAAAAAGGGAAATAAATTACTTTAGTGTCCATGTTGATATGATTTGCAGTATCAACAATTGAATTTTGCCCAATCTGAGACAGAGAAGACTAAACGAATATTATCCTATAGGAGACTTTAATTCTGGGGAGATAGGGGTTAATTCTGGAATAAACGTTGGTTAACTATTGGGATTTAGAATAAAGTTATCTTTCATTTAAGTTTCAGGGTCAAAATAAGGACTAGTTAAGAGTTAAATGTTGAGTTTAATACTAGGGTTATGAAAACGTTTCGGTTTTGGACTAGGATGGCAAACAGTAATTTTTCTTGCAGTTTGGTTTATGAATACAACCTCTTCGGCGTTGTTGTTTGGCCCGTATAGCGCCAAAAATTGTCTTGTGTTCAAACATGAAAATCTATTTCAACGAAAAAAACACGTAAATCGCTTGCGAATTACAGTAAGCATTTATCTGCGGGTGATAAAAGTGACGTGTGTGCATAAATACGTACTTAAGAGGGCGGATCTTTGCAAAACGTAAAACTAAAGACTGTTGCCACATATGTGCAGTGTTTGCACTTAACTTTATGGTCAGAGACTGAATCAGCTGGATATATTGAGTGGGATGAAATATGTTGGTCTATTGTTGCTGTCAACTGTTTCCTGACTGCTTCCCAGTACTGGCCACCTCGCTTCTATTAGGCATGTCAATCTTACCTTTTAGCTGGCCTAAAATGTCCGAAACTACCGCGCAGCAACCAAGTATAATTAGTTGTAAACCATTCTCAACAAGGCTACCATAAACTCACTATAGCTCAATTAAATCACACGTGGCTTAGATAGTTTTCAATCTAAATAAAGGCCAGGTAAAAGTTATGCGGACTTTTGATTAAAAATGGAATTGCAGTTGATTTAGGAACATACCGATGTTGGGTTACGACAGCATGCCGGCAGATGTAGAACGTCCAGAAACCACCATAAAATTCGTGCGCTTAGTTAATTTCTCGCTTAATTTAGCAAACCTGAAGTTTCTGTGGGGCAAATCTGGTGTCGCACAGGATTACAGTTTTCAGTGCTTCAATCGTCTCAAACGACCAGTGGTGGGGCACCTATATGTGTCGAATATTTTTGAAGTTATTTTTTACAAAGTATTTTTTTGCGCATTGCGACAGAAATCAGCTTTAAACACGAGCTTTTCTTTTACCTATTTGACAACTTTTTATTTCCTTAAAGGTTTTTTCCATCGCATTTATTTATTATGTGGTTCGGTGTTGCACTTCACCCGCAGAAGCCCGTGTTCGGATCAATAAGCA
Organism: Ligula intestinalis; assembly: GCA_036362985.1. Taxonomy (NCBI): domain Eukaryota; kingdom Metazoa; phylum Platyhelminthes; class Cestoda; order Diphyllobothriidea; family Diphyllobothriidae; genus Ligula; species Ligula intestinalis. The sequence goes on from JAYGXS010000001.1 coordinate 47,430,359, forward strand.
GATCTGGCTTCTATAAAGTGGACGTGAAATTAATTTCAAAGCAAGCAAAAAACCGCAGATGATACGTTGGACGACTTTTCGTTTATTTTAAATTGTGTAGTAGCATCACATACTTCTTAGTTTGTTCGCTATTCCCGCTAACTTGCCATCCGTTGCCCAAAAGACGCACGCGCATTTTCCTACCTGGTGCGAATACGCACTTCGCAATATGCAGCTATTTCGTTGGCAGCCTTTCAAATAGAAAATATGTAAAAGTCGAGTTTTCGAGGGAATCTATGCAGCATAAAATATTCCATTTCAAAGCGCTATAGCAGAGTACTCTTTTCAGACGACGGTTGCAAAAAATAGTCCGAAGCAGCAGGCTAACAACCTTCCTGTTCCAGCATCATATCCACGACTTGAGCTGTTGCCTGAAATTTGCTCTTCCACTTCTAAGTTAACGTTTATTCTCTGATAACTCATGCGAAAAAACGACTAGAATTACGTAGTCTGTGCGATCATGCAACATTTTGTAAATATTCATTGCAGGTTTACAGTGAAGGCGCCGTTTCCTCAAACAGATTCCTTTCCACCCAGCTAGTACATCATTATTATAAAAAGGTTTGGCAGATTTGCTTAATTTTAGTTAACACAATTGTAAAAAAAACTTGAGGCGTTCGGCGGGATATTAACCCACGTATCGGAGAAGGCCTTTTTGGCGGCCAACGTTCTTATCGCTAAGCCACAAACGCCCCGCTTGCGCCATGAATTTAATCCCATACTTTTCACAATTGGGTCAACTCAAATTAAGCAAATCTGGCAAACCTCCTTATAGTTATGTCAGCCTAGTAGTAATTCTGGTGGATTCTAGATGATTGGTCAGGAAATCCTGCTTGGGCAGGCAGCTTGCTGTTTCGTATTAGTGGATTCCATATGGGTGGTAGATTTGGGCGAGTAATATCGAATCAAGTGTGATTAGTTTCATGATGCGAGGCTGGACGTTTGTAGTTTAGCGGTTAGACCATTGATCGCCGGTAAAGGCCTTCTCTGATACGCAAGTTCAAAGGCCGCCGAACGCCTCAAGTTTTTTCATCATTCTTGACGATTCAGCTAGAATACTGTAATGAGGAGGAGATTTACCGAAGGTTCTTCTTCACAGTATATTTGAAGTAATTGCGTACAAGTCATATGCTGTGGCATATTTAAATGAGGTTTTAGATAAATATTTACTCAATCAATTTTGTCTTGAATGTTGATTAGTAAAAATGCATAAATTGAGCTATAAGTAAACTGCTTTCTTGGAGTCTGTGTTACTATAGCATCAAAATGAAACGAAATTTTTCACGCTACATGCATGTCGTAAACTATCACAACCGCTCCATATAAAATCATTTATATGCTGATCTAAAAATTGACGATAAGTTCTGCTTACATCCAAGGGATTTAAGTTAAGACTCCTGTTGCACATTAAGGCGATTTTTACGAAAAAAGCAGCCTCCTGTTTAAATGGCTAGGCCGTCAACGTCATGAATATGACACGATCATTTCGTTTTCGGGCTATCGAAAATATAACGAATATGTCTATATTTGCTTCAGCCTCTGAAAATAGTGAGCCACCCATACAGCCTTTTCTGTTTGCCCATCATTTCTCAATCATAGTGTATATAATGCGTACCTTTTATGTTATCTCTCTGTCTACCTCGATAGCTCTGTAGTCTTTTGTTTGATGGAAGGAAGTTCTTAATTTGTTTTATCCCATGGCCGGTGATATGGCAAGAACAAATGTGTAATGACTTATTAGTGGAAGCCCAATTCTATAAAACATCCCGCGCTAGCATTTCATTAGTCACTTACAGCATTTCTTTGCGTAGCACGTTTAAGCTGTTGCAAAATTGCTAATCGCATTTACGGGTAAAAAACCAGCTTCGTTTAGGCTGTGTTCTCCGTGGGCATGCATTTTTTTATAAGCGTGTAAGTCCAATACTAAGTTATAAGTATCCGGCGTTTAAGAGCGAAAGGTTGCCTGCATGGCGTTAGAGCATTATTGAAGCAGGTCTGAATTGACCATTATCCTTCCTTTTGCATTATGTCTACCAATTTCCCTATATTGGTAGCCATCTGCTTACTCGGAGACTTGCCATGGAGTTGACTAAAAACTGAGCAAAAAAGCCGTTGTTTATTTTGTTTTAAAGTTCAAGTTAAGAACCTTTAACCACTGAAATTCAAAACTAGTTTTGCATGTGTAAAACGTCATTATTTGCATTAATGCGTCACAACAGGTCAATTTATGCGTAACTTAAACCAACTGCATAACTAATTAGAGCTAAATATGTTTAGATTTTTAACCTGCAAGCCTTATTCCACAAATAAGCTGGGTACTAGTGCCAGTTAATGTTTCGTTTGAAGCACCTCTAGCCACCTTGGTTAAACTCAAAGCAGATCTTATGTTCTATAAAGTTACTTCTTTTAAAGTAGTATGTTTATTCTTATCTTAAGTGTTTTTATTTATGTATTGTAATAGTTGTACGCTTCTGCAGTTAAAATGAATCTACTTTCGAAACACAGATACGTAATGAAATCCATTCAAGTCTTTTTTGTTTCGTTTTACCTAAAAACACACGGTGTATTGACAAAAGAAGGTTACTACTTTTTCTTCTTTCTTTTCGGAAAAAAGGTCTGTCAGCATATGAGCCATTTTTCAAGTTTCTCCAAGTCCTTTGGAGTAAAATGTATGCAAATAAATTCTTATCCTCCTTGACTTGCGTACGTTTTAAACAAATTGAAAAACATTCTGTTAACACGGTCTTGTCATTGAAATCTGATGTCTATCCTAGGTGGCTTAAATTTTACCGAGGAATAATTTTTAAACACATGAGCGGTGTATCTTCAATGTACAAATCGTATACATCCAGCTGAATATCCTACGGTTTTTTTTGTGATTCTTTTCTATCAGAATTTAAATATTGCGTTAACATTACCACTGCATTGGTTAATTAACATGCATGAGGTATCTTACTAATCGAGATGAACTAAGAATATTTAAATTCAATACTTCCTCAACTGCTCTAAATTTTCAGTAAAACTGTGTTATAAATAATTGCACATCTCTAGCTCTATCCATATAAATGAGTACCTACGTTGCCAAAGACCTTGGTCGTTTTCAACTTCAGCTGTAAAACGCCTTTTGCAAAAAATTTCAAAATAGGTCAGATCAAACAAGGAGACTGCTTTCATCTTAAAATAACCCAGTGTCAATTATGTTTTGATACTCAGAGCACTCGTCAGTCATGCTGCTGAGGTTTTGGATGACATCATTTGGGAGGTTCTTGCTCTGCAGAACCACATATAGACATACGTTAGGCTAGAACATATAGAAAGCGCAAAATCGTGTAGAAGATGCCCTGCAGAAATGCTGAGCAAATAAATCAAAACAAACCAGCCACGCAGCCCTAAGTTAATTATCACATCCAATCGGTTCATTTTTGGCTTCTTGCATCAGTTGTTGAGGCGGAAGACACAACTTACTGCGTATACCTGTTGCCGATTTTACAACTTTGAGCGCTGATTCAGAGCGGCTAATGCAATGCCGCCCCGACACCTAGCAGAATAATATACCAGCCTGCAATTAGCATGAACGTAGGCAAAAACCCAAGGTGCCTGGTGGCCATTGACACGAGAGCTGTCCGCATGTTTAGCACTAGGTTGGTAGAAAAAAAACCTAGTACCAACTAGCGTATTGTGAGAAAATCACTGTAAATTTTTTGTGGCCAGCCATCAGTTTGGCACGATGTACCCGCCATTTATGCAGCTTTGGATCCATCAACCAGGCATATAACGGATTGGCTGATTCAAAAGCGAGAATGAGGAGATGATAGGACAAAATAGTAGGTTGTTTACGTAAACTGATTTAAATTTACAAGAAATGTCTAACTAGACTCTAAATATCCAGGCAAAAGTGAGTATATAATAGCTATGTCAGTTAGCATGTGTGTTACCCAAAAGGCATAGTCCTCTTTGATAAAGACCTTTCCATTGCCACGTGAACATTTTTACAACAAAAACTCTCGGCGTAGTTCCTACGTCGTATTTACAGTATGTTAGTTTTTATAAGTTCCATTAAATTTCAAAGAATACCTGACATTATAATGATTCTATAATAAAGTTGGTTTGGCAGATTTAGTTAATTAAGTTGACCCAGTTGTGAAAAAAGTCGCGGCATTCAGTGGGATTCGAACCCGCATAGGAGAGTGGCCATTTAGCCAAGCCAACGCTCTAACTACTTGAGCTACTAATGTCACGCTTATCACCGTAAGGGTAAACTAAAGTACCTAAATCTGCCAAACCAACTTAATAATTACGTTAGTCTAGTAGTCATTCTGGTGGATTCTAGATGATTGCTTAGGGAAGCCTGCTTGGGCTGTCAACTTGCTGTCCTGTGTTGGTGGATTCCATGTTAGCGGTAAAGTTGAGCGGGAGATATCGATCCAAGTGTGATTAAACTCACGGTGTGAAGCACGACATTCGTAGCTCAAGTGGGTAGAGCGTTGGCTTGGCTTAAAGGCCAGTCTCCTATGCGGGTTCAAATCCCGCCAAGTGCCGCTAGTTTTTTCACAATTGGGTCAAATAAATGGTTCCATTAATCGTTATCTGAGGAATTATTAATGTTGAGGACTGCAAATGAGACAGTTAACTCCATAGTTTCAAATGTAACGCTTATTCTTTTAGGTGGAAGTGTATACATTTTTAGCTGGGCATTTTTCTCCCTGTGGTGCAAATAAATTGATTAATTTTATTGAAACAATTCCTTCGTAGCTGATTTGTCGTTTTCCGTAACGTGTAGAAAAATGTCGTTTATTTAGAGCGTAAAGTTTACAGAAAACCTAAAAAACATTTGAATCACATAGATTGGGATAGAGCATATAAAGACAACTCATATTTACAAGATGTAGTAGCAATAAGACCTTCTAAGAGTTTGCATAGCCAAAGCGTCCGATAGATCATATAAGTAGAAATCGAAAACCAGCAATTTCCAAAAAAGAAATATGTATTATATAGCAACTATATATAGCAACTATATAGCAACTATAGCAACTATAGCAACTATATAGCAACTATTATACAGCAACTAACGACGCTTGAACCATTGTAAGAGCAACATATTTCTAAAAAATTTTCTGGAGACAGTGTTAGATTTATGGTTTAGCTTTAAAATATAATCTGGCTGTCATACACTGATTTTCGAAATATGTTCATCCGGCCTCTACATTTATATTTCAATTAACACTCCGCCTGAATGTATTAATAAGCATTCACTTTTATGGTCTGTATATTTTAAAGCATGCTTAAAAAATGACCCGCTACTACTTCAAGGTTGAGTGTCTGAAATAGATGCCTGGCAGTAAGATCGTTTGACATGTAGGTACGGATTAATCTTCTAATAGGTTGATAAAATGCAAAAGAAGGAGAACAAAATCATGTAATTCAGGTGTTTTTGAACAGGTTTGGGCTTTGCGCAATTATGTAATATAACGTTTTTGTCACGTCTGTGGTCAAGGTAACAGAGTCAAAAGAACACACTTAAGAGGTAGAAAATATATTTCAGAAGTTCAAAAATTAAAATCAAACGAAATGCAACAGCGCTAGTTTACTTATCCAAAACCTGAGTTAACTTTTTATTTTTGTTGCGGATGACCGCAAGTTCGTTTTCCTGAATTCTGTATGATAATTCAGAAAGATCAACACTGATTTGAGGACTTAATAGATTTTCTACGGAGAGGGCATCCAGTAAGTATCTGCGAATAGGTTATTTTTAAAGAAAATTTGTCTACAAACATACTTTTTGCCTTTTTCTCCAGAAAAGAAAGCATTATTAACCTTCTTCCTGCATTTCTGTCCATAAGTAGCATCTTCCTCTTGACTGTCATTTTAAAGAAATACATTATTTATTTACTGTACTTGATCTCATATTCTTATCTCCAAAATTTTAGATCCAAATCTTTTGTGGGCGCGTTCTCTAATGAAACGCAGGAGAAACGTCTAAAAGTCCCTGCGGATACTTTTTTACTTTGCACGTTTTCAGATGGTGTTTTCATTAAAGGTCCTCAGACCGAAATATGCATTTAAATGATTCACGAAATCTTCTGCTAATCTGACAGCCTCAGTCAGGCGTTGCAGGTTGCTTTGGACAGTCACCAGCAGGCTGTAGGGGATTTGACTCCTCATTCACCGTTTCCCTTAACGGCGCGGAGGTAGCGGAGTCGAAAGTTTACTGCAACGATCACCGAACTCGACCACCAACGTGAAGATGGCGATTAGCGCTTCATTTATTTCCTTGAGGCAGTGAAAGCCCCGTGCTGGAGCCGTAGATGTTGGACTTTTTTCCCTAGATGCTTGAATTCGGTGCAAGAATTAGCAACTGTAGAACAGGATTATCAACATTTTTGCAACAATGGATCAACTGAAGGGGACTTTTGTTTACGTGACTCGTCTGTTGCATGTGTGAGCCACGCCCATGACTACCAGGATACGTTAAGCATCATCATTGAGGAGATTTTCAACCGGTGATTGCATTCAGAATTCAAAGCATTCAGAGGTTCTTTGTGTAGCGGATGCTTGAGCGTCTGAGCATAAGGCTGTGATAGTTCCTCTTTAGTGTTGCCTCGATCGCAATCCTACTCCATGACAGCCAAGCCTGGTTTAGCAGAACGCCTATGGACGGCTTCCGCTCTGTCAGTCACGTGTGCTCTCTCCCGTCTCCGATCATCTTCAGTTAGTCATGACACTCGATTGGTGGAGGGGTATAAAGTACTGTATATGCATCGCAGGCGTAGAGCCATTACAATCTAAGTCAGGCGTAATTCATGGTCCCAGCTCCACAATGTTGTAGTCACCGACCACGTACTGTTAAAAAATCTGTTTTGACGTCAACAACGTGACCACCGTCTATCATATATCTACCCTAACAGCAAATGCAACCCAATTACACCATGGAATTTGCCTTATTTGGCAGTGGAATTTACTTCAGCAAATCCTACATGCCTTTTATATGATTGTATTTAGAGCTGTTATTGATGTATGTCTGTAGATTTCCTTATTATTTATTATCGTTTAACGTACTGCGAAAAAACCCGAGTATCAGAATGCAAGTTTCTTGAACTTCTTGAAAATAGAAATGGTGGTCAGAACGTAAGCTAATTCAACGGCGTCCAACTTGCCGTTCTGGATATAGATTTGTATAGTCCGCGGCGCAAAGTGGACTAAGCAATCTACATTACATTTTACCACTTGCAAACTTACTTCTACAATTTTTTTTACTGCCTGTCAAATTTTCCCACCCCAAATCCTCCATAACCACTGCTTCCGAAAGACAAAATGCTACTACTAGATATGTCTGACTTGCAATATTTAAACTACTTTTTTTCTGTATGAACTCACGTCCATGTGCACATGCAAGTAAACAAAAAGTACACAAAAGACAACTGGCAGCCAGGGCTGCTAAGAATTTGCCCGATTGTCTTTTCAAGGAAGAAAAAAAGTACAACGGCCCCAGATAAATAGGCGTATGCTAGAGAGGGGTGACCTTGTTGAACTCAAAACAGCTTTTCCCGTATTTGCTCGGGCAGGAACAAATCGGACCATGCTCTACGTGGCAGCAGTCTATCTACGGTGAGATAAACCCTACCTATGCCCGAAATTAAACCACGTGGTCAATATTCAATTGCCCTGGTAATTTAATGACTAAATTTAATCAAGATTGTGAGTTGTGTTATTTTCCTCTCCCTCACGTTTTATTTCCTCCATGCTGGTTTCAGGTAGGGTCCTTCACTAGATCATTATTTGCACTAAACTATAACTTTTGCCGTTATCCCGTCATTCTGTGGAAATTCAAACTGTTATTTTCCTATGTTCGTTTGCTTGATCATGCAAGCAAGAGATAAAATTGAAAAGCCGTCGCAAAATGCATTGGATCTAGTTAATTAAATTGTGTTTGTCGGTTTTATAGTCATTAAATCCTCGCACGTGAAAAAATTCCATCAGTCGTTTTTTTTTCTTTGGTTTTTTTTGCGAATTACTATATTCATTTAAATGGCTTTGGCCCCTGCTATTCATCCAATAAGTAACTTATGCGAAATTATAAGTTGCAGTGTTATTTAGGAGTGTGACTGACTAATTCGATAGTTATGTTAATGTTGAATAAGTGTTAATATCCACGTTATATTTTTTGACATGTTGTGTTTCACCTCACTGTTGCTGGCAGCTCGTCATCAATGGAAACATGGGAACTATTTCGTTTTGTCAGAGGCTTTTTCAACAATTTAATTTTAAATTCGTGTACACGACAGAAGATTACCCCTCCCCTCCAAAATAGGTCTTTCTGCACTAAATCCTAGAAACCATCAGATTCAGTTGCGTATAGCCTGCAAGTAGCTTTGTAGAAACCAAAAATCGTGCGCAAAATGAACTGCTGTGTAATTCATGTAGCTGTTTTTTGAATTTGCACAGACACGTTTTCGATAATTCATCACCAGGCCACTGCAATTTATTAGAGAAAAAATTTCCCAGTCATGCAAATTTGATTGTATTTGCTTATAGAAACGGGGACTACGTTCCAGAAAACAGTCTAGAAGGCGAAGAAGCGGTCACACCTTCTGTTTCGACCTTTTGTATGCATATAAGTAGCTTGTTGTCATCAGTTTTATAATCTTTACCTCTAAACAAAAAGGTATGATGGATTGCATTGCCCCGGACGCGATGGTTGTATCCAGTAAAAAGGTCCTTAACTATGCGCCTTGGACAAATTCTATGTTTTGATGCAACAAGCCCTTCTTTGACGATCGATTATGATTCTAGTCCCATCAGTCCGTGACATAATACATCTCCCATGGGCCATTACTGCTATATCAAGACAAACGTTTCTACTATATAATACAGTTCTCGTTCTTAAATTATAAGGATTCTTGTGGAAACAGAAGATTCTGGACATGCAGCGGGCATCAGTCATTATGCCCTAGCCAAAATAAGATGTTATGGAAGTCAAGGTTTTCCGTAGCTGCGTTTAATCGTACGTTTGCTTATCCTAAGCTTCATCGCATTTACCCTCATTTACCTTCCTTTTGTCCTCCCTATGCAAACCCATTGAGAAGGTAAGACACCTTCCTAGTGCAGTTTTTAGTTGCAATATAAAGGATGGAAGCACGAGAATGCACAAGATGCGTCATTTTATTGATCATTTATTTTTAGTGCTAGAAGGGTACTCTTTAAAGCAGGTGCGACATATGTGCCGGCAACGAAGTCGATGGATAAGTCGCAGTAAGATATATCAACATAATCCAAATAAAAGCCGGACGTACCTGATCAAACAACTTTAGAATATACCAAGAAAATGGCCAGGAGGGAAGGATATGCCATGCTGTTTTTGTTTATCCTCAACATTTCAATTGGTATATCATCATGTTATTCGCTCTCATGTGACTGCCGTGATGTCTGGACACAAATTGTGCCTGTTTATGTTTTCTGGTGCAAATGAGAAGAGGATGAATTTTCTAGGTGTATACACGCTGATAGACGACAAATTGTTTATTCGGGAAATAAGGACGCTGTCGGGTATGCGGGGTGGGTTTTGTTTGTCAGAACTACGGTGAGCAGCAGTTGTGTGGGTGCTGTACTGACTGCATAGGTCAATGTAAGGAGTGAATTTGCGTAGAAAATGCGGAGGATGGTGAAGGAAGCAGGAAACAGTGCGATGGAGTTTCAATTGGTTAGCGGTTGATGGGGCTTTCGGCCTGGACTCAATGGTGGTAAGAATCAGACAAGTTGTGTTGCTGGTGGGGATCAACGTATCTGAAACAAGGGCTGTGAAAAGGGGATAGCCTCGATGATCGATGATTGCAGGGTTCAGGGTAATGATCATTGGGGGTTAGGCGTAGTCGTCGTGGATGCTGTAAGTTCGGAGGAAGAGTCGGCAGTAGGGCATGTAGTAACTAGCTCAACTCGAAGTGCATCTGTAGACGCCTGTCGCGATTAGCTCAAGTCGAAGTGCAATTGCGGAAGGCTTGCTGTTGCCGGCCTCTGTAACAGCCAATCACAGGTCAATTCACACAGGACCTGTTGGGACGATTGCCGACCGAACTTGACATCAGACGCCGTTCGCTGGCTTGGGTTTGTGCGGTCGTCTGGTAGTCAATTTCCTACAGCCTCTTCTGCGATTTATTCCTAAGTAACCGGGCTTTTAAGGTCGTTGCCGTTAGAATTAACCTCACCAGCCTTAACATTACACGACAGGCGTGCTTGTGGATGTAGCACATGAAGTTGCCACCTTTCTGCAGTTCGCCTGAAGATGTCCAACGCCGGTAATTCGTTGACAGCGTACGCCTATTAGAAGGAGTTGGGTTTCGGTGATGGTGCTTAGAGGAGAAGCTGACTTGCCAGCCATTACTTTGGATTTGACAGCGGCAATCTGGATAGCCTAGAAAATTACTATGCGAATCTTCACCGCTGTTCTCCAGGCAGATCGATGCATGGCAAGGTTTGCCCAGGTCTGCAGTTTAATTAGCTATCGCTTCAGACAGGTCTTCTAGATGCCTTTGTAACATAGTTTTTCTCTTGCGCGTCTGTGAGTATCTGCAGCGACAACGTAAACAAGTCGTTTGGTTAATCGGTTGTCTTCCATCCCCATGAGGTGTTACTTCCACTGTATCTACAGTAACCGCAAATTGGCGTTGATAATGAGTGTTCCGCTTCACTTCAACACTTTTATGTTCTAGATCCTATCCTACCATGTCAGCTTCAGTCTTCTGCGAAAGGCAAATGAAGTGCCCATGGACGAGCTTCCTTTTGGGTTTAACGTAGGCGGTCAGGTCTTTGTTCAATGGAAGAGCACTTTAATGAAGCCTGTGATGACACAACACAAAAATCTGAAGTCAACCAAAGGTCCGGATGAGCTTGGCGATAAGATGCGAACATTAACATTAATTGTTGTGTTTTATAAGAGTGTGTTTTCCAAAAAATTATAATTTTCCACAGTCTTATGTTGAAGACTATTTAGACTGCTTCGAGGAACATTGCATTTCACTTCAGATGACAGTCGGCACATGTTGCTTGTTCTTAATCCAATGTTTGAGCATCCGGAGAAAAAAGCTTCACGTTTCCTTGCGCATCTGCTTCCATTGCGGTTGGAGTACGCAATCCTCCGCGATGAACAGGTCTGCAAGTGATTATAAGTTGGGCCCAGCATACGGCCAGCGATTTAAATGATGAACGTCAGCCTTGTAAAAAATACCAATCCCTGGATGCATATCACAGTAGACATCAATCACCATGGCAGAGAACATGAGCTTGTAGAGGATAGAAGCAGTTGTGAAACCCAACTTAACTTCGTTGGTTACTGTTAAGATTTCGGAGACTCTCATTTTTAGTCAGGCATACCATCATGCTGTCGTGGAGCTGAAGCTCTATTGGGGTAATCGTTCAGAACAGTTGAATGAAGGTGGTGGGAATTAAGTCTAGAAATGGATTAATACATTATGACACTTACCATACCAGGGTGACTGCAGAGGGGACATTAATTCTTTTTTTGCAAATATCAGCGAATTTTTCACAAAATATTCAGTGTTGGTTTTACTGAAAGAGTAGTAACAAGCAGTTTATTAAAGCAACACCGAAATAATCGGCTAAAATCATTTTTTACTGGGAATGCTAGTTTAAATGATTTCCCGTTATTTGAAATAGGCCTATATGCAAATTTAATTGTAATTTCAACTCATTCAACTCCACAACAAATATACATGTTAGATTACAGTTATATTGTCTTTTATATTATTTTTAAGCACCATATGACGAGAAATCGGCAAAATCGCTATGAAAGTAACATTTTTGACTAAGTTTAAAGGTATTTTGCTGCGCCAAAATTCCAATACATAATAGGTCGAACGGACAAAATTGCCTTTCACTTTGCTTCGTCCTTCAGGCCCAATTTAATCAAGTCTATGTCTAAGTTCCTCACGATCCTTATCGCTGTCCCGTGCCGTTTGCCTTTGCTCCTCTAGTTAATGCTTATTTCCGCAAACCGTAGTTTTGATTACCGCATGAACTAAGATAGAATGTGGGGCGATGTCCATCGATCGTAAGCTGCTGCCCATACGGTGGAACGGTAAAAGGATATTAGCCTCAGAACTTGGCTGGAATCCGTTTATTTTATCGACAAAATGGCAATTTCGGTTTGCGCTTTGGCGGCCACTTGACAAAATTCCAGTTGCAGCCAGAAGAGTGATCGTTCCTATATGTCTGTTTATGCCATTTGATGGTGGAACTAGATACTAGTAAAAACATAAAACAATAAGACTATGGCCACTTTTTCTTATCAGCAAGCACATAAGACATCATTTAAATTTAGAATTATTGTCTCCTTCGAAATTTCTGAAATAAAAGCTGATCATATTTACGTTATTTGAGTTACAAATACATTTTATATTAATTTATCTAAGGACGGGGCCCATTAAACCGACCGCGATTCTTGCGTTAGAGTAAGCTGGCACACCTAATATCCTCTGTAAAGCAGGAGCATAAGGGCTCAGATTAATGATATTGCTGTTCTAGCGACCGAATATCCTTCTTATTCCACGTGTCGTCATTGCACTAAGACGTGGCTGTTTTTTCGACCGCTTGGATACAACATAAAAAATCGTTCATTGAAGTCAAATTTTATTTCTCAAACAAATTTATTCTTGAAAAGTTTATTTGGCAGGCATATATTTTCAGCAACTCTTCATCAGGCCGAAACATTTGTATTTGGTTGTAAAGACCGACCCTTGTTGAAGGCTACACCTATATGCATTTACTCTTTCACTTGCTCCTGTGGAGCAGAACATATAAGCTGAACAAAGAGATGCCTGGAAAAAGGGGAACAGGAGCACATACCGGTCTGGTTGTCGCAAATCTTGTCCCTACGAATCATCGAGTCGATAGTAATGACGCCTTCTAGGTTATTTATCGGACACTGGCTAACTTTTGCAAGGGCTAACGCCAACGAGTGCTTGCAATAACTGAAGCAGTGACTAAAAGGCTAGCGAATCCAGCGCTGTGTTGTCGAAAGACGCTCAAACTTGCACTTTCACTTCCGTGACCAAAACCGACGTCAGGTGGCAATCGCACATTTCTCCCACCCCTAGTGACAGTCATTCGCGCCGTGCACATAACAGTAGTAATCACTCTATATACCTGACTTCTGACCAATTTCCACAACTTAACCCACTTTCGTCCCCTCTCTCGCCCCTTTCTCGCCCCCACTCAATCCCCCTTCCTCAACACAAGGACCTCTACAAGCTGATCTCGCCAGGCAAGCGGCATGAAAACAATGAGTTGTAATGAAAGTACACTTAATAAACCTTTCCACATGTAGACTTTTCATTATCCCTGCAAATGTACGGGCCTGGTGAAGAACGGCTAATAACATGCCTATCAAATCGAATTTTCAAGTATAGAATGAGAATATTTGCAGAAAAATATTCTTGCCACGCTAACCAAAGAGCTCAGTGAAAAAATCATACTTTACAAAATTAAAAATTTCGTTATTGAGAGGGCCAGGTTTATTTATCTTAGTTTTTTTAATGTGGCCACTTAGGAATTTACTAACTTTTAGGCACACATATCAATAAATAATGAAAGTTCTGCCTATCTTGTTCACCCCTTGAAACCATACTGTCGTAAACCTTTTGTAACCAGGTACTTCTTTTAATTACTAATAGGAAATTGGGTATCCGTTTTATGCACGGATACTGGATAATCGGCATTCCAGTTACACATTGGGGCATCGTTTAGATCCAACTTTAGTGCCATTCCAAAAGAAACTGCATTCTTTTCTCCAATCCCATTTCAGCTAATGCCCCTTGACTAATCTCAAGGACTTTTGCAGACAGAGAACTCAATCCCCAAAGGTGCATAATAACGTACGTGCGTTCAAATCAGCGCGAGAACTAGCGCGAAAAAAGCCTAACGCAAAAGTTTTCATCAATCTGTGTCTATTACGAAACACAAAAAGGCACAATTTGTGTCAAGACATCGAATAAGAGCGAATAAAATGATGAAATACCGATAAGAACGTCGAGGATCAACAAAAGCAGAATGGCAAATTCTGCTCTCATGGCCATTTTTCTGGGATATTCAAAAGTATTTGATCAGGTACTTCCGGTTTTTTATTTGGATTATGTTGAGATATCTTACTGCGACTTATCCTTTGACTTCCTTGCTGGCACATATGTCGCACCTGCATTAAAAAGCACCCTTCTAGCATTCCAAATAAATGATCGATAAAATGACGCATCTTGTGCATTCTCGTGCTTCCATCCTTTATATTGCAACTAAAAACTGCACTAGGAAAGTGTCCTCCTTTCTCAATGGGTTTGCATAGGGAGGAAAAAAGGAAGATAAATAAGGGTAAATGCGATGAAGCTTAGAATTAGCAAACGTACTAGTAAACGCGGCTACGGATAACCTTGACATCCATAACATCTTATTTAGGCTAGGGCATATTTAATGATGCCCGCTGTATGTCCAGAATCTTCCGTTTTCACAAGAATCCTTATAATTTAAGAACTAGAACTGTAGTGCATAGTAGAAACGTTTGTCTCAGTATAGCAGTGATGGCCCATGGGCTATGCATTATTTCACGGACTGATGGGACTAGAATCATAATAGATCGTCGAAGAAGGGCTTGTTGCATCAAGACATATAATTCGTCCACGGCGCCTGGTTAAGGACCTTTTCCTGGATACAACAATCGCGTCCAGTGCAATTCAATCTATCACACCTTTTTATTTAGAGGTAAAGATTGTAGAACTGAGGACATCAAGTTAAATACCTTCTTACCTGTTTTCTGGAGCATAGTCCTTCATTTCTATCAGCAAGAACAATCCAATTTGCATGGCTAGTAAATTTTTTCTCCAATAAATTGCAGTGGCCTGATGATGAATTACCGAAAAAGATGGGTGAAAATTCAAAAATTCATCGAAGTGAAGTACACAGCATTTTATGTTGGGCACTATCTGTGGCAACGTCTTTACGAACATGAAATGTCTTGCCAGTTATTCACGCTTGACTCTGATGGTTTAGATAATCTGAATGCAGAAAGGCCTATTTTGTGAGCGAAGGTTATTTTTACGTCATGGACACGATTTTAAAATAAAATTTTTAAAAAACTGATAACACAACCGAACAGTTCATCTTTTCCTTTGGCGACGAGCTGTCAGCAACAGCGAGGTTTAACAAAACATGCCAAACATATAACGGGAATATAAACATTATCACCGATTTGGTCAGCGACACTAAAAACAACGTGAATATAAAAATTTATCAAATGCATACATAAGTATCGAGTTATTCACTCACACTCCAAAATGATGCTGCACATCAGAGGTTTGTATCAGTCAACTATTGGATGAAAAGCTTGGGTCAAAGCCATTCAAAATAAGTCTATCAATTCCCACTGAAAACCGAAAGAACAAAAGTGACAAGCAGAATGGGTTTAGTATTTCAGGTTACGGGATTTAACGACTATTAGACAGGCATGCACAGTTTATTTAATTTTATCCCTTGTTTGCATGATTAAGCTAAGGAACATAGGTATGCAACAGTTTGAATTTTCAGAGTATGTCATTGGATAACAGCAAGAGTTTTAGTTTACATCAACTATTGATCTAATGAAGGACCCAACCTGAAACCAGCATATAGGAAATGAAATTTGGGGAGAGATAAATAACGCAAATCACTGTTGTGATTAAATGTAAGCATCTAATTAGCAGGGTAATTGGATTTTGAGCACGTGGTCTAACTTCAGGCATAGGTTGCGTTTCTCGCACCGTAGATAGACTGCTGCCCCGTAGCGCGTGGTCTGATTTTTCTTCCCGAAAATTCACTGGGAAAGCTGTTTTGAGGACAACAAGGTGACCACTGTCTCGCAAATATCTAGTAACCGAGGACCGTGGTACTCTATTATCTTGCATGAAAAGCCAATTAGACTAATGCTCAATAGCCCTGGCTGCCGGTTGCCTTTTGCGTAGGCTCAGTGCAATCGCATGTGCATATGGTCGTGCATTGTCACACTTTTTTGCGGTGGCGTGCAACGACAGGGCAACCTTTGCCTGGTTAATTGTAAGGCTTATAGTTGGACTAAGAAGATGAAGGATGCTTTTCTTTGTTGAGATGAATTAGATATGTTGGAAATTGACCGCAGAGATGTGTCCTTCTTTTGCATCTTTCTTACGCTGGAGATGGTTCAATAGGGTGCTTTGCTTTTCGTAATCATAACTAGGAAAAGCAATAACAAAAATGGTGCCAAGTGGTACATGCAATTCTTAAGAAAGTAAGGAATAATTTTAAGAGTGTCACCAAGTGTAAACATATCCAACATCAAAGCAGCCATACGCAGCCATGTCTATCTTACAGGCTTCAACCAAAATAAACAATTCTTTGTGACAAATTTGCTGAAAATGGCAGTGCCTAAAAAGCCCGCTATTCTTTTCTTTCCCTTTTAGAGTGATAATATTTCGAATAAACTCAGGTGACGTTCAACGCACCTGAATTCATTGTCCTCATTCCACCTTTAAGCCTGAAAATAAACTGAGCGAAGAATGCCTTGCCGTTGCAAGCTACCCGCAATAGTCTGTATAAGTTCACATACACTTGCAGGTAAAAGTAAATTGAGCCATCGCAAAAGTGACCGGCAGCCACGACTGCTAAACACTTGCCTAATTGTCTTTTAAAGCAAGAGAATAGAGTACCACGGTCGTAGATAACCAGATGTATGCTAGACTGTTGTTGCTTTGTCGACCTAAAAACGGCTTTCCTCGTGCGTTTTTGGGCACTAAAACACTTGGGCGCTGCGACCGTGACTTACGCATGAATAAGATTGTGATGGCTGAAGGCCTGTGATGTAGATACAATATTCTATCGCCCTGCCCTACTCAAGCGTCATGACCAAGTCAATATGATCGGAGACGGGGAGAGCACGGGTGGCTGACAGAACTGAAGTCATCCATTGGCGCGCTGCTACCACAGGCTTGGCTATTATGCAGTGGGATTGCGATCGAGAGAACTTTAAAAAGGAATCACTACAGCCTTACGCTCAGACAATCAGGAATCCTCTACCCAAAGACACTATAAGTGCTTTGAATTCTGATTGCAATCATCAATTGGCAACTTCCTCGTCGATGGCGCTTAGCGTGTCCTGATAGTCAAAGGCGTGGATCACCCATGCAACAGACTACCCAAGTAAATATACGGTCCCACTTACAAACGTCCCTTTCAGTTGATCTGCTGTTGCAGAAATGTTGGCAATCCTCTTCTACAGCTGCTTATTCTTACACTGAAGTTGAACAACCTGGGAAAGAAGTCCACTTTCTACGGCCACAGGATGTGTAAATCTTTTACTGTGATACAGGCTGTCATATATACGTTGGTGATCATCACTGTGCTAAACTTGGACTCGGCTACCTCCAGGGCCGTGAGAGAAACGGTGAAAAGGCGTCCATAAAAGAGTTGGATCTTAATTATACTTGAGCTTTAGGTAAAGTGGAATTAAAGTCGGATAAAGTAACAAGTGATACGTTAAGAATGAAAGATCAAATGTTTTGGAAGTGAAAAACAATATGCATTAACTTTTGCGTTTCGGGCGAATGTGCACATACACACGGTAGTTTAATCAAAAAGTCATTCAAAGTCTTTCTTAAATTTAGCAGAGTGAATGGCCGGCGCATGCAGTAAAAAACGTCGGAGAGCTAGAATATGACCTAAATAAGGGCAACAAGCATTGAAATAAGTCAAAGAAACATGAATTCTTATTTCTGGTAAGTAATCATTTTAACTTTTGTATGGTTCACCGTTGTGCTCTAGAGTTCAGTATGAACGCTCACAGGAAGTAAGATAGCAGTTTGTAGGGTATAATGAAATGAAATCGACAAAGACTATGGAGTCCGGTATGGCTATTTCTGGCTTACAGTAGATTACATATCTGATGTAAGGTTGGCGATTGGGGAATTTAACACACATTTGATGTTTTTAATTAAGGTCATTTGATTAACTTGAGATGCAAAATGCTTTTTGCTAGAACTGAATTCTGTTCAGTTCAGTAAACTAGGAGCAAAAAGAGGCAAAAATGGGTGAAATCCAGCGTTTGTTGCTATCCGAGGAATTTCCTACGATGTTAAATGCTGCCAAGAAGAACTGCTTGTGCGCATATTGCACTATAAAAGAAAATTCCTGAAGAGCAAGAACTTTATAATTATATCTGCTCACGAAAATAAACATTTTGTTTTGCGTCCATAAAATTTACGTCTGTGCAATTATGATATGCCGCATTTTTTGGGAAAAGGAGATATAAGCTTAAAAATTATGTTTTGCAAATCTTCTAAGTTGTGTGCCATAAAATTGAATAATAGACTTCTAAGGCTCTTTCGTGCTGTACCCCAATAAAAAATACATATATTTTTGAAGGGTTGTGGGCAAGGAATGCGCATGAGGACATTATTAGTATACAGTGACTATATCGATTGTACAGTCAATATAAATTTGAAGATAATTAGCATGAAATATATTCGAGTGAGTTTTCGCAGGACATTTTTGTCAAAAATTGCCATTGATAGTATTGCCAATCTGTTCTGCATTTATTGTTGTAAAACTGAGCTTAGAAGTAACCAAATATACTGAAAATTGTTCCGATTTAAATTTAAATGTTAGCTTTCGCATTTACAACAGAATATGTGTTCAAAAATTTTTAGGGAAATCAATCAACTGGCCAAAATTTCCAATTCTGATCTTGAGTTAATCTTAAAAAAAAAATTCGCAGACACCCCACACCAGAACGTATAACTTAAGCTGGTTTTCACGAGGAAACTTGTTATATAAATTCTTTTATCAATTTAAGGCATATTCATTCGCAACTTTTGTTGTGGACCTTCATTTTTCTCGGCAATGAGTTGACATAATTGGGTGGTTCTGAAACCATGTCAAACGCAGACAATTGCACAAGAAAAAAAATTTAAAAGCTTATTATTTAGGTAAAATCCATTAAAGCTTACCTTATTTTGAAGGTTTTGGTAAGCACGTAGAATAAAATGATTATTTATGGTCAATCGACTGAAGCCAGTGAAAATCATTAAGTCCTAGTTAGCATTTCAACGAAGCTCAGAACCTCTTTGTAATCCAAATCTCAAGCTTATTACAAAAATGTGGCCGAAGGCAATTACTCTTAGTGTACAATTATAGTACGTTTATTCACTGAACGGCATGTCCGCACGTGAGCTTAAGAGATATATTACTCTTGTGATCTCCCAGTGAGCCATATCAAGCGAATATGTAGTTGCCTTAGTACAGTGTAACGCCAGTAATGCATAAACGAAAAAAAAGCTGGCAGTTCTCGTCAAAACCTCTTAGAATACATAATCAAACTTTTGGCTGCTCGGAAACAGCTATACATTACATTGTACGTACTATGGAAGCATCTGTTTCCGAAAACTTTACAAAAGGATTCATTTTTGACGTAATTTTACGTGTGCTGTTTTATTTACTCGGTGGTTTTGCGTGAACAGGCTTCCTCTACATGCAAAACCTATGTTTGCCTAGTACTCCTGATTTCAACTTTTCCACTTTGCTAAAAAAGCTGGTATTTGTATATAGCGTTATATTCCTTAGTAAATCACAATATGTCCTATTTTGAAGAACGACCATAACTTTATTGCTGTAAGACTTTGGAGGTCACAGCTTGGGTTGCGTTTGAGTAACAGGGAGTTACTTTTCAACATCTTTGGATTTCATAAGTTAGGAAACCTACTGTATTAGCTCTCATCTGCCAGTATATGCGAACAGGTAGTCTGCCACCATTAAGATTTGGTATGACTGACTGTTGAGCGCCCATGAGCCAGAACATTCCATTCCGGTCTTCCTTGTCTTTGTTGCTTCTACTTCGTCAGATCCCACAAATCTCTATTCGGCTCTCGGCGCGGGCTCAATGATAGTTTAACTTGAACAAAATACGTTCTTTGGGAAAGTAGAGTTACTTGTTTTTATTACGTTTTCGTCGCTGGTTCCTTGGGTTTTCATCAGAATTTAATATGCACCTTTCCCTTATTCGCTGCACGCAACACGTGACAGTTCATCTAATTATATTTTAAGCCACTTCTCAGATTATAAATTGTCCAGCATTATTAGTCTTCTGTGACTCCTAAAAAAGAAAAAAAATTATATTGCCTTTACATTTACGTCGGATATTTGGGATTATGCAACTTGCTGAATAGACACTTTCCCTTCAACAACATAGACCCAGCAATCAACAGAAGTTTCTCCCAATTAAGGAGTCACAAAGGACGAATAGGGCTGGCCAGTGTTTAATGTAAGAAGGAGCTTACAAAGGCCTCCACAGAAATGTGTTGCACACAGTCCTCTCAGGTCATTTGTTGTGTGTGTGTGTGTGTGATTACAAGAGCTAAGAGCTTTCCTTTTTGGCCTGCTGCTAGTCAGGCCAAGGAGCGCACTGACTGGCTTTGAACTCGCGAGAGGATGAAATCAAGGCTAGCGCAGCTACAGCCGACTGTGTGGCAGACAAGATGACAAGAAAGGCTAATCGACAAGGGGCGTGTGACGGACAGTCACGCGCTGCTGCAAGCTTGGCAGGTGAAAAAGTGGTGGGGCAGCGCCACGGTGCTAATAACGGACTGCCAATTAGCTATTATACCATAAACTGCATAGTAGGCGAAGAAAAACCGCTATGAAATTGAACCACTTGCAGTTGTATCATGTACCGGTAACAATACATTTGAAATGTTTGTCTGAATTTTCAGCTGGTACGTACGTCAGAATTACTGAGCAAAATGGACGTGTGAAATAAATCCTACTTTGACTAATAGTTCCCCAGCAAATTATCTTTACTTGATGGCTCCATGCCATCTAAATCTCTCACACTCAAATATTCATTAACCAGCCCTGACCTTTAATTTAATGTCCTGAACCTTATAATTTCTAAAAATCCAAGCCAGACCCCAGCTGACCGCTTTTATTTGCATCATCACAACTACGGTGCTAATGCCCACCACTAGCACTCTCAGTTTAAATAAAAGACACTTTAATTAAAGCAATACCCATGCCGACCAGTAAAGGCGACGAAAAAGCTCGGTCAATCCTCTCCAACTCGCCCAACCCACATTTATGGCAGGAGAGTCTGTCATAATTTTTTTATGGTCACAGCTGATAACGTCAGTCTAATTTCACCAATGTTGGCGGGCCGTGAGTCTTCATTTCTCTTCAACCAGTTAGTTGTACTCCCAGTAAAACTTTTGCTCAACGATTCCTTACTCTAGATTAAGGCTAACGCCGTTTATTTTGTAGGATATTTACTACTGCTGATGTTCATACTGCCATTCTCGGCGCTGATTTTATATCCTTTTCACGACCACTCATTAATATGCCATCACATAACCTCATTGACTGTATGACTGCTTTATACTGTAAGTGATGAACCCGTACGCATTCATCACCTTATGCACACATTTCAATAACCCCTTCGTCTACTGTCTATGATCATTTACTTTCGGAATTTCCATCCATAGCACGACCCTCGCAAGCTGACAAATCTATTAAGCACTCCGTCGTGCATTATATTTCGACTACCGATACCCCCCACTTTTTGGCGCCTTCGTCATCTACCTGCTGATTTGTTGACTTATTTGATGGAGCTAGGCATGGTTAGGCCTCCCACTAGTCCATGGGCTGCATTTCTGCATATGATGTGTAAAACGTCTTTTGTTGACTGGCGCCCAGGCGGAATTACTGACGATTGAACACATGTACAGTATCTGACAGATATCCACTTCACGATTTGTCATCTATGCTAGCTGGAGCCACACAGTTTCGCAGTATTGACTTACTCAAAGTTTTCCGTCAGACACCCGTTGCTTGCGAAGACATTTCGAAAACTGCGATTACAGCACCTTTTGATCGCTTCGAGTTTGTCTGGATGCGCTTTGGACACCGCAACTCCGCTCAAAACTTTGAACGTTTCATGAACGAAGTCCTCCACGGCTTACCCCTATTTTTTTCCATGTCGATTATGTTCTGCTAGCAAGCTCCAGTGAACATGAACACATACAACATCTCATGTTTAAACGATTCAATCAAGCGATCATTTTAACTAAGTTTTAGAATGCCTTTTTTGTACCCTCGCTGTTTTTTCTAGGATGTCCCGTAAATGCTTTTAGTTGTCATCCCATAGATTTCAAAATTTCGGCTATTCACGACTTTCCGTTTTTCAGTTCTTTTCAACGACTGCCCTGTTTATTGGGCTCGTCAGTTTTCTTTCGTAGTTTTTATTCCTCAATGCGCTCAATTGATGCTAAACCTCACTAACCTTCTATCCGGAAGCAACCGCGAGTTCTGTTTCCCCGATACAGCTTTAGACTGTTGAAATCGCGTTAGAAAAGCCCCTGCGGATACAATCAACCTTATTTACCGCCCTTGCTTCGCTCTCCACTGTGGCCGACACTTCCAATTTTGCTATCTTTCAGCAACAGACGTCCACTGGCATCCAGCCCATGGCTTTCCACTCTGCCAAACTGACACCCGTTCACACTCACTATAGCAGTTTTGGTACAAAATGTGTTGCCATTTATTTAGTTGTTAAACATTTCTGTAATTGAGGGTTGTTATTTTATATTTAGAGTGACAAAAAACCTCTGACTTATTTCCTCTCCACATCCTCTTATAGGTATTTACCCCGCAAGGCGCGCCATGTAAATTTTGTTTCTCAGTATACTAGGGATACTTGATTTCTTAAAGCCTTTTACAATGAAGTCGTTGACTGTCATTCATGGTCTGAAAGTAACGCCTACATCCAACCTTCAATCGAATTGGAGCACACGACAGAACTGCAAAACAAGCTGACCATCACTGAAAGCCAGAAATATAATATTTCCAAGATAAAGGTGAGTCCTCTGTCCACCACTTGCGGTACAACCTTGTCTGACGTATAACGTGGTGGCTCCCGACCTCTAGTGCCAATCGAGATGACACGAGACGCTTTGCCGCATTGCAAAATCTCGCTCATCCTGGCCATCAACACTAATATTGCCAATGGACCCGTTTATACGTGGCGCGTCGAAAGGCCCAAGTCGGACGGTACAGCAAAGACCTTATTGGCACCTTTTTTACGCTCGAAGCACGTTCTGGAACGTCCACCATCCTGTGGTTGCAAATTTTTACTTGCTGCGATTGACCGATGTACTCGCTGGCCCATTTTCGCGCATGATCGCGCATTTGCACGACAGCATACTACCCCCCCATCCAATGGTTTAGTGGAACGTCTCTTTCCTCATCTCAAAGCCTTGCTCCGAGCTAATGACAACGCTTCCCTTTGGAGTGAGAATCTGCCTGTGATCATGCTCGGTACCCGGACTGCACTCAAACTCGACTTGAAATGCTCCGCTGCCGAACTTGTGTATGGCACTGCCCTACAGGTTCTCGGTCACTATTTTGAGCATTCTTAAAGCTCAGCCCACTTTGATCCTACAGTTAATATGCAAAGACTGCGCCAAACAATGCCTTGTCTTCGAGCAGCTCCTCCACGTGTTCCAGCAAGTAAGCCATACATTGATCCTAACTTGCTAAAGTGCTCCTTTGTAATTCTCCGCGCAGATGGTGTTTGCCAGCCACTGCAGCAACCTTACGACGGAGTATTTCAAGGACTCTCTCGTACAGGCAAGCATTTTAATATTGATGTGGCGCTCGCACTGACGTGGTGTCAGGCGATCTTTTAAATGCGGATTATTCCGGGTCTCTTTAAACTGTCTCAGCAGAATAACCTCCTCCACCCGGTACAATGCTTCTTGCTTTATCCCTCACTCCACTAACATCCAATAAACCTGCACTTTCGCATATCCCATTAAATCTCCCTCTTACGCGCAGTGGTCGTCACAGGCACTTAACCGATCCTTAACAACTCGTACAGTATGCTTAACATTCCCACTTTTTCCTTTCATTAACATTTTGTAAACTACGTTCTCCTAGGTACAGAATTATTGTAGAGACATAAAGCTGCTTTTTGCTTTACTCCGTTAAAGATGCCTGATATGTCCTTGGCACAACTTTTAATAGCACACTAAAAGCATGTTTTTGTTCTGATTTACTGGAGTATAGCTGTTTGGATAGTTATATTTAAGATCCCTGGATAGACTAATTCGTTTCCCACAAGCGCATGAAACATAGTCTCACGCACGACTGCAAGGGCATGGTTGGCGAACGCACGATGGGTCAGCACTGGCCACGAGCTGCAACATATCAACGAGGTAGATTTCAAAGTGTTGGTTAAAACCTAAGAGAAATTACAGCTTGGTTTCAAACAACCTACAATTACATACCTAATCTGCAATTCAGCCTGGTGGCAATTGAGCTTTGGTCCATATCCTCCTTGCTATACTGTTACGGACATAAAAAAGGCAGGCATGACACCATTCTGTGGTGTCAGCTTCTTTGCATTAATTAGCAATAAACGAGGGAAAGCTATTCAGAAGATAGTTGAGCATGCAACACGATACCCGATCGAGAATTTAAAGTCCAATAGTCTTTGGTGTTATGGTTTCTATAATTTTAACTTGCAGTTGTTTTAATATCCACATTGCAAGTAGCAAAAAGTGGACAGCGCGGAAGCTGAAAAATATTTATAGCATGAAGCAATTGTTTTTCCGCTGAACGGACTTCTGGAAAACTCGACTTCGAAAGTGTAAGTATTGGAATGGCACCTTGGCCTTAGTGAAGTTTTGATGTAACCGCCCTTTAGTTGTTCGTTGAAGAAACAACGGTTTCATCAGACTAGGTTTGTGATGTCATTAATAGCAAAAACATCTAAAACATGAACAGTGTTACGGCATTATAAAAAATTGAGTAATTTTACTTCTAGACTTAACACCTCTGTTCGGGTGGTTTGGTATCTTTTGCTTGTTTGCTAAAGGAGGTTTAAGGCAATTAGTAACCAAACTGCCTCTAGTAAGTCCGTTACGACTGGCCCTTAATAAATATAAATAAGACTGTCTTCTGCAGTCTGCGAAAGGTGATGCTTTCCAGAAGTCCTAGACAACGAACAATTGCCATGGAAGCGCAGTCATTATGCAAGAGCATTTGCAGTATGCTGTCACGCTCAAGTGTACTTTAGTTCTTTTACAGAGAATTTGCACACAGTTCTGTTTCCCAGCTCATCGGGTCGTCATTTGGGACCTGGTATAGGATTGAGATCATAATGCAAAATGCCGATTTGTCGCCTGAAGTAGCAGCTATTTTCTGTTCACACTCAATATCGAAATTAATGCCGAAAAAGTGCAACTCAGGAGGTCATGAACACTGAGAATCAATCTTGGCGTTCAGATGCAAATGTAAGTATCGCAGCCAGATAAATGAGGAGAATTTTACAACCAGAGGTACTGCATCTCATTTCAACAGGTGATGGTTTCTTTAAACAGAAAGCCAACGCTTGAGCCGAAATAAGAATGTATAACTTTAGGATGGTACCAACGTCTACGGTTGAAGCATATACCATCAGATACAGCCAAAGTTTGGCAGTGGGATGCGTTAGCAAGGTAGCGTAAGATCAAAAGCATGATGGCAACTGGCATCACAGGGTCCGCAGAGTTTAGTATGAACCAGCGTCAAACATTGGCCATGCCGAGGAAACGTTGCAACTTGTGGCGGAGTGCCATAATTCTCCCTCCCCCTTCGTTCTTCAAGGCTCGCTGCCCATAGTCATGTCATCACAAAAAAACTGTTTCAATGCTTTCTGTCACTGGCGCCGCCGCCCCCCCCCTGAGGCTTGACCACACAGCTGCTTCTGGCTTACCGATAACAGCCGCGTCAGCGTCCCCCGTCCTTCGGCCTTCTTGCAGTCTGGACAGTTGACCTCAGCTTAGTAAGCGCACCTTCCTCAGAGCCACTTAACGCGACACTTCTGGCCAACGTAGCAGGGGGACTTTGCAGGCGAAACTCCCTCGGGCAAGTTGCAACTTACCAATAGCAAATCACTTGAACTTGCTCCACAATCCTACTAAAGAAATTGTCCCCCCCCCCCCCCACACACAACACAGTCAAAACTCTCAGGCCTGACTGGACGCAGTCAGGACCAGCCCTGGCTTCACTAGTGGCCACTGCCACAGAGACTGCAACTGGAAGTATTGTTTACAATAAACCCCTCCTTCCGGTGACACTTGCCTTCTAACCTTCTCCCTGCGGACTTAGAACTGATGATTGTAGTGATCTAGGCACAACCACGGCTTAGAACCCTACAAACTGATGCTTGAATGTCGTTTGAAAGAAATCACGAATGGCGTCAACCTTGATGAGGAGGGAATGCAAATCGTCGGAGTTGAGATAGTGGCCAAGAGCAGGCGCACTAAAGATAAACTTCAAAGACTTTGCGGTAACACCGACCCTCTGGAAACTGTTAAATATCTGGGTAAGATGTTCTACATGTTCTTCGGTACTCCGATTAGCCACCAAAAGGTCATTAAGGTAGGCATAGTCAAGTGCCTAGACACACGGTCGCTGAACTTCTGAAATGTCCAGATAGCATTTCGAAGACAAAATGGCAAGAATATAAACACCAAAGTTCAAAAGATGCAGTGGCAGCAGTTTTGGGAATATCCTCTGGGACGACAGGAATCCGCAAAAAGCACGTATCAGAGCAATTTTCACGAAAACCGTTTTCCCAAAAGCGGTCCCAGCAGAATTGTGATGAGGAGGTACAGAGCACCGATCAGGAATCCTGCAATTGTTGAGAGGACAACAGTTGTCACAGGGCTTCCAGTCGCCAGATGTTGTCTTAGGCACTACGTGCAGAGGGGAAACCCAGGGGCTCTCGGACGCTCAAATGATTCCCAGTTGCAATATATATTCATACTCCGCCTTTGCGGCCAGCAAACGGGCCTGTGCTAGTCGTCTACGCCAAGCAAAACAGGAGGGCGGGATATGTAGATGTGGTGCACCACTGTAAATCTGGGGTTGATAGTCTTTGCGTGTTCACGCAGTAGCTCCCTGAAATGACACGCAGTGTTTGCATCCGGAAAGAATAAATTGCAGTAGTTAGTGAATGGAGTAAGACCAGTTTTACGACCAAGAAGATGGGAATATCGGCAGGGAGCAGAGAGATCAACTTCAGCATAGAATTCTCAAGCTAAGATTGCATGGGAAACATCAGCAGTCACAAAGGGCAAGGAGAACGACAGATAAAGGCCAATTTCTACGGTTACGAACTGGCTGCCAAAAGTAGGAATGGGGAAACAGATAGCAGCCTAAGAGTGAAAACGAGGGCTGGGGTAGTGACGGTCAAATGAAGTGAGAGCATGTCCTATGAACAGGAGAAAACGAATGCGAGTCACACTGTTGCAGACACAAAAGATGCGACAGTAACCGAGAGAGCCAGATAAAAAGGCTTTATCTATCCTCTGTTTCCTAGACTCGACTTGAATTAGTATGGAGATAAATACCAGCGGACCTTTGCACCAAACTTGCTATGGTATCAACACATGTCAGCTGATTTAGGTCGCGAACGAGAGTTACAACGGTTGGATGAACGATGGGCAGCAAAACGAGAAAGTTGTAGCTTCAGAGAGGCCAAATCTTCCGCCATGGGCGAAACCTGTTTCACCAATAGCTCGTTCAGAGTCTACAAAAGTGTGGAAATATGGGCAGTTAAGAGCGGCCGGAGCCGCTGCACCCCTTTTACCCTGTCCGCCATTTCAATAAGCTGAGACCGTGATATCTTGCAATCAGGGTGCAGACCTGGTTTGATGATCAGTATGAAGGCGCTATAGAAACAGCTCTTTGAGTAACTGTTCGTTAATCGGCATGTGTCCAAATAGGGAACGCATTCGTCTAAGAAGCTCTCAGGGTTTCCAGCCACCAAATGATTCCTTTTATATAGATTAATTATAGCGCTGGTGGTCAGAAACAGCATTAAGTCGACAGATTTCTACCTTCAAATTGGATAAGAGAGCATCGGTCGGAGCATTGGACAGCAAAGGCTGAACCTGAGAACTGACACTAGCAGAAGCCGGCTGATTCGATAACGATAAGGTAAAGCTCTTGCACATATTACCAAAACCCTGGAAGACTGAAGCTATCGGCTTGAAGAAAATGAGCATTCACATCAAGTTGTTAATCGGAGGGATACATGATGAAGGCAATAGCAACGAAAACAAAATAGAGAACGTTCGCGAGAAATGTTGGTGTCAAACGTTGTGAATACGACGGAATTTAGGAATAAAGTGTGTGCAGGAGTCTGGGGTCACTAATGACGAAATAATAACGTCCTCTCAAACAAAGGAATGATATTTAACGAAATATATGAACCGAGAGCACAAAGAAAGTCCAAGAAATTGAAAAAGTTAATATTGGTAAAGGTAGAGCAACCTTAGTGTCGGGGTAGCAAGTGGTGCCACGATTGACATACAGACGTGTGTCCGTCATGTTAAATCAAAAAGTTCACAAAAAGAACAAATGATGAGATTTTTAAAGGTTATTTAGTCTTGTAGGTCACCGCAAACGTACGCCAAAAAAGGGAAGGCTTACAAATAGCCAACGCTTTAGGCAACTCAGCTACCAGCCCTTCACAGGGGCCGTGAGTCTGGTCACACCTGTGATAATTTACAGGCCCAGCTTACTGCAACGTATGTAATCCATAAATTCTGATACAGTAAGCTGACTGCCCAAGCAGGCTTTCCTAATTCAAAAATGTAAAATCCACGGGATGACCTTCAGCTAAAGGGTTTTGACAGATTTGAATAGCTTCTTTAGCATAAGGAAAGCGC
Organism: Ligula intestinalis; assembly: GCA_036362985.1. Lineage (NCBI taxonomy): Eukaryota > Metazoa > Platyhelminthes > Cestoda > Diphyllobothriidea > Diphyllobothriidae > Ligula > Ligula intestinalis. Next base: position 47,459,164 of record JAYGXS010000001.1, read on the forward strand.
AAAGTCACATTGGTTCGCATAACGCTGTCCGTCGGCTATACCAGCCCCCTATGACGTGCCGCACAAATGCCTTTGACGATCTAAGACAAACTACGTCATCGATCGCAGCCCAAAACCTAACACCCTTGGCACTCGCCGTGACAGAGCGGCCTACACTGAGAACAGCGAACAAACGTAGCCCGACGCTGTTTCCAGTAGTAGATGATGAGGCGAAAACCATCTACTGGTGACAGCCCATCTCAAAGTCGCATCATACGATCGGACCATCATGTGCACTGACTTGAAATACTTGTGGCTGACATATCAACGCATCTACCCCATTTTTTGTTTTGTGACAGCAGCTCCCGTATCCTAAATTCCATATTATCTTTGTCAACTTGCACGCACAATATTATCACCAATTTCAGGCTTGACCTCACCTCAGTTAAGGCTGTGCCGGGGGATGCGGCTAGCCAAAACACATGGATCAGCATAATATTTTAACCATGGTCTTTTTTTATTTTTATAACCCCGACTCAATCCTTGAATGAACAAACCACATGCTAAATACCCAAATATTCACTCCATGCTGACACTGAGATGCCATTCTCGAGTAACCAAAACTACACTACTCATGCGCACCCCCACCGATGCTCTGTTCTATCATCTAAACATGCGATCAACTCACGTCAACCTATCTGTGTAGAGTAGAAATCGGTTCTCGCAGATCACGGAATGCTCTAATTAGACAGGGTGAACGTACTACGTGTGTGTGTTCAAAGGTGATTGCTCATGTCTGACGGCCGCAAGCGAATTTATCAACTGATAACATGATACCTTCAGGTGGACTTCTGACTGATTGGGAAATTTTAACCATTGACCATCGAATTTGCAGCTGTACTCGAGTCCGAATTGGGACACTCTAGACACCGAAACCGTCATTTGGCCTGATTGAATATTAGAGCGCCGCGTTATTCTAGCATTATATGAAACACCATGCTGTAGTCTCCTTTGTTGACATAAAATAACAAATCACTTAGCCTGTTGTTGCTTCTGCGAAAATAAACATGTAGAATATGAAAAAAACCAGGTTCAGCAAATGTTATTTTTCGGGTGTTCACTCTCAGGCCTGTGGGGTATTTTTTGGGCATAGCAGCGATTGTTAAAACAAGCTTTAAACAGTATTCATGGGGTTGATGATTAAGTTGGTCACATATACGCACACACCACTTATGTCAGGGGCTTTGTCAGAGGCAGGGCGAGAAGGAATCTGACAGTGAACTTCGTCTTTGTGTCACTGCTGGAGAGAGACGTGCAGGATGCGAGAACGAAACAGTCCACGTACTGACTTAAGGCCCAGACACGAATTTTGCTAGTATTCTGCAATTGGTAGGGAAACCGCAACATCAATATTTAATACTAAAATCTCCCAATTTTTTGTATGTGCATATTACGTGGTTATCTTCAGAGGGCCGATAAATTTTGGCCCAAGCCTATACATCAAATTTCTGTCTATACTTGCTGCTTCATACAAAATTATACTACTACAGTCTGTCCGTTTGCAGTATCTGTGTAGTACGCAGTGCTTAATGGATTTCAGCCTACATATAGACCAAAAAATTGCGGCCTTTACCTATTTACCTTAAATATACTGACGTACACAGATCACGAAAATTAGTTTACAAGGATTCAAAAAAACTGAAATTTCAAAACCGATAGATCAAGGATGAAGCAATCAGGGAAGGCTGAGGGACCTGGTGATGACTCCGTCCCCTCGCAGCTGTGTCTAGCAGTGGCAGAATACGTAAACACATGTGTCTGGGCCTTTAAGCTAGTAGCTGGGCTGGTAGGATGGTAAACTCTAACATCAGGATATAGCAAGACTGTCTGCGCATTGAAAACATGTGTACATTACGCAATTATCCCGCAGAGGCTGATTAATTTATACTCAAATATATGCATGAAATTTATATCTATACCTATAGACCTTAAATGTACCTTAATATACCGAGAATAGAAAAACGCTTCTGAGGAAATTATAAACATGAAATTTCAAAGCCGGTATGTCAACCAGAAACCAAACACGGAAAGCTAGGGGACACATCGATTAGCCAGAACCCCCACAGCTGCGTCAGGCAGTGGCGAAATCCTAGCAAAACATGTGTCTGGGCCTTTTAGCTAGTACCTGAGCTATACGTATGGTAAACTGTAATATCAATTTCTAATATTATTTATTTTGATTCAGCCAGCAGGATGGTGCTCGTGCATTAACTTCGATAGATTTTTACTCGTTAAACCAATGTAGCCAATGAAGTCGCGGATACACAAGGAAAATGTCTGAAAGGAACCTTAATGGCGAGGCAACGAAAGGCTGGTGCCGGTGTTCAAGACTGCAGCTACAGAGTTTAAGTGAACTTTTGGGATTTCGCTCGGTTTCTCTCCTAAAAATGGCGGAAAAAGAAACAGTACATTCGTCTCAACCATGATTAACTACATTTTTTGTGGGATGTTCTCCCAATTTTTTCATCACAAACATTTGAAGAAACCATCGTGCATTCAATTAGGTTTTATAAAATCCAGTTCTTTCTAGTATATTTGCTTAACGCAGACAATTAGGCAACGGAATAACTTTCGTTTATGGCATGCCTGGGTCAAACTAGGGAAATCTTTTTATTAGCTTGCCCCTGTTTTTTTTTCACGCCCACGAAATATTCTGTCAACATTTCTTACCAAGTACGATTATGTGCAAATATGTTCCATCAAAGACATCTGCCGGTAAATGTCAAAGGAATGATCGCATTTGTACTATTCGACCTGGTGGCACAATTTGCGATCAAAACTGAATTGAAGCCTTTAGCTTGCAGCAAAATAATAACTCGGTTACGTTTTCGATAGAAATTCGATTGTTTACCCTACCTCACGATCTAGTCACATCAGTTTTCTATTCCATCCATGAGAGGAGGAAAAAAAAGGGACGCAAAACCTGGAAAAATCGCCTTCCTATGAGATTTACTATATTCACGAAATCGATAAATTGCAACGTGCACCCATAAGCTATGCGGGAGTACTTTGTGTCGAATCTACTTTAGACATTCTGTCAGACACTTTTCATCGTTTGTTAGTGTGAATTGCACGCGTTTAAGATTGGCTGCATAATAAAAATCAGGTTGATAGGTAAGTATCACACAAAAACGATCCATATTCCCAATATATCTTTAAATGAATAACTCACTTACTAGTAACCTCAAAGTTTCATATCATCCATTGTCATTATGCAAGGACTCGACGTTACTTGTTCTTACATAAGCACGTCATTTCAAACAGTTAAAGACAAACTGATGATTCGTGTCTGGAGATGTAATGCATGGTGACAAATACACCAATACAGAAACAGACATAGGGTATATATTTTGGCCAATTTTCCAGACCAATATACATTTAAACAATAAATTGCCCTCTGGCCTCAGACACTTTGTAGCTTATTAAAGTTGGTCAGCAATGAATGGTCTCCTGCTTTGATTTACAAGTTCTATCAGTTAATGTGCAGACTTCTGTGCTTACTTCCTTTTTGGACAATGAGCCATGCATTGTTGATGAATATACTTCAGTTTCCAGCAATAGCTTGAAATAAAACTTGATTTTTTAAACAGAGATGCCAGTTGCTTGTACGAAAACTATCCAAGTCTTTAATAAATTCAATTTCCCACGTGATAGTAACCTCGTAGTTTGGTATCATATGCACGTGATTATACAAGAGATTGACCCTAGCTGTTTTTACCTAAAAAGCTCTTTTCGAACCTTTAAAAACTAACTGACTTCCAATCCAGACACCATTGACACAATTAGCGATCGTCTAAGGATATGCTTCGATATGGCAGATAATAAAACACATCCATGCACTAATGACTATGCAGTGTTTACTCGCAATAAATATTATCTAAGACAACTTTGATGATAAATAATGCCTTGTGATTACAGCAGATGAACGCGGGTTACCCGGGAAAGGAGGGTTACCCGTTAGCCAAGCTGCAGGCTACCTGGCACGTCCACGGGTGGCGGATAGTGGCGCGGCCTTCAGTAAAGGTTAGCTGCGAAATAAGCAGGCTCCCGGGTCTGGCGAATAAGCAGTCGCAGACGCAGCAGCGACAGTGTTACCAGGGCGCGGTGGGCTGAGGTCTGGTGCACCGACTGCCTTATAAAATGACGACACTGTGACATGGCGAGCGTGAACCACCATTAAATAGGTTTGCTTGCCACCAACACCACTGCCTTGTGGTTAGGTTCTTGAGCCAAAGTGCTAGAGGAGACAACCTCGAACAAAGAATCCTAGCGGCCGTTGGGGACCCGCCTGTATTCAAAATTCCCAAGAAACCTTATGATGTCTTTTTACCTTACTACGACCACTGCTACGGCGTCCGCGGGAACCGACGCGCTCCGCAACCCTTGTCCGGGGATGCAGGCGAATAATGTGCAAGCTGGACTGCTTAACAAAAAACGGACACTTGGGATTGGATGCTGGAATGTGCGAACATTTCTGGAACCTGGTACTCAAAGTCTGACAGCGCACAGTCTCCATGAATATCACATGGATGTTTGTTGCTTGTCAGAGGTCCGACTTCCCGACTCAGGCGCCCGAGAAATCAAAATCCCGGGGGGTCCATTCTCATTTCACTTTGTATCACAGCGGTCCGAGTGATTCATGTCGTAGACATGGTGTGGCTATTGCCCTCTCGGAAGAAGCTAACCGTGCACTACTAGCATGGGAACCAGTCAACGACAGAATGGCCTATGTTCGACTAAAAGGCCATTTTACGAACATCTCGGTCGTATCTGTAAATGCACCTACGTCGGCGGCTGAACAGCAAGATAAATATCATCTCTACTCGCAGCTGCAGTAGCTAGCTGAACGAATCCCTCGTCGAGATCTGCTAATTGCTGTCGGGGACTGGAACGGCCGGACTGGGCCCGGTGACCCGACAAACAGCCACCTTCTTGGTCGTTTTGGGCTTGGCTCTCGAACGGACAATGGTGAGAGGATGCTGCAGTTTGCCGAACAGAACCGACTGTTTGTTACCAACACATGCTTTCAGCATCGTCACAAACATCTACTGACTTGGTATTCGAACGATGGCCGTACCGCCAGTCAGATCGATTACATTCTAGTTGGTTCACAGTTTCGCAGCTGGGTCTACGATAGCAGTTCGATGCGAGGTGCCTAAACTGGTAACGTCCACGGGTCTGACCATGTTCTCGTTCGCACGCGCCTGAAGGTTCACCTCTCATCTGTGCCCAAACTGCCACGTGCGAGACGCCTTGATTTCGCCAAGCTCCGGCAAACCAACACTACCGAGGCTTTAAGCACAGAAATCCAGTCCCGTCTTATGACCCAGGCTGACAACGAGGACAGTAGCAAGTGGCCATCACTGAAGACCTCCATCTATGGGGCAGCTGAGAAGATTCTCGGATTCACTCAGCGGCGCCGCAGTGACTGGATCAGCGGAAGAACCCTGCAGCATTCGGCTGAGACGACTCGAGCCAGGTCCCGGAACGATGCCTCCTTCCGCCAACTTCGAAAGTTGACAGCAAAGTCAGCCAGAGATGATCGGCAGAAGTATTAGTCCGAAACGGCGACTTCTATGGAGCAGGCTTCTAATGTTGGTGACACCCGAAAATTGTACCAAATTATACGCCAGGTTGGTGGAAAGCCCCCGACACTCTGTGATTCTCTTCGCGATGTGAATGGAGGATTTATTGCCAACAACTCGGCCAAGGTCGATCGCTGGCGTGAACACTTCGAGCACCTACTCAATTTTGACGAACAGCGGATTTTCAATCCTCCCCTGCCTACGCAGTGTCGTGTGACATCCCTTCCGAAAACGAAGTTACCAATGCAATGCAGAGGCTACGCAACAACAAGGCGTGCGGAGAGGATGGTATTCCTGCAGAAATCTACAAGTCCTGTGTTGACACCCTGGCTCCTCGACTCCATGAGGTGATTGTACAGGCGTGGCGAGACGAGACCGTTCCCGATGACTAAGGCTTAGGTATCCTTGTACCTGTCCACAAGAAGGGAGATAAGACAAGATGCGAGAACTACCGTTGTTGATGTTGCTGCAAAGATTTTCGCTGTTGTTCTTCTCAGGCGCTTCCAGTCTGTACGTGACTCCCGGACATGACCCAACCAAGCCGGATTCCGAGCTGGGCATGGATGTGCGGATCAAATATTCACACTGAGGCGCACTCTAGAATTCCGCCATAGCTAGCAGCAACCGACGGCCGTTTGCTTCGTCAACTTTGCCGCCGCATTCGATTCCATCCATCGTGAGTCCCTGTGGCGAATAATGGAACTGGATGGAATGCCGACCAAACTCATTGTGATGATTAAGGCCTGCTATCGGTCTACCACCGCACGAGTCCTGGTCCACAACAATCTCTCTCAGTCATTCGATATCCGCTCTGGTGTCCGACAGGGCTGCATCCTTTCGCCCACTCTGTTTAACTACTTTATTGACTGGATTCTTGGCAAAGCCCTACATGAAGAGGACGGTGTTGAACTTGCACCTGGACGCCGACTTACTGATCTTGAATACGCCGATTATATTGCGCTGTTAGCCTCAAACTTTGATGGTCCACAGTCAGTAGTGTCGCGGTTAAATTAAATCGCTATGTCGGTAGGCATGTCCATAAATTCCGGAAAGACAAAGTTTTTTTCGAGCTGCATCCCTGACCGATAAAAGGCACTCCTGAGGATTAATGGCCATCAACTTGAAGAAATAGAGAGCTTTAAATACCTCGGGGCGAGGCTGCTACCGAATGGGCAGAGCAAGGACGACATTGTCTCCCGTATCGATGCTGCTCGCTGGGTTTGCTCAACCTTTCGAAAGCGCCTATGGATCCGACGTGACATCTCCATCGCCACGAAGATTCGTGTATACCGTGCATCCATCCGGTCAGTCCTCCTCTATGGATGGGAATGCTGGGCTGTGCGCGCTGAAGATGAGCGAAGACTGGAGGTCTTTGACCAGCAGTGCCTGAGGACGATCCTGCGAGTTGAGTATAGTGACTTCATCTCAAATGAGACAGTCCGCATCCGCTGCGATCGTATCACGAGGATATCTCAGGCCATTCAAGAAAGGCGACTGAGGTGGTTTGGACACGTTCTCCACGAGCTTACCTATGCTGCCCTCGACCCGGCACCGCAGCCCACCTGGAAACGTTGAAGAGGAGGGAAACTGAAGACCTAGCTAGACACCGTCCGTCAAGACATGGAAGCAGTTCTTGGACCTTCTATCTTCGGCCTCCGTCGTTGGAGAAGGGACTGGGTGGAGCTTTCGAGATCCGCTGCCACCAATCGCCACCCATGGAGAGGTACCGTTCGTGACATCATTGAGGCCGGTTAGATCAGGCATGATCACAGCCGTAACAAGTACATGTACAAGTAGTGATTATAAATAGCGCTTAATTCTACCTAACTAGCGGAGTCCTGCTCTGTTTGGCGCCCACGCTTCATAGTGTTCTATAAGATGTAATGCAAGAGGATAAATTATAGACTATTAGTGTGATTACCAACAATTTGATGTTATTGCCGGACAGACTGAAGTTGCCGAACGTAATGTGGCTTTAAATCAGGAGGAAGCTACATATTACGTCGGCAAATTTGACAGCACGTATCCGTGGACATGGAAAGTTCCAAACACTTTACACCTTGAGTACACCCTCTTAGCATGTGACTACTGACTTAAGTCAGATATTTTGTCAAAGTTCCCTGTTACGTTTTTAACTGAGAATCTGAAAATACCTAAGATTTGATTAATATTAATGGTTGATATACAAAGATTTAATCTCAAAAATGGGAGGCTGGAAAGTATAAGTGATCTCATACTTGTATTTTTCTTTACAGACTCCTTCAGCTTTTTTTGTTGTTCAAGTATTTTGAAAATGTTTCGGCAGTGTGGTACAGAATGCATAAGTTTTGATCTTAAATCAAGAATTGCAACATAACTAAGGTTACATTCTGTGACAGAGTAATCGATAAAGCTTTCCACTTTTCGGCAGAATTTAGAGTAAAAGAATACTATTTCATGCAAAACAGACTTAATATGACATGGAAATTCTGTATTAAGTCAAAAGTAAAATGGAGGGAAAATGTAGAATAGCGATAGCTGCAGGCCAATCTTCTTGTGCTGTAGTGTCCATTTTGTAATACCTGTCTTTATGAATAATGCGTTTAAAGTCGATGCACAATGATATAAGTATCTTGTGGTTGAAATCAGTACAGCCAATTTAATTTTTTTCAGTTCACACAAAATCGGCCCTTTTCGTAGAGTCATATGAATCTGCCAAATCATTTCGCGGAAATGACGACGACTGAACATCCCCTTCTCCAGCAACTTGTGGCAACATATTTGAGCTTTTAGGTCTCTCCTGGGTGCCACAGGACGCATGGGATGGAGACCTAGTAGTTCCATCCTGTTCGGGTCCACCGTGGGCAGGAACGTAACTTGCATTTGGTGTCTGAACCCGTTGATTGCCTGCATTAATCGGTGATCCCACACCATCTGCATATTGCGGGCCTCTCAGCCATTTATTCGCAATGCTTGTTTTTGTCAGATTTTTACACTCATTCGCTTCCATTCCTCCTGTTAGTGACTTCTGTAGTTTTCGACTCTCTGAAATTCCAGGGACAACATGCGGAATCTGGTTCTGTGAATTAACCATTGCTTCAACTAACTGAGGTGGGGTTTCTGACTCTTCGTAATTGGACTCGGGGATTACTGCAAGTGGTGCCTCAGAGGTGTCTCCGACAAATCCAAGATTGGTAGCCGCGTTGCAGTTAATATCATTAGGCAAAACATGCTGCTGCGGTGGCATATTAGCAACCATTTTAGACAGGGACTTGCTCTTCTGTTGTTGCTCCTTGACCGCCGTCGGTGTTGTTGATATTTCAGCCTCTAAATTCTCAGCTTTATCAAGAGATTCGAAGTTAAATTCATCCTGTTTCCACGAAGGAACGAGTCCACGTCTGCTGGCTCTGCGCCGAAGTTTATTTCCTAGTGTTTCCAAAGGATATAATTATAAATTCAAAATATATTATTGCACCAGGCAAAAAAATCTGAGGTCAGTTATTTCTGTATAAAGAGATTTCATAATGTAGAACGGAATACCTGTTAAATGGACGATAACTAGTGTGATGCTAATGACTTCACTATAGATAGCATGACCCCACACGTTCTTTTACCTTATGCACAAGACACGTTGTTAAAAACCTTGTCTTGCATAGATACTAGGGAGGTAAAGGATTAAGTTAATGCACAAGTTACGTATAGGATTAGTATTATAGTTTACTTTGTTACTTTTCTAGAATAAGGCTAAGGAAATGTGAATGCGCACACTTCTGTGAATTTAACGCAAATACGTATGTTAAGTTGTATATGGATAACCTGAATGTATTCAGGATATTTGCTCGCCGATGTAGTGCGGCGTTTGAAGCGTAAAATTGATCCAAGATCTATTCTGAAGTTAGTCCATTGTTAATAGATCAGTAATATACCCAATCTAAAGTGGAGAATTATTCTCCACCTTGATTTTTAAATACGTAATGTAAAGTTTGTAATCCATCTTGTCGTGTTCGGCCACTAAGCAGTTACTTCACTATCAACCAGAGGATTCGGCAAAAATTAGTTCGCAGAAAAATTAGCACTGAATCCGTTTTAAGTGATGGCCATAATAAATTCTTCCCTTTTTCGGAACCAGAATGCAGACAGTGGTTCTCATTGGAGCTAACGGTCCTATGCGTGTTTTATCTCGCTCGGTCGAAGGTATACAAGTGTAGCTATACGACGATGGTAAAGACCGTTACCTTGTCAATGATTTAACCATAGCATGATAGAAAATAGCACTATCAAGATTTGTCGGAAGTCGAACGCCTCTGGTATGACCACATCAAGTAAATGATTCAAGCTTTGATATTTAAGATGGATGCGTTCTCAGTTATGTCATGACATTTGCCAGAAAAAATGTTTTTCAACAAGACGCTCAGACGAAGTTTTTCGCAATTTACGTTTCTACAGTGAGCATAACGCATTTCCGGGTAGCATTAAATCTCAATTACGCGCATGAATGAGGGTAAATCTAAACTCTACCATGAAGATAAATACCTTGAGTTTTGACCTTTATGGAATAAAATAGAACAATATGAAAAAAAGCTCAGAAATGACCAAATATAAAAGAGTCAGACCCTTTTTAACGAGCTCGTCTGGATTGATTTTCATTCCATTTGCTTGCAGTATATCGAGGAGTTCGAAACGGAATGCGCTTATATCTCCCTTGATTTCATTGAGGTCGTCTTCCGTAACGCCTTGACCATTGGATGAAATTTGCTTCTGTACCAAGTAGCGATTAACAAGTTCTCGCATGACCGTCAAATATCTCTCTTCCCGTTCGTTGGCTTTTAGTATTTTGCCCTTGAACACAATTGCAAGTAAAATGTGGGAACACGTAGGTCAGTTTTTAAAGCGTAGTTATACACATCATAAATGTTAGCTTAAGTTGACTCTATGCAGGTTTTTCTTGTTTGTGGTTTCATTTACAATCCTGCAAGTCCTGCGAACAACTTTCATGACGAGATTTAAATTAGTGGTTTGGCATACATAAAGACAGGTTATTTTGTGCAACTGAGTGAATTTGATAATTATAAACGATTTAGTTTGGAAAACTTCTATCTTAGTTAAAGTTATTTAGGGACATAGTGACTCATTTTGGCTTAATCATGAATAAGTTTATATTACAGAAATTTTCTACGCTATAACGTACGACAGAACCAAACGTTTTACATATATATTGTGCGAAGCAGATTCAATGGAAGTGAAGCCAAGTTTAAGAAATCACTTTTTTTGCTGAAACAAGTATGAATTTAAGTTTAAAAATTTATATTTAGCTATTTGTGAATATGTTTTGCACAAAATGCTGTAAAAAACGTTTTTGGTAAAAAAATTATTTTACTGCCCAGCTGGCCTAACGTGTAATCAAAGTGTTCATATAAATAATAAGGCCTCGTTGAATGAAAGCCATGTAGAAATATAGTTTTCTGCAAACAATACGTTCCGATTAAGCGTTATTCAGAAATGGAACAGGTAGATGAATTATATTATTTTCAAAAAATGTTTATATTTGCATTTTTGCATTTGCACGCTTACTAGGGATCATGAAACTAATTGCCTCAAGCGGAAAATAATCCGTTATTAAGTTGAACGTATGTTCTTTCATGTCCAGTCAAATTAAATCATTTTTCTTTCGATAACTTAAAAAATTATTAACAATCTCCAATTTCACTGTGATATAACCTTGGAAAAATTTAACTTACACACAAGCCCGTCAGTTGAATATTCAAATAAATCATTTTTTAAAGAGGTAACCTATTTCGAAGTTTTTTATTAATCTAAAGACTAATAATGTGCGTGGCATTCAGCAGACATTTTAAATGCTCGACAATGTGGTTTGCTTTTTTAAGCATTTCCATATTTGACCTACATGGCCATCTTCATAAGAACTTATATCTAAAAGCTCATTTTATCCGGTAAATGCTGTTTAGTTACATCTTATTATAAAGGGTTTGATGCAATCGTCGAAAAAAGCGCACTTTATCAATTTATCAATGAAGACACTGAAAACGAGCGAAGGATGAGAGACTGTATTCTACGATATTAAATAAATAGTTTACAACTTATGGTTATATATAAAAATATTTTTACTCAAGAAAATTTCTTTCTATATCCAGAAAATGGTTGCTTTAGGTGTTATAAGTAAGAAAATATTTAAACTTATTGTTCTTATTTATAGCTATTTTTGACGCCTCCAGAACCTTGGGATTATCGAGAAAATTTTATTTTTCTTAAAAAACTTAGTGCCTCTTATAGTTTTTTTAAGTACATAATATGCCTAATGCTGCTCATTATGATTTCTGAGTTTTCGTATATGCGTTCTCTCTGGTATGGGAAAAATATCCTAACATGTACAAACTTAGGTAAATTGCTTGCAGGACTCGCAATACTGTAAGTAAGCTTCCTGTGTACAAATTAATTATGTGTGCTGTTTAGATATTTAACTGATAGTCTGGCAAGGCTTTTTTGTCTAGTATATATCAAATTATTGACTGTGATTAACTAATAGGCATTTTCTGTTGCTAGTGAAAAAAATACACTTGAAACAGAATCTGAAAAGGTGGTAAACAACCAACACCAAAAAGCTAAAAACCTTTACTCATTTCTGAGATGATAAGCAATGCACTTCAGAACTTATCAACCCGAAGGCCACAGAGCGTAGAGGATAAAAATGTTCAATCCAAGAATATTCCGTAAATTTTAAATGATAAGACGCCCCTTTAGAATGTATACAAAAGCTAAAACAAAATTCTACCTTCTTCAAAGTTAACATTTGCGACATTTTTTTCTAGTCAGCGCCAGAACCTTCCAGGTTTGTTTTCACTTGTTTGTCAAAATTATTCGTTCAATCAAATAAAAAAGCGAATCTGTTACATAAGAAGGGAATACACACTTATAATTCTCGTTTCTCCATGCATATGGGAGTGGCATTAAAATCATCACTGACAGCCGCAGAGTCCTATGGGCTACTGCATGTGTCAGCGCTAGGCTTCTTCGATTTAACATCGTTCAGCAAAAAAATAAGAATAACATTTGCTTTTCACCACACTTATGGGAATGCTTATACTCTAGCTAATTAGTCGCATGCATGCACACGAATTCTGGAATGACATATTCGGAACGTGAAATATAAGCTCGAGATCCTCCACCTACTCGAGACTATGAAAACTAAAAACGTCAAGTCCAAATGTCATAGAGAAACCTCGCTGATCGGGTCAGGCCATTTATATAGCCGTTGAAGCAAATATTGTGCAGATTCAAGTATGTACATCGATTAAAATGCCCATTAAAGGATGATTGTTATAGGTAGGTGATACATATTTTCCTGCCAACCTTTACACTGGCGTCAGGTTATGAAACCAAGGGCCTCACTGCCAATGGTGTGAAATGTCAGGAAGCGTTTCTCAGTTCCCATGTAGTTCCGGGCAAAGCAGGTACTTTAGACAAATGGGAAGACTGCCCCGGAAACGAACGACAGAACACACGGAGACAGTGCGAGGTAATGACGTCTACCCTCCAGCCGCGATTCATTTCTCGGAACATTTTCGTGCAGGGTGATAATTGCGTGAGCCGCATGCTGCTTGATTCATGGTTCACATGCGATCCCTGTCAATTAACCCTTTTAATAAACTTTTCGAACCATCTTCGGTGCTAAGACTTACTTTGGCTTAAGTAATAAGTCCATCAGAGCACCCACAGGCTAACACTGTTTCCAACGCCAGTGTCACCGGGCCAGCCGACCACGAATTCATTTATTAAAAATCAACGCATGTGACACAATTTCACTGATAAATGACTCGAAGATCAACCATTAAGCAATTATCCTACCATCCTCGATGAATGCAAAAGTCGTCAGTTGTTTTCGGTATGCGGTGACATAGTGACTACATCCTATAGATATAGCAACTATTTGCATACGAATTATCGGCGTCTCAATAAGCTGGTATCCAATCATATGAACGACGTGTCCTCTGGAAGCAAACTGCTCGCCTTTTAAAATATAATGCAAGACCTGCAATAGTAAAGAGTAATATATGATGCAACATTAATTTGAGTCGTTTGACAGTCGAATGTTGATCCACAAAGTCTGAAATCCAAAAACACCTGAACATCATGGAATCAATCAACGCAATTTTCTTTTGTAGACTGGTATGTGCAAATGCACCACCTGTAAGGCGGCAGGTTCTTAAATGCCTCATAAATATTGAAAATGATAGTCATTGCCTCACAATATATCTTTTGTTGAGCGCCCTTAACGAAAAACGGCCATTTATCTGGTGTTGTTGAGTGAAAACAGTTAAGCTATACAGCAAATGAGCAGTGCACCTCCCTTTCCGCAAAATGATAAAATGATTGCTGTTAGTGGTGTTCACAACCCTAAAAATAAGGTAAAAGCATCTGAGGTCATTTATTTCTAGTTTTTTATCTTGTCTGCAAAAAGAAAAAGAACATGAACAGTCAACCTACTGCTGTCATTATTAATCCCTAAGTGGTTAAGTTTTTACACAAACATCAGTCTGCTTAATAACCATTTTTCAGCATTCGTTTTAATTTAGACAGAAGATTAGATGGTAGAGCTTTCTGTTTATCACCTGTGACGCTGGGTTTGTGATAGCCTCTGAAAACTATCAGCCACATCAGTATACCGACTTCGGTTTCTATTTAGTGTCTTGTCCCGTACGAGCGCAAATCAAGCTATAGATTACGTCAATACCGTCGCAAATGATAATGCCGTAAATGTACGCGAGAAGATAAAAACCAAAATCAGTGAATGCTAGCTTAGGAGTTCTGACATAAGAAGGGGCAGTACTTTGCCCAATCTTAGGAGTAACAGAAAAGTGGAGCGCAGGTATTACCGTTCTTCAAAGTACTATTCAGTATAGCACTCGTTATGATAATTGTCCAGGCTGCTAGTGAATGAATGAATAAATTGAAGGTGATTCTAAGCAGTCCTTGTTATTCTGCATTTTTGGCCCTACCAGCTCAACCTTAATATTTAGTTCATTGAGATTTATGCATTTTTTTGATGCCCTTCATGACATCGATATCCGAATGGTTAAAATGTGATGCCGTTGCCATGACAGTACGTGTTGATTCATTTGCATCAACGTCGGCCCACGGCTCACTAGCTAAAAGTTTCTGACAGTTAGATATGAATATAGATGTAGTTGTCTGTGCAGGGTGTCTTCGCATTGATCTGCGTGCACGAATACTTTCAGATGATGTGTAGGCATTACAGTGCACCAACGTAAAACCAGATCAAATATTTAATTATTTCTATCACGGTATAAATTTGCTTATCACGTAATATTTTATATAAAATCAAAACAAATTATCTTTGGAACATACATGTTTGACCATCCCCAACATGATTTAATGCAGGTGCTCTACTCTACGCTCTCAGTGTACAAATCAGGGAAGAAAGCAAAAAGGTCACAGCACAGTTTAGATGACGCATTTGTTAACATAAAGATTCTTCTCGGATGTCTGAATGTTGATCAATCTCCATGACTTATCGAGTTCGTGACATAATTTGGGGCAACCGAGTTTGGCTTTCAAACTCCTAATAACTACGTTATATTCTGGCATCGTGGTTTGCATTTGTCGGCTGGCTTTTCTTCAGCACCATTGCAGTCACAGGGCTGAACAAGACTAATTTTCAGTTTTCTGCGACTTCGGTCCTTTGTTCGCATCACCTTGTCGAGGTAAAGTATTGAGCCACGATTGCAGACGATGACAGCACAAGCGGTGCCATAGTTTTCAAAGAAGCATTTTGCATACAAGCTGCTTCTCCATTTTCTGAATAATTAAGAATCAGTTCTTCGATATATTTGGGACATTCCCCCAAACAAATACTCCAGGGTAACGTTTGATTGTAAAATGTTCCCAGAGCAAAGGATCACGTTCCGTTTGGCGAGTAACACACCAAACTCATTTAAATTATATCGGCGAAGCACGCATGCACTGTTTTAATTGTGCTTTAATTGTTGGTTATGTGTATGTTGGCATACCGTATACCCTACTCAAGAGTGGTTCGACGGATTTATGACAGACAAACTTATAACGAAGAATTATTTCCTTTAGTTCTGAGACTATTTTCTTTCAGTCAGACTGGCTTGTCAAACGGTCAGTAAACATGGATCATTTTTAAGACTGGTTGCATACATAATTTTGTTGATACAGCTTTTTAAGTTTACTTACAACGCACTTTTTGACCTTAGAACACATCAAGGTCTACAGACACGGGTCTAACATATACTGATCTAATACAAATTCCAAATTATGCTCTAAGGCTTAAAGTTCAACACTGAAGTATCTACCAGAACACATATAGGGAATGCTGGAATGCCAGTGATGAGCCGGACCTCTAGCAGTTGTGTTAAGCTCTGGCAGAATACCAACGAAAACATGCCTGGCCTTTCGTTATTACCTATGCTACTAGTATTGTAAATAATTACACAATTTTTTTTCTTGTGTAGTAACAGTCCCATATTAATCGAGATGAATGGTCCACTGCAGGTCTCAATGGATGCTTACCTTAACAGTATGCCACTGTGCTTGCGAATCCTCTTCTTTGTTCATTTTATTGCAACAGCGACACTTTTTAAACAAATTTCTGAAGGATGACCGTCCTGGTATTAGGTTAAATGGGACCGGCAGAATCTCAGCGTCATCAAAGTAGCTAATCCACAACTTTGACCGCGCGAATTTCCACTCTGTGTCGGCTTGTTCCTAAATTGATGGAGATAATGGTAAAGCATCACTTTGAGAGGAAATAAGCGATTTAATATCAATGTTTTTATGAAAACAAATTAATGCAAACATTGCTGTGGAAGATAACATCAAAATAACACAAAGTGATATTAAGTGGCGCAAACCTTCGCTGACAATGACAGCTACTGAACAGGTTTCAAAACGTGCTTCACGAAGCGTCAATCAGTCGTAGAAATTTTATTTAAAATTAAAGAGGGAAAATCCCAAAGACATTGGTTTTTCAGATGCCACGTTGTAGAGTATTCCAAAGCTTTGGATAAATTATCATCGGTCCATTCAATTAATATGGGAAAAGAGGTCAAAGGTAGAATTCACGATCAGTTATGTCCTTCATTTCATCATAGTGAGCCATGACACTAGGGGGAGGGTTGGTCGATATGAGACAGTGTGAAGGGTTTGTTGGAGCCAGTTCGGGAAGCAAGGGAAGAAGTCAGGGAGCACCTATTGGCCGCGGAGCTCGCAGAAGGTTCTTTTGTACGCACAACACCGGCTTCCACAATCAAATATCAGTTGCCTCTGCCGTTGCTAGCAGACGATGATTCACTTCCTGACTTCTCGGCAATGAGGGGAGATCAAAAAATCATGCAAACAATCTAACCTGCTCCACAGGAGCAAGTAAATAAATAGATGCACATGGAGGTGGTCTGAGCTGGTAACCTTTTCCTGCCACCCTTGTGCAAGGCTATTTTTGGAAGAATGTCCGATCTCCCGCTGAAAGGAAGGATCGTGATGGTGCTTGTGCAAGGCGGCTTCTTTGTAGTTTACTTGCCACACCGCCTTTAAAGGGACTTTGCGGAAAAGCGATTTCATTTCAGTACTTTGAAAAATCGTTTTGACAAACATCTATTTTCAGCAACTCGTTACTGGGCCAGGACATTTGCAGGCATAATGATAATCGTACAGTTGGATAAGGTAAATAAGTGTACTTTTATTGCAACAAATCGTTTTCACGCCGCCCGCATTGCGAAATCGGCATTAAGAGTTCCGTTTGTTCGGGCAAGGGGGAAGGGGAGGTACTTGGGTTAGGTTGTGGGCATTGGGCAGGGGTGTGGTACATGGAGTGTTAATTACTGTCATTTGCACGGAGTGGATGACTGCCCCTAGGAGTGTGAGCGATGTGATATCACCACCTGGCATCGCCCACGGAAGTGAAGGTGCTTGCGTTAGCATGTTCGACCAACACGACACTGCATTTTCTAGCCGTGTAGTCACTGCTTCGGCTGTTTAACATGCCCGTTGGCCTAGGCCCTTCAAAAAGCTAACTGGTGTCCAGTTGAAAACCAGAAAGGCTTCATTAGTATCGACTCGGTGATTCGTATCGAAAACGTATTCCAGAATAGAACTCGAGACTGATTTAGTTTGACCTTTGCTTAATCAGGCGAGTATGTACTAACGTACCCTTTTCACCAGGCATCTCGTTGTTCGGCCGATATATCCAGCCCTACAGGAGCAAGTGAAAGTGTAAATGCACATGGATTTGGCCTTCGACGGGAGTCGGTATTTACCTTCAAATTTTGCAGGGGAGAGTTCGTGAAGAACACGCGTAACTTCTCCGAGGGGTGAGTGCTTGTAACCACAGCATTCACGCGTCGTCTTACCAATTCGCTTGTTTTATCACCATAGAAAAGCAGTCTTATGAACACTTCTTTTTTCTGCGATTAAGGTAGCAGGCTTTTTGGCGCGTTCGCCAATGCTCCTGAGGCTGAACGTTTCTGAGTCTCCATTTTAAAGAAGCGTGTTCTGCATTTGTTGGAAAACTGCTTTGACAGTTTCAGGAGAACAGATCTGTCGCACTCTAGCTGCTTATCCGTGGACTAGGTCTCATTTCATATTTAGGGGAAGAAAAATGTAAAAGTTGATGCATTGCCCCGTCCAGCTTTTTTTCGAAATACCCTTCGTGGGGTAGATCCATCATTTTGTCTTCGCGAAAGGACATAAAGGAGCACAATTTTATTATCTACCCCAATTTCCTGCATAAAACCTGGGCGATTAATGCGCGCTGTTAATATCGCGACCAGGACGCCAGTGTCACTGTTATAGTCTGACAGACAGAAGATATGGTCTATATTATGATCATAAAATGCAAGGTCATTGATAGTGTCTCTTAGACTTGTTTTTTCTATCGTGCCCATTACACCATTTGCGTGAAACTGCCCAAGTGGTTAGCCCATCGCCACATCATCTATCTGTCTGCAGAACCGTCCATTGCATGAAAATTGCGCAATATGTGTGCATCGCCTTAGTATTTCTCAAAGGGTTTTCACGGGCGTATAATACTGGTAGTTCATGTCCCAGATAACATCACAGGAGTAGCTTATGATTTCTACTACGGACACTTGGGTAAAAAAACTGATGAAAAATTCAATGAGAGCACATTTTTTACACCGACGTTCATATTTTTTAGATTTGACAAACTCAAATGTTTCGTTCAAGCTTCGAGGATTTGGCAATGCTATAACAAGAAATGTTTCTCATATTCAAGATAGGACGTAAAGGTAACCCCTGTTTTCCGAAGCTCATACGTTCTAGCTATCATCGTGCCTTCAGATAATAGTCTTTTAAGCTCCTTATCATACAAAGGACTTTATTTGTGGTCTTTGGGAATTTTAGTAAAGTGACCTTCAATGGCCTCTCTCCGATTTTTGTTCGTTCTCGGATTTTAAGAACATTTTACGATTTTCTTGGATAGCTTCTATTTTGCGACATTATCACTCTTTTTTATCAGTACTATTTCGGACCCTTTGTTTAGTCTGAGCAGCACCATGTTTTCATTTCTTAGGTTGCCAATACAAGCGAATATGTGAGTCTCAGGAAGTAATTGGGACTGTTCCAGCCATCGAAACTTCTTATTCTCCCTTAGGCTATCAAAATGGGTCTATGCTCAAGTGGCCATTGCACATCATCCCCGCCCCGCAGTAACAGTCGTTTGCTCAGTGCAAATGACAGTTATTATCACTCCTGTCCAATGCACACAACCTAACCTGATTTCCTCTTCTACCCTGCCCCCTCCCCGAGCAAAAGGACCTCTACACGCCAATCTCGCCGTGCGGTTGGCGTGAAAGCGATGAGCTGATATCAAAGTACACTGATTAGCTCTGTCCAACTCTTCAAATTTTATCATCCCTGCAAATAAAACATGGAAATATTTGCATTGCAGTGTTCTTGCTTGAAAAGCCAAACATAGCAGCCTTTATAAATTACTGTCTTAAAAAGGATCCTGGCGAGCATTAACAAGGGGGTCTGAACCGTTTTCACTCTATTTTCGGAATAAACACTGCCTTATTTGCTGAAGTTAAACTGCTCAGACAAGATATTTCACGCTCACATACGTGCATTACTCAGGCAGTGAGGTACCATAGGCCTCAACAATTGGTGAATGATGCAAGTGAGATGTTGGGACAGAGGCTGTTATAAATATCTGCAGTAACATGCTTTTACTGCAATCATGTGTGATTTTGTAGAGCCTTAACTGAGAATTTTTGGGACGATGGCACTATTTCCAATGCCGTCGAGCTACCTGGACTTTGGTTTCAAGAACAGGTGCCGAGGGTGAAGCACCATGAACTATTATATGGAATAAATGTAAATTAGATAATTTGATTAATTGCACTAGCGAGTATTCGCGTTATAATAGAGAACATTTTGTCAGGGTTCACCTAACAACTGCAATTACTAAAATGTCATGCCACTGCGAACTTGACTCTTCAAAGTTTTGTGAACGTTAAAAGCGGAAACGTGTTTGTTCATCATGACAGGACTGGTGACGCTTCCTTTAATGCCAGTAATTATGCTCGAACGTATCCTAAAGGACAAGTAATCCATAGCTTAGTGATGGTATCTGCACTAAAAATTTAAGAAAAAATCTCTAATCAAAATGCCACGTTATTCAATCCTTGATTTGAGTTATGTCTAATATGGCTAATACGTCACACATAACCATTCCTTCTGCAAATATGTTCGGTTAGTGTGCTCATGTGCTAAAAACAACGACTAAAGCCCAACTTAAAGCAAAAAAATTAACTTGCTGATTCAGTTATATCAGTTAATTTATTCTTATACTATACTCAAGCAATAACATAGAAGATAGATATGGAGACAAATCAGCCTGCATAATATGGAGACGGATAGCCTCATTTAAATACTGGTGTCATTGGCTCCCTATATAATTGCGTGGTTACCTGGAGAGCCAGTTTGCACAACTAAAAGCATAGATTATAATTGTTATCAATGATTTGCTGTTTGATAGTAAATCAATCGCAGCAACTAGTAGGCACATAAACATTTTTGAATGCTCTGTACGCAGAAACAGTTTGCGATTTATTTAGCATCTGCAATTCATTGGTAGGATGCACAGAAGAATGGATAAAATATCGTGCTTATCAAGCATGCCTAACTTCGAAGCCGACTCCGTTGATAGTTCGCCAAAGATAGAAATAGACTGTATAAGTACAGCTGACACTATTTCCTAGCCTTGAAATATTATCGAATTATTTGATTTAATTGATGTAAGTATCTTTATTTCTTAACAAACCTGACAAAATACGAAAAACGTTTACGGGTTATTCATGCGTTGTTAACCACTCGAATGACATAGCAAATGTTAAATGAAGGTTTGACGAAGGCAATTGTTTCCTTATACGAGAATCTGCCAACCCCTTAATATTATAAATGTAACAAGAAAGAAAATGTTATATGTATTTACTTTTATAATCCACTTCACTTGTGTGCAAATTTTTGAGACGGTCACCTGAAAGTACGGTTAATTTGAAATAAATCGTAACTTACGCAAGGAAACAAAATCTTTATATTAACCTCATATACCTATGAAATGTTTGTCAGCAATAAAATAAACGAGTTAGGGCAACCATCTCACTATTTAACCTGCCGTAAGCCCTTTGTATGTACTCCAAAGTAAGACGTTTGACCTTTCTTAGACTTATTTGGGAGTATGCACGTCAGATATAATTCTGAAAATCGGTTGCCATAAAAAAGTCGCATTTAATATGTAAGCAGGTTATTGATAATTCATAGACATCCGAAACGACTACATTCTTTTCTATAAGTGCGTTCCCTTTTTGATGCAAATATGAGTAGAATCTTCAAATCGTATTTCGGGCAAAGACTAGAGGGATAATAATCACCAGTTTTAGCTTATAAGCCATTGTCAGCTAGTCCTATCCAGTCTCAAGTGGTGCACCAGTCGAGGCTCAAACTAGCAACATTTTGATCACAGTCTAACGCCGTAACCATTGAGCTACGAGCTCGTAGTCTTGCTGGTTTACGTAAGGAGAATAGAATCTTCCCCTCTCGTAAACAGCACTTTCCCCTGTTTTTCTTGCTTTTTTTCGGAGATGATGGTATAAAAACTACATCTAAGCATTCAGCATGCTTAAGTGCAGTCGCATTATTTTAAGCTAACGCTTACGGAGAAATTATCACCTTCAGATCGATAGGCTTTCCGAAGCAAAAAAACGCAGTATAGGTGCCGTCGGCCACGAATAAGCTACGAACTACCAGGCTTCGGTTGGCCACGTAAGACTAGGGAATACGGAAAGCTTCGTCTACAGCTGACCCGGGTTTATTCTGTTTTTATTATATCGGTCATAACCATGAGTACCATTTACGACCCGAAATAGAACCACGCACTCATCAACGCCGCAGATGGTTCACATATACTGTCCAGCATATGGATCCTGTTAAATTAATCGAATAAAGAACATCAGTCCCTCGCATTATTCCAGTATGTGTCGCACCACATAAAGTACTTTTCAAACCTGGCTGCATTGACTATCTGAAGTTAAAAAAAGCGACATATAGGCAGTAAAGTAAACGAGCAGCCACTCATCTGCCGATCCAATATGGACCAGTTTACAGTAGCAGCAACAGTAAATAGCAGTTTAAGCGGTGGTTGATAAAATAAAAATGATCCCCTTCTTAATCTTATCTGCAAACAAATAGCGCCGTGTAAAAGTACAAATTTCGTGGTTGTCGTAACAAATGGTAATCAGGATTCCGATTCGCGTAATAGAGACAGAATAAGCTTGAAACACCTCTGTAACTATCTAGCCGAAAATATTATCATCAACCCCATATTTGCGGGTAGTGCACGTTTATGTATCACTAAGTATTACTTAATTTGTCTATACCCGGATGCGAAAATCGTTCATTGTTTGCAACTATCAACCTTTTTTCGTCACATTGAGGTTAAGAATATAATGCAATAAATCTAGGTTTTCTCGCAGGGGCCCTTTATATACGGAAGTTGTCGTGCTTAAAACGACTTGATATTAAAAAGCGACAAAATAATATAAATCCAACTATTGGAGCATATTCATACTTACGGCAATCTGCTGGTATGAGTTGTTCATCATCGCAATTAGCATATTCAACAGGACGATAAAAGCGATGCAACAGTAGGCGCCAAAAATAAGTTTGCCTATAAAAGAGATAAACTGGCGTAGTGAATACATGGAAGGATTAATGTAGGATACCAAAAGAGTTTGGCGTGTTTCTCATTAGCCACATAGTGCCAAGATATAACTAGCGAGACAACTGGAAACAAAAGAGGTAATTAAAAGAAGGACTACCAATTCCCTTAACGTTAAAATATTTTTCAGGTTCTCTCGGGTAACGACGCCTGATCTAAAAGGTCCTATTGTGCAGAATTACGAGACAAGTTTTAAATAGCTGGTGCGTGGCTAGATGAAGAGGAAGGCAAAACTTTTGAAATCTTTAAGTAATTGCACATGTTGCAAGTCTAACATGCGAAATCATGACATTCGCATAATTCTTTTGTCGGATTATTGATGTTTAGACAATGATAATGATATTCCATAGATAATCTAGTAAATGAGAAAAAAAGTCATATCAGTTAGTGCGTACGTGGCTTTCTTAAACTCTGGCATGGATAAATGGTCCAGTAATGGATTACTTAGACCTAAATATGAGCCACACTGATAACAATAAAATACTCTTACCGACCCTTTTGATTGGTACGCATCAAAAATCCGATTCGAGCTCCTGAGGCATTTACTTTGCAGTTCTTTTGCTGACAGATATTGTAAATTGCTTCATATTTATAGAGTTGGCATTAATTTCACACATCAGTAAAATGCATACAATAAAAAGCAGTTCAAGTCAAAACCAAACTCAAACCGTAACCTACCAGTAAATTCTGTAAATACGTGTGGATATTCCAGATCAAGGCTTTGCAAATCAATTAACCCGTAGGCTGACCAGTACAGCGTTTGGAGAATTTCGAAAAGACTTTGAATGAAAAACGAATTTAAAGCTTAGGCATACTAATAGTAGCATACAGTAAGCATATTTTTAAAAATGTACAATTAAACTATCTACTGGCTGTAACCGAAAGTAGTCTACCATTCGTTGCAATAGCTGAAAAAACAAAAAGAATAGACTATACAGATGCATGAAAGGATGTCATTTATTCTGGCTTATTTGTTCAAGGACCAAGGAGCAGTTAATTTAATATACAACAGTCATGTTTCTTAGCCTAACTTCACTCTGGCTTCATATGTTTCATCTCAATCCATATAGTCCAAAAAATCGGAAAGCAATACATTTTTTTGGAAACGCGGGACAATATTTATGGTAACTTTACATTTAAGCTTTTAGTAATTAGGCCATGTCTTGTGGGAGGAAGATCATGGATTATTTTTAATTTTCACTTTTCTCCTTTAAGAATCTGGCCTTTTATACATTCAAGCCTACTTTATTACTTCCATCGCAACGACACATGCAGCAATTTACTGAACAAGATTGCTTTGCAATTATGAAGAATCTATAAACAAAAAGCCTTAATAATTTAAACTTCGAAGAGTCTTGCGTACGTATAAAAATTTTAAACACATGCAAATGTTTACTCTCAACCAATAAATAAATGCACCTCATGTCATCATTATGAAGTTAAGAGTAAACCTTTTAGTTGCTTATACTATGAACAGTGCAGAGGCGATTACTGTCACTTTACCCCAAATATTTAAGGTGTACCTTGGGTACACTCTTTTAGTTATAGCCATCCGTTAATAAACCATCGTATTCTAAGAGACATGGCTTGTAGCTAATATATAGATTCTCTGTCGAAAACTTAGACATTATTACGCATGAATATGACCTGCTCATGAAGAATATTCATGAAATATGTGCATGCAAGTAAGCATACTTTAAGAAAGATGACGATATGTCGTCAACCACCCAAAATATGTTGCGGAAGTCAAAAACGTTGCCTGTATAATAAACTGATAAAACAAGTTATCTCTATTTCATGAAAATATAATTGTGAATTTTGTAAAACTAAGTTATGAGTTTGCATATTTTGCCGCACCAGAAATGTAGGTTACATGTGGGAACTGTTTTAACACAACTTCCCATTATGAATGACTTAGTCCGCATGAGAAACTTCAATCATGGGATAAATGTGGTAAAGTTCATAATTCAGACAATATATAAACCCTACCGCACCTGTTAAGACCCTCAAGCACTAGCAATTATTCTCCCTAATTTTATTATTTTTAGAAGACCCACAGAAATGACAGGATTTTTGAGCAGTTAATCTTGTTTTTTATCTGGGTTTGTGCGTTACTGAGGTCATTTCTAATCTATTTTTGATTCTAGTACGTCAGGCATGTACTTACGGTTCATTTGTTAGCCCAGCAAATATCCGCTGAAATTTTGAAGTAGATACAGAATTTGAAAAACGAATTCTGAAACAGTGTTAGAAGATTAAGCGTCCTGTAGCCGTATCCCAGTTAAGTTCCATGGCGATTAGATGTTAGTTTTTGAATGAGTTACTTTCCAGCAATCTGCGTATCTCACACGCTGTAACGAAAACTTTAAAGTCGTTCTTAAATTCAAGTAAATCAAGTGAAAATGTGCAAAAGGCTATTATTTATTGCACTAAAATGGTAGCAGCTGCCACGTTCTTCCAATTCTGTGTTAAAATAAATATTTATAACTATAAACTGTATGCAAAACGTGTGATTTAAAAATTGGAAATAGAAATAACCACGTCCATTATCTTCACAGCTACATATATAACTCCATAACCTTAAAACCACAAAGCCACCTCACGTTTATTGCCGGTAATACTAGTTTTATAATAGTTATTATAAAGAAGATACTTTTACCTGAGTATCACTTTAAATTAAAATCCCCTCGACCGACACCGCACTAATGCAAACAAAGGCAAACAATATTGCACACACATACTAAACCCATATAAAGAAGACGATGGTATTGGCTTACTTGGTGAAGTATCGTCCAGTTGTTTTGCAATACTCCCAAACTTCCCTTTTATTTTCTTCCAAGCTGAACGGAACATCCTTGCATCGATTGTAGCGGGTGTTTGCGTAGAACCAGAAGAGCTGGTTAAAACCAAAGGCAAAGGCCACCATGACAAGACTAAACACACAGAAGAACTTAAGAATATCATTGACCATGCGTCCGAGGGATATTTGCAGAGGTCCGAGCTGTGGACTGACAGTAAAAACGTAAATAAGTCGCAATGTGGCGAAAATGTTTGCAATTGCAAAGAGACACTCGGAAATGAGGACAGGGTCGTACGCGTTCCATTGTGCTCTGTTGAGAACAGCAGGCTCCTTGTAAAGGTTTACCTTTGGAAAGCAATTGCAGAAATATTACGGAGAAGCGATAAACAAATGTTTATGCAAAGAATAGTACAAAACTAGGAGATGGGTAGATATGCACAAGTTAAAGTAATTTATAAAGGTTTCTATCATATGATGGCTGTAAAAAACGTTGGACAAATCTAAGGTCCCTAAAACTATAAGCCAACATAAACATAAGGGTTCTGCTGCACAATACTCAAATGTACAGCCACATTTAAGCAATCATTGTTTAATTAAAGACAAATTTTCCAACTACAGCCGCCACTTCATGAAATAAGTTAGCTAATGCAGGCTTTACTTTAGCTTCATCTTATTTTCAGGCTGGGCGCCATCTCAACAACTGACTGCTAGTGCAGAGATAAATAAAAGGTATCACTCAAATTTGCTTAGGTAAGGCACTTGTTGCTATTCTTGAGGAGATCTGAAAATGATATCGCATTTAATATGAGCCAAAATAAAATAATGATGTATTTTATGAAAATAATAATGATTGCGGCAATTTTCCATGCTTTTTATCTTCAAAGACATAAAAATTAGCGTAAATGTGTGATTAAGCTTACGATTAAATCCATGTCTAGTCATCATGCAGAAACCCCATACAGCAAAACACCTCTTTGGAAAATTATTGGTTAACGTTCATGAAACTATTCTATGCAATTTATTAAATCGTAGAATACATGCACATTTGCTAACACTTACCGCAAACCATTATCTCTATGAAGATCAAGTAGCTGGCATCGAATAAGAAATATAGATTAAAGCAAGCGTTTTCATGGGAGTTTGCTAAGGCTAAAACTTACTGTTTCTACGCTTAAAATCTTAATGACATAAACTGATAATCCTAAACGTTAGTAAAACTTCACGCATTTAATGATCATTCAACGTACCCTAATTATTGCAACACCACGGAGGGCTATAGTGCATATATAAAGAGAGTTCTGCACGAAATCCAGCAGGTGCCACATATCCATTGCATAGGCTCGGAGACCACTATTCCATATTCTTGTTATTTGTTGCCAAACAAAACCTTGAAAGGGGAAAGTTAAAAGCATGAAAAAGGCCTATTTTTGAAGGATAAATAATATTTCCGCGTACCTTCACACAATCAAATGCAGATTGTAGGAAAGGGACGCTTGCATCCCTCCAGCTAATAATATTTATCTGTAACAAGTCCAGTATCGATTTCATTATCATAATCAACACTGGCCAACGCAAATATATGTCTGAATTGGGCAATACACTTAGCCTATTAATGTTAGCCTGTTGTTGGTTTCCTTGTTCGCTTTTGAAATTTAATAGAGTTACATCATTCGCTCGTGAAAAGACTGATCGCCATTGATCGAGAGAAGTCTTGGAAAATCAGTTTTTAAAATAGTCACTAATGGAAACTCGGAGGCGAATAAAAAATCCACATTTGATCTGCAACAAGACTGTAGCAATAAACAGCATTATGAAGGGTTTTGCGCCCCCTCTTCTTGCGCAGACAAAAAATAGGTCTGCAAAGTTTTTAATAGTCTCGCTTAGTCATTCTATTGTTAGTTTATGGAATAACAGTAAACATTGTCCGCCCTTTTAAGTGTCAAATTCGTACCCTGTTTTGTATGCCAAATGTTACGTTTCTCAAGAAGTGGTCGTAGGCCCGTATTAGAGTTCCACGAGTTTAAATAGGTTCTGTGTTCAACCTTTTTTGCATTTCGTTTCAATGATCAATTCTTCGGACAACCAACCACGATTTTTGCTGATGTTAAGATGTTGGCAGTCAATTCATATCTTTTCCTAAAAAGTTAAGTGCATTCGGTTCCAATGATTTTCTTCCGTCCATTTAAAAGTGGAGACCTTTATCTTAAAACTACACAGCTTGTTTCAGATCGAAAGTGCACTCTTGTTATTGGTTATTAAGTTAAATGACGAGCCTATGGTTTAAATTTTAATGTTGTTCTGTTCTTTTCTGGTTTCATAATACAACCGTAAGTTTTTTTTTAATTTTCAATCTTATACCTTTCTTAAACTTATTAATTTTACTTCTAAATTCGTAATGGCAAAACTTAGGCCTCAAATTTATGTTATTGATGCACTTTCAAATTTGCTGAAGACGGCCAATGTATGTCAATTTATTTCCGGTATAAGTTTAACCAGATAGACCAAGTGTTTTAAAACGAAGCTAGTTAATAATTTTCTCAAGCTGCTAATGCCATCAGATTTGTACCTATTTCATAGTTTAAAAATAATGCTTAAATGTCATGCATTGGGTTGAATTGCAGATGCATATTGAAGCTAATGATTAACGTAGCAAACACAAAGGTATTTTTTCGCTAATATTGAAGTGTTACTTCTTTAGATAAAACAAATTTAAAATAATTTGAAGATGTGCTTTTAGAGAGTGGCAAGGCGTTGCGCCATGTAAAAAATGCAATCCTGTATTGCATGATAATTATTTCCTGTCAAGTGGCAAATACTTCAACTAGTGTAATTAATTATACATGTGACCAGTTAAAATTGCACTAGCATGTATGGAAAATGCAGTTTGCATGGGTTGCAGTTTGCATGGGTTGTGATTAATCTTCAGATAAAGCATCAAACTTCCCTAAAAGTCAAACAGCTCGTTAATTTTTACTTTGGAAGAAAACCTTCTGTTATTTGTCGAATTCTGTAACACATTTAGGAACATACGCAGACCAATTAGAGCGGCTCCAAATACAGCATCGCATGTTCGAACAAACTCATGTTGTTTGCTGTATGGGTACTACAAACGCTCCTGCGTATTTAAAATTTCTCAGTTTCATTCCAGCTGAAAATTAACAGTCAACGTGTTAAAGCTTTCTCTGCAGCCTGTGTAAATGGATGAACAGGTATCCTCAGTATTACCGAATATTTGTATAAGAAACCTCGTAAACGTTTGTCAAAATTTAGTTCCCGTCTAGTGCAATCTTTTGTAAAAACGAGTATCGAAACCAATATAATGATCACAATGGTAACTCATTTGCGGGACCTTACGGGATATTTTTCAGGGTGGACAGTTAGTAAACTTTGATATCAATTTATGCAGCACGCACGCTCACCCGTCGATGAAAGCTACAATTTTTGAATCTTCTATCTGTTGGAATAACGCCTTATCTGCCTACAGCTTCCAGATTATTGGAGATGCCTTGTTATATGATGCGACATTCACCACATGAAATTTATATAGCATGCAGAGTAATCATTACGAAGACATTACTAACAAAACTAAAAATTAGCTGTTTAAATGAGGAACAAGAAAAATAAAGGATTTAAGCCGAACCTGGTTACAGGATAAAAAAATTCGCTGTTGGAATTTTGATGAATGGTATGGTAAAATGGTTGAACTAATAGATAATATCCAGCAACTTTCAGTTATTTAAGTACATTTGTGCAGTACTTGTTCAGTCGGCAAAAGGCCTGCACAGACAAAAAATGATCAAATACCATAAAAACTTAAAAATGTGTTCATTGTGTTTAAAATTTAATAAAATACCCTTACCGAGAATAAAAACTATAACAATGCATTCAAATACAGAAGCTGGTGGGTCCCGACGACTCATTCTTTCTTCGATGGTATCTGTGACAAGGTATTCGATCCTTATTGCAACCAAAGTAAGTAATGCTAGAAGGTTACAAAAAAGCAGTCTTATTAGACTTTTATTTCAACTATATTTCAGCACTGGTTCAAAAATAATTTGCCTTTAAGCACCTTCAATAAACGAAATTATTTTTGGCAAGCTAAGTTGCAAACAGTTTCGTCAGTCTATATCACAATATTTTTAATTGTAATATGGCAATAATATTATGACTTTTTAAAGTATTTAACTGAAATAAATGTTTCATTATCAGTCTCTATCTGAGCATAGGCTCTCAAGAGTAAGAGCAACACAGGAAATCGATATTAGCCATTTATAAGGTCATTAAGCACCGTAAATGAGGAGTTGAAGAGAAGTATTTTTTATATCTACAACCTTTTAATAAATTTTGGACAATTCATTGATAACAACTAAACAGGTGCGGTAGGAGGTCATTGTAACTGGTTATTGACCAGTTAATTAGGAAAGCAACTGGTTGTGTTATAAGCTGTCTAAATTCGTGGACAATATGCATTTAAAACTGCACGAACATATTTTCTACAAAGTGTTTCGGGAACCATATCTTTTCCGAATTCATTGTTTCCAAAATGAAGAGTAAGTTTCCGTGCTTAGACAAAATAATGTACGTAGGAGTGTTCATATTTGCCTCCTGGTTTGTAGGTAAACTTCAAGTTATGCAAGGTTGACGTCAAATAAAACGCTAATGGGTGATTTTTCTGCCATTTTTGACTCGCTGTTCAGCCACCAATGTGTCTTCACATCACGTTACATTTTCTTCCTTTTGCTAAGAACGTTGAAGACATTTTTAAAGAAGCCAAATAACGTTTCACGATAAATATTACATGGACAGCTGTGCAACAGGCAGGCAAGGGACAAAATTGCAAGCTTCTGTTGATGCACGTTAACCATAGTCACTAGCAAGACATTTTGAACTCCAAAGTGTGTGAAGTGCAGTTGGCAAAACAGCATTTGCAAGGAGATTTCAACACTGCTTTCAAGGACAGATGTAAATAAAATTGAGCTATCAATGCGCGCCAAAGATAGAGAACGTACAAAAGGATAATATAGGTTCCATAAAGTTTAAGCGTGGCATAGCTTAGGAAATGTGAGTAATAGCAGTGTTTCTGGAGATATTTATCCTTCTCATTTTTTTCTGTTTCTTACAAGTGAAAAATGTCATATATTTACGAAAAATGATTTATATATTGTTAACTAATCATATGCAGTTTTAAGGACTTTGTTGCTCTTAAGGGTAAATTCTTCCTGGTTTACGACAGTTTGGGGAAGATTTCTGGTATCGTTAGATTATGCGTGTAGGTTAACTCACTTCCGTAACGTAAAAAGTGTTTTACTCTGTACTTTGTTTTCTCTAGACCTGTCATAGTGGCAACTTTAGTCCGCTAACGTCCACTGACCAGTATGTTAATGACATCAATTATGGAACATCGTATCTCACAGTTATGTTCTTTTAAATGTCAGGTGTTTTGTGCAAGCTTTTGTAAGCGTGCATTTTTATGAACACGCTAGACAAGGAATTGCTCTACATCGAGGTATCCATATGAATAACTTGCCCGATGGCCTGTGGACAAAATGTCGAATTTTTATACATTTTCAGAAACTCACATAACACGGTATGACAATCGTCTTCCACAAATAACATAGATTTCCTGGACAAGTTGTTGTGCCATCTTCTACTTTCCTAAAATAAGACGCTAATTTATTTAATTAAACCCTTCGAGGTGTTTCAGCTTTTGGCAAATTGGCAGGAAAATTACAATGGAATAATATTTATCTTTCCTGTCCCACTTTTTATTCCATAAAGAAATTCATTGCAGTATATTTTTCTGGTAAACAGTATTCCAAATATTGTGGACTTTTCCTAACCGAGTATATTAAGAATGCAGTCGTACATTTGTAACTCTATTAATTAACATCCGTAGCAGCCTGGTTATCAAAGTAACGGTAAACTAATATCTATTTATAAGCATATTTAAATCTGATGTTACCCCAAACGCCGCCTTTGGAAATACGCATGTTCAGTTAAATGCATAAATCGGTATGGTTTTTCAAAAAATTCATGCATTTCATATAAAAGTACATTTATCGACCTTTAGTATTATAACTTACCAAGGAAAGATACATAAGCACTGCTATGACAGAGGAACTTGATAAAGGGCTTATTCAACATGTTGCCGATGCGGCTTTCTGGAGCAATCAAGTACGAGGTGCAGAGGACAGGAAATAAAAGGCAGATAACGCTTATCGTCCCAACCTGCACGCCTAAGTGTTTCCTACGAAATCCCGGTAGGCCGTCATACCAGAGGGAGGCTAGAAGCTGCTGGCAATGTGGGTGGGCCACAAACTGAAATGAATAATAAAATATTTTTTCTCTTAGTTTGAGGGCATAAGTCTGGGCAGCTGACAGTACTAAGCAGATGATGGCATTTCCAGATATTGCGCATCTTCAATTTTACAACTGCAAAGTTACCTAAAGTCAGGTTTGCAGACAGAATGGGTAGCCAATCGTTTATAAGTTTAGTTATTGGAAGTGAATGGAGCACTAGACAGCTGACAAATTACGTTTTTTTAAAGTGAATGCTAAAAAATGGCCGTAAAAATGCATGCGCGCAGCAGGTTTGGAACGTAATGGATGCGCAGCCGGCAAGTTTGCTCATATCTACATGGAAAATGTTGCTTAGTTTTTCTGTTCCGTTGCTGTTCCAATTAAAAAAAAAGTATGCGGGACCTTTAATGACCCAGCAGTTGAAAATATCAGCACGCATGAGTATTCTTATGTTCCGGTTCTTCAACATGATTGCTCTTATTTACGGTTAACAAACGTTTTTCTGGTACATTTTAGGAAATACAAAAAGGACAGACTTATATGTGGTGGACCACGGTAACCGAACTCAAATGAGGACTTACCATTCAAAATTAATAGTAAAAAGTTATCAACACATCTAAAAGTAACGATTGAAAGCAAAAATATTACTTCCAATCCAATTGCGCACTCGTTTAATTCTTGATCTAGTTAATTAATTTACATATTGATGGCTAAGTATGTTAGAATATTTTAAATATTTCCTAGATTGGCGATTTGTATGGCAGTGGCGTATCTAATGATTTAGTCAAATATTAAATAAGATCATTATGACTTTGTCAAGATGAATAACAAAGATCTTGACTTCATTAAAAATTTTGATACCTACAGTGCGTCTTGTGAAGTCCATCTTATAAATTGAGCATGACAAGGATAACTTTAAATTTTACTAAATTGAAGGCAAGGTCGTGTGCATTTAAATTTATCGAAACAATGTCTGCCGGAGGTTCATGCTCAAGCTTTTATTTTTAGAATTTACGATAATTTATGTTACCAACGTGCTTTACATCTATTTGTGTCGTGTTCATAATAATTGCGGTTCTATTCTATATGGTCATCCGGCTACTAATGCAGACGTTAAACACTCAGCATTTTTGAAAATTTCAGCTGTCGGTGCCGTCATAATTACTTTGATGTCGATTTTCATGAAGGACAGCTTAGCGGAATTTCTAAAATATGTGAATTTTTAAAATGGGACACTACGTTTAAAAGACGTGTTTAACAAAAAATTGTTAACAAACCAAAGCGATTATTATGGAATTAAGATCGACGAACTGGCACCTCAGTTTAGTAACTGATAGTTAATTAATGACAAAAGGGGAAATTTAAATCAGCCAAGGCATAATTAGCATAAAATTACTTCGTTAATACTTGTTTTGCTTGAATAAACTTTAAAAATAAGTAATTGGGCAGGATGGAGGAAACACATTGGGTCCTACTTAAGGTTTTCATCAACAAACTTAGACTTTATCAAGACGTTTTTATACTAAACGTGTGAATACTTTTGAAAGAGATCAGTCTGAGATAAACATTTCAGTTCAGTTTTATAGGACCGAACATGTCAGTTTATTTGCTGCAGTTTATATGCAAATGACATTTAGATATCATGAAAGTAGAATCTGATTCTTTAAAAAAATTTCTATGATGTCACAATGCCACGTGAACTCATCAAACTCATTTATTATGGATAAGATTCATGTCGTTAAAGAGCAAAACAAGCTTCACTCTTATAAATATTAAATACTGTGTTCTACCACTATTTGTTTTCAGAAACTCAAAAGATGTAAACAGACAAGACGCTGTATCGCCAACGCATTATGAATGATTGGCGTTGGCTAATTTATAACTGTAAATACGCAACCTAAAATCACTTATACGCCCTTGGTCTAGACAGGTGGCATGGTAACGAAAACGGCTTAGCACGCTGACAGAAGGCGATATGCGGTTTGTTTGGACTTATTAAAGCAATTCGGGATAAAGACATAGTAAATTATTTGTTATAGCTATTCCACGTTTCCGCCTCTTGGTTTTTCTTAAGTTATGAAATTATAAGAAACCATTAAATGTAGAATTTTTACGCATACTTGTGTACGTAAAAGATTATCCCCAACAGAAAATTCGACGAAACAATAACCTAGATAGACAGCATCAGCTTCAGAATACCAAAACAAGCAAACTCATGTGCAGAAGAAAATGTCACAATGGCAAACGCGTGCATGCGACAAGTGGGCTTAAGTCGCATAAATCTCAGGCACTTCAGCAAATGAATGAGAAATATCGCTTAAACAACTTGTGTTCGTAAATAACTCACAGTTTAGCAGTAACAGAACATTATTTGAAAACAATTCCTTGCCAAAAGTTAGGCTTGCTTTAACGTTTGCAGAATGGCCTTAGCCATGCCAGTAATTTACATAGTCAGCCAATTATCTTTTTCTTATTTTTCCTCATACCGTACATGACGTTTCCGTTTTGTGTGTGTCATTTATTTTACTCAAGTGCGCATTTGCAGGTCAGACTGATACAAAAAATGATGAGGAGGGATTTAAATACTCAATAGAAAACCTGCCTTAACGCACACACACGACGTTTTAAATAGTGAAGAAATAACTTACAAGAATAAAGATTTGGAAAAAGTTTTGAAAATATTAAATGCTTCTTTAGAAATATCGATTTAATTAAAAACGCCTTAAGTTCTCAAGATGTGAAAAAATCGCCAAATATTTTGCCAGTAAAGATTAATCTAACCGTCAGATAAAATCCTACGAAAAAAATTTCTCGAAATGTATTTTTTGTATTTAGTTACTCTAGCATAATTAGTTTCAGATCGTACCTTACATCCGGCAAATGTTTCATGATTTCATGTTCTCTGCCATATTTGAAGATTATATTAGACGTCTTCGTCAAAAAATTTGAACTCAGATAGTTTGTTAAAGCACTTTTCTTAGATATCCACCTAAAGAATATCTATGCATGTGACCTTTCTTCCAAAACACGTCAAAGTATAACTGGCCGTGTCTAAACCATTTTTCTTGATTTACCTGAAAATAAGCTATACAATTTTGGTTGGAAATAAAAGACTTTACTTTTTAACATATTCGATTACCAAAGGCTTGTTTTCTATTTTCAAATAAAAAGTGAGTGCCCAGCTACATACCATTTTGCGAAAATTATTGATGCTTTATCCTTCCATTATTAAATAATGCATTATCGGAAGAAATTTTTACTTTTAAGTTGAGCCAATTTTTCGATGTCCACACACACTAAATTTGTGCATTTCGTTTAGGGTCTCATATCGCCACCACGGCAAAGTAAGTGAGTAAGTAAGTAAGATTTTATTGCGATGTTTTAGGAAATGGCTGTGGAACTAGGCATAAAATAATTTTTGAAACTACTATAATTATTTGTTTTGAAAGATGAATTTTGCCGCCATCTGATTTATATAAACTTAAGGTCAGATTTTTCCATTCCTAAAGGGATGTATTTTACCGCTGTCTTGCTTATGGTAATTTTCTTTTTTACTACAATGCACGAAATGCACTTAATAACATAGGCAATTATTTCGCGATATGGCGGCATCTGAGTCCACCCAACGTCCGCTAGGTTATCTTGAGTAAACTGAAGTCAATGTACAGTTCTCTGTTTTATTGGGTTTCAGAGAATCCGTTTCACTCATTAAATTGAAATATAGAAACCAAATGTACGCTAAAGTATCATTTCCAATTTTGATCATGATGTTGCGCGAGTTAATTCACCTACTTCATGCTTTTGAAAACCTTCTTTAAATATTCCTTATTGCAGAAAACCGGTTACTGCGTACACGTACAATTTTACATCATTTAAATGTTGTCGTAAATTTTCTGGATGTTTGTTTACATAATTTTTAATACCTAACCTGAACAAGATAATGCTCCTTCAGTTGACAAGTGAAATTTTCGAACGCGCAAAGTCAGTCTGAGTAAACCTTATGTTGCTAAGTGTTTCAAAATGTTTTTCGTCGTATGCAAGCTTTGTTATTCCTATATTTGACCATATCACGTACTCATCGACTTCATTGTTCTCTAAAGCGCAGTACCGTATGCAGAATCAACCATGGGGGGCGTTGGTTGATAAAACTCTGTCCATTTTATGGTTAAGCATTTGCTTTATACTTCAATCTTCCAACATATCTCTATCAGTTTTCTGGCCTTTTTAGATAACTATATCCCATTGGCGGGATACTTTTTACATTCGTTAAGTCGGTTCAGCAACACAGTATATAATTAGTTTTAAAAAACCGCAAAATGCTACAACCTTACACAAGTGTGCAACTATTTATTATGACTTGCGTTTTAATTGACCATTATGCTACCAGACAAGGCTCAACTATCTGCAACGCATAAGATACAATGCAACTTTCCCTGCTGAAGTAACGTGTTATCATGTTAATGATAACTTACGTGCATGCAAAACTCTATCAAAAGTTTATCTTTTAAATGTCTTAGAATTGAGAGGTTGTAGTGATTTATAAGCGCACCAAAGCCCCTGAAATATCCAAACGTGGATCAAATGAATCATGCAAGTTGGCCAAAATACTTATTTATTAAGCAGGCCAGATGGTAATCTGGCAAACTGTAGAAGGTTTTACATAAACAGTCGGCTATCTGTCTCACAATCGGTCAACTACATAAAATTCTGCGGGATAGAAGGGTTACATAAACCGAATTTTATGAAACTATGGTTCATGGTGAAGGTCCTGTGATTAAATATATCAGAAAGTTTGGTTAACATGGGCATGGACTCTATAGAGGCCGTAAGATTTCAACAACCAAGCAAAGGAAATCATTTAAGTCTACAAAATTTGCCTATAAATTGCTTTCAGTCAACATCTTTGGTCTCGAGGGAGACTTTTTATAGGCATCTTGCAAACCAACGGACGCCAAGTAAATTTTACAAAAGGCACCCTCAGCATAGTGAAGCAGTAAAATTGGTAATTCGAAAGACCTTACATGTAACACAGATAAAGTAAAAACAAGGGTCAACAGAAGCTTAAGAACTGAACTGAGTAAATTTACATTACCAAATGCTTAATCTTCCTTCGTTAATCAGAAAACATCCTGATCAATTGAATTATTTTACTTCTAGATATCTGTTATCATTGGCAAATATAATTGCAACCGGTAGAATTTTAAGAGAAGTACATGGCGAAATAACCTTTAGAAAAATGAAACGACTGCGCGATTATGCACCCTTGGAAATCTTAGTAAACTCGAGATGGAATTTGAATTGAAAGACTGTGAGCAAAGTCTACTTGCCCCAGCGTTGAGCTTCTTCATAAGCCCTCAGCAATATCTGCAATCTGGAAAAAATCAGAGTTGGCTTACCAGTTAGTTCGCGTGAGTACTTGTACAGGCCCATATTTTATGGTTCTTAATCTTAACTGTTTTCTCCCCAACGCCCACAGGGTCTCTTAAATTGCAGGCAGTTTGTCTTACAAGTGGCAAGCCATACGGTTTGCCTTTTTTTGGCCTAGATCGCACGCACCTTATCCTTAGCTTCAGGTCCACCCATATGATTTACTAGACTATCATGTGACTTTCTTTATAAGACATTTTCTATATACTCTAGATTTGTTTTATAAGACAACCTTGATATAAGATGTTATCTTTAAGCAGATGCATATGGATTTTGGTAACTAAATAGCGAGAGTATATCTTTTTATCTACATAACTTTTGTCATGTTCCAACTTCTTGCGTAAAGGAAGCACAAAGGAGAAATTTCCTATTTTGAGGTATATCGGTCGACATGTTAAGTAAGTCAAATAATGCAACTGCTGGTGCTGCAGTAAAGCGTATTTTCTGAAGCTATTTGTGCAGCTTTTCTCAACCATATTAACTCCAGCAAAACATATAGGCAATGAATGAAGCAAGTTTATTAGCACGAGTTTAACAATAACTTCGGTAGTTTTAGAAGGGTCGGCAGAAGTCGGCTAACATTAAAACTTTTGAAAAAAACGCAAAGCAGCCGTGCTTCAAACTCCTGACAAAAAAGTAAAAAACATGTTTTCAAACATCCAGGAAGAAACTGGCTAATAAGAAAACCACTTTTGGTTTATGCATTCATAAGTAATTTAAAATTTGCCGCAGATGGGCCTTAAAAAATCATATAACGTATCTCAGAACCCCTAAATAAGACGATTCATGTTACTGAGATAAATAACGTCACTTGGGTGTTTCATAGGTACTTCAAGCAGCTTATTTCGTATTATTTTAACAAGGTTCTTTTCAGACATTAAATTGAAAGCGAATTTACGGTGATTAAAGTTCCACCCCAAAAGTAAACATTTTCTAGAAATTAGATATTTTAGTTAAACGATACGTATATGAGGCTAAACACTCGCAGAATCTTTTGCTTTGGTGCGAGCAACAGACTACTGCAAAGAATATCAAGTTGCTGGTATTAACCAAAATAAATGTATACTATTTTCCTTATTTAAAGTATACAGCCCGGTAAAATGAGACGCTGGTCGTTAGATATTTGTCAATAACTGTGGTCTACAAGCGTTTTAATTTCAAAGGGTACTTTTGATTCACGAAAAAACAAAAAAACTGCAACAAATATTGTCCGATTTAATCAAAAGTATATTTTGTAGAAGATTCTCTAGGTACCTTTTTCTGTTTATATTTGATGGCCAACTTGAGACGTGATAACTTCATACGCTGCCCGTCAGCTCCACAAGGCATGTATACAGCACCCTCCTCGTACCCATCACACGATCCTGTGTGATAATTCAGAACAATGGCCAGTTCAGCAGAACCCCGCGTCTGCTCCAACAGCGCGGTGGCAAACTCTTGACATTTCATTGATAGTTGTTCGTAATCCTCCTAGAAAAGATTAAAAACCTTTTTTGCAACCTGTCAGTTGATCATTATGATTGATTTTTGTTATTACGCTCTTATAATTTAAGAAAATAAAATTATTTATATTCACTGAAATTAAAACTGCGCGTTATAACAACGGAAATAAAAATCAATAATGGTACTGGTACATTACATAAAAATGGTCAGCAATTTTTCAATATCTATCTTCATCAAGGTCTTATTTCTGTTTTTTGCTGTAATAAAAATGCTGATGTTTGAATGAGAATACCTTCCAATTTCTGTGTGAATTTATTTTTTTATTTTTTAAAAAATATAGTTTATTGTAAACAAAAAATATATAAATCGTAATCATTATTATCCATGCAATTATTTATATGAAGGTTAATCGAACTTTGGCCTTATGAAGCTCAATACTAATCAGAAGCAAAAACATGTTCATACGTGTTACACCACGCGTAGGGTTGGTAATGCTGCTTCAAATATCTACAAAAAATCAATTTACTGACCACTACCTTGTTTACACAGCAGGGAATTTCCGTGGAACGAAACTGACTATGTTTTGATAAGCTCCTTAGGAAATAACTAAATTAGGCTCGTGATGACAATATACGGAAAATAGCATATATTTATAGCGTTTATCCGCTTAAAATATACGGTCGAGGTCCTAGATTGCATAGACAAGATGGAGGAAACTGCAAGCGGTGCGAGTGCAGTGTGAAAATTATGAAATTATGAACTCTATAGACAACTCTCCAAGAACCTGTTTATCCATATAAAAGGTTGAAGAAGATTTCGATGAATGTCCACAAGCACTGCATTGTTGATATTCTTGCAAAATAAGGATCTAAACAAATAAATTCCAGAAAACATTTCTAATAAAACCTTTCACGTGTACCGAGTAAAGTGTTCCTCCTCATGATTATCCTTCGTAAACTGCAGCATATAGACTGTTTCATTGTGAGACATTAGTTTATTCAAGAATCTGCTAAGTTATTTGTTAATTAATAGATATAATATATATCAGCAGTTTCTACTGACAAAGAAAAAATATTCCAGCGAGAAGCGCAATAGCAATCGCGAAAAATTTCTTGTTTTTCATTGGATTTGCTATTCCTCTTACAGTGCTCATCTTGAAAAGCCCTCTCTGGAGATATAATTTTAGGGTCATTTTTATCTGCATACTATTCTAAAAGAACGGCATAAATAATTGCTGGCTTGTTATTGCGAAAGAGAGAAGTTGAACGAGCCATCCTTATTTACAATATGCCGCTAACTAGCTTTCAAAATATACCTTTCCTATGTGGATACTTAGTCTTTATTATAATCGTTTTGCCCTATAATACGTATATTGATTCATTTATTCATTTCGCCAGCTTGTCTTCAACATTAAATTATAGATAAATACAGTTACAAATTTCCTTAATTTGCATGTTCTTAGCTTTTACTTGTCTAATATTATCCCTGACAGTCTATGGAATGTCCATTCATGTCATTTTACCGAAAAAAACAGCATACAAGCCTATGCTACGCTATGGAACACGTCAATCGTCCTTGTTAGTATTTCGGATT
Organism: Ligula intestinalis; assembly: GCA_036362985.1. NCBI lineage: Eukaryota > Metazoa > Platyhelminthes > Cestoda > Diphyllobothriidea > Diphyllobothriidae > Ligula > Ligula intestinalis. Next base: position 47,499,626 of record JAYGXS010000001.1, read on the forward strand.
TCATCAGTGTTTCATGCAGATTGCCCTTAGTTCATTTATAATAGTTGTTGTATCAAACCTTGCTTTTCACCCAAAGCGAAGTCACTGTACGTAGGAAAATGTACCTGGCTGGAACTTACTGCAAGGTATCAGGCTGTAAGTCATCAGACCCATGATAGAATGCCCTAGACCGCCCACACAGGTACAAAGGATATTTATTTTACTCACAACTGTAGCTATGTTAATGGACATGCATAAATTTCTCGGCATCTTAATGGCAGAAGTACGTGCCTATGAATATTTCTGCTCCGATAATTGCTCCGTCCATGCCATTTTTGCCGTGCTTAACACACCTAGGCTGCGCTTCTTTGACTGTTATGGCATTAATAATAGCCACATTGTGAGTTATGTATATCAAATCGACTTAAATACCTATGACTTACCCTAAATTCATTTTCTAAGGCTCCCAGGCGCTTTAGCTCCGCACTTAGCTCAAAGGCCGTGAGAATAGGATCACTGCTGGAAAGAGAGATGAAACAAGGACTTGCGAGAGCCCGGTATGCGTTGATGCGGTGCTTCGAATACTGGAGGCTGTCCTCCCTATTGGCTTGTACACAAGCATTGCAGGCACAACGCGGTTCATGCGGCTTTGCAATCTGATTGCCCCGATCAAGCAGCAGTTTGATGATTATGTAGTTGTCTCGATGCGCTGCCAGAATGAGCGGCGTTATGTCGGGAGTGAAGGTGGAGGATTGGATGTGACCAAGAAGACCCTTTTTAAAAGAAAAGAGATGTTATGAATGCCGGTAGTTGAAGTCTTTGTGATAGTACGATCGGCAAAATTTAACACAAAGTGGCCTATTTTAAATGTAAGTTATGGTTAGTTCATAGAACTGGTGATAAAATATTCCAAAATTTAAAACTTTCTATGTTGAAAACGTATTCTGTTGAATATAAGTAATTTATGACAACTTCATAATTGGTAGAGGACTGGCGTCTACTTCAGCATAGTTTTCGAAAGTACTGGGTAATGATTAAATCAGGACAATTCGGTTTATCAAACGTTTTACTTTGTTGTTAGAATGAGGACATAGATATGCCTTTAATTTCGAGAACTTCTGGATGAACTTCAGGCTCTCCTTCTGTGGCGAGCAAATGAATGCTCTTTGGCGTCTCTTATAATGAGTGATGTTCTTATTCTTAACACGAAACTGCATTGTTCAAGTAAATATACTTAGCTAAAATACATTTTAGTAAAACGGTGTCCACTGGGTACATTTAAAGGTCACTGCTCCAAAGCAGTATGTATTTTTCGCAGTATAATTCACCTAGAAATGGCCAGAAAGCTAAACAGTCATTTGGAAAATAATTCTCATTAAACCAAAGAATAGTTTAAAACTTGATTATGTTTTACCACACTAAATATGGAGTCTAAAGGCAAAATACTGCTTATTTTGCTTACTAATAAAATCAATTTCTTCAAGTATTGTTGAAAAAGTGGCTTTTTTAAAAAAATTCGCCAATCTGAAGTTGTATCCTATTTTAAGACTATTCCATTAAAAATTGCCTTTCTGACTTGTGCCCTTGTTTAAATGATTACATGAGATCTAATTAAAACAGAGTTTAAATTAAATGTAATGTTTTTTATAGCAAACATCTAGTATAATTGCAAAAAAAGTCTGCAAAGATGCTATATTTATGGCTTGCCTTCTAGTTGTCTGTGTGTTTTTTTTTAATTTTACAATTGCTTTGCTAATTGAAAGTCTTTTTTAACTGCCAAAAATGCTGAAAAAGGTAATGCTAACAATAAAAACAAAATATGTATTGATCACTAGCCGAGAGTCCTGCGGGATAAAGGAATTATTGTGCATGCACGAAGACTGAAGGTCTTCGTTCTCCTCCGCGGAACGACTGCAAGTTCTGAAATTTTAGCGAGCAATCTGTAAATCTCTACTGTTTTTCTTGTTCATATGTGCTAGGTTACGTGATGTGTTTGTTTGCTTTCAAAGAAATAGAGAATTGTGTCAAAATAAATGTTTTGTGCGCATAGACATTTAGGTGGTCTGCAAGCAATCGCGTCAAACCTACCTCAGGATCCTGTTTTGTGTGGAAATTTCAAAATAAAGTAAACGTAAGTCGAAATTTTACAGGTTCTTCAACACTTTAGTGTAAATTTTAACTTTAAAATTCAATCACAACAGTTCATAAGAGTATATATGCTCTTTTCTTATAAAACCTTTTTAGTTTCTATCAAGTGAACTTTCCGCAGAGACGTATATGGTTTTAATGATAAAGTACGGTGTTAAAGCTTTATGAACGAAAGTAAGTATTACTTATGAAACCTGGTCAGTGATATCTTAGACGAATTACAATATTCGGATGCATTGTATTTTGCATATTTAATGGACAACAGAGATAAAGGAGCTCATATATTATCCTCACAATAAAAGGCTTCAGTTTCTTTAGCTTGTTTAACTTGATAATGCATATTCAGAAACAGACCTGTAGGTTCTTCTTATGTGACCGCTCACTCTGAGCTTGTAAAATGAGCTCAACAGCCTGGACATCCTCTTCGTTTATGGCATGAAGGAGAGAGTCCCTCAGCTCGATCTGTTCATAGCCCAACAGCATTTGCAGAAGTTCGATGTGCTCTGCTTCAATTGCTATTCGTAGCACTCCTCGTCCCATTGTGTCTACGCAGTTGACATTTAGCTGGTAGCTTTTGGCATTTTCAATTAACCTTTTCACACTTGTTGCATCTCCGTTAGCCGCAGCCTTCAAGAAAATCCTTTCAACCATTTTCAGTTCCCCCTCAACGCGGGGAATATCCAGGCCTCCTAGATTTAGGGTTCTACTAACATGAAATTATTCAACAATTTTTTCATGCCTTTTATTTTCTCTCTTGACCAAATTGTCCTTGAAGGCTCTTGTCACACCAACAGCTCTTCGAATTGAGTTTGCAACGCCTTTCATGACCGTTTTGCTGTGTGTCAACTGACCTGTGGACAGAACTGTAGAAATCGGCTATAGATTTGCGCTTGGGTACCACTACCGCGGTAGAAACCTCAGCGACATTAATATCCATTTACGTTTTCTCTTTTCACGAAATTACTTATCGGCCATTGGCTGATGCACATAAGTCCTATGGAGGAGACAGGCCTCACGTCCTCTCCCTCCTCATATCTTGCCCCCATCCTTGTTTCCCCCTCCCCTCCCCCGCCCCACTTAGCCTGCAATATCATCCTCTACCCTCGTCGGCCCATGCTGCGCCCTCAGACTTACCTGCCCCAACCCGGTGCACTACGAGGTCTCGTGGTCGTACAAAGCTCCAATCTTCATGTGCATTCGCTGCGCAAACTACTCCGACATGGGCTGCATCATGCTGGTCGTTGTGGCCGCCACCGCAGCCACGCTTGCCCGGATAATGAATCTGCTGATTACCCATGGGCGTGCGAGTGACAACAGGTACTTGAAAGCCAACAAAGCGCCCCAACAACAAGACGCTCGTAAGAATAAATAAGTCGAAGGCAGGGCTGAAAAGGACAGGATAAATGGCATGGGAGAAGTTTTCCGAGGTTAAGCCTTTTGCGTCACAGCACTTTTTTTGGGGGAGGGGGGTGGATGCAGTCGCAGGCTGTTGACGTACGTGTCAGTATAGCGTGCGTTGTGACGTTTTGAGTTGTTTTTATTCAATTAAACAAAAGTATTTTGCAAATAAAGGTCTCTTGAATGACGAACGAGTTCACCGACGCAACTTTTAAATTCAGCAAAAGCTTATTGGACGTCGCCATACATAATGGTGAAGCATGAAAGGTACGGAAAATGTACATATGTTTTTCTGACGGCATTTTATTTCTTAGCAGCGTACTGATACAAGCTTTTGCTGGCCCTGTAAGGCCCAAAAATTTTTACCTCACTTAATGTGTGATTTTATTAGCCAGCTTGGACGTAGTGCTCTTACTGACTAGATTTAAGTAAGTACCTGTAAGCTTTTCTTTAGGATAGTTCACTGATGCTACATTTTCCCGTAGATGCTCATGGTCTGTGCAAACTGCCTTCTCTATTGTTCGTATCGGGTCGTGTATCTTCAATAAATTAGCACTGCAATAAACGTATTTCTCGCATTTTCACCAACATGGCAGCATATTTTCTTGCCTATGAGTAAGTGTTCACCCAAATTGTGCCCCTTCCATTTCAAATGCATTTCATGTCAAAGCCATAGACATCTTCTGAAAAATTAGAACAAGTGAGACAAGCATTGTTTTCAGTAGCTATTCCAGTCCCTTCTCAGATTATTGTGTTAACTATTCGGAGAGGATTATTTATATGCTCCCGTTACTAGGTCACAGGAAATATAACGTACCGCTCAAGTAAAAAATTGCCTCTGCGCACAATTACAATGTCTTCACTCCGATAATAGCCTCAACTTAAACCTGAAATACAGGCTTTATCCTCAGCTTAATTTAACGTTAAACCATAATTCTACAGTTGGCACTTAACCTTACCCTCCAGTATCTGAATCTTACCTTAAAGCTATGCCTCACAATAAATCCTATCTTACTTTCCTGGGATTCGGTGCACAGACGACTGCATTGAGGATGGATAAATCTCTCACTTTTTGTGTAGGGAACTATATACGCCATCCTTACCGAAAGTGTTTCCATAAATAGTGCTACACGGCGGTCGACTAATGAATGTATCGCCCAGAAAGTTGACCCGCAGCCTTTGTTAAAGCCAGTAGATGAGGTTTTACATAACTCTGCTCTTATTACTTCATATACGATACATTATTCGAAGTAAGTTAAATTAAGTCCAGTGATAGGAATCGAGTAAAATGCAATTTACAACTGAAGATCCGAATGATTTTTATGAAACTGTATCCTAAAAACGATTTGGTATCTTCACAAAACGTCTTCGTTGTTGAAGTTGATCGGATAAGTTGAACCATCCGAAAATGCAACCACCAAAAATTATTGAAGCAACCTGTGCCCCGCAGCATGGATAGCTTAGATATATTGAGCTGTGCGTTAATTAACTTATAGTGAAAGGAGATTTACAAAATAGGTACTTTACTTGCTTCACCTAGGCTCATCTGAGTCCGGTGACAAAATGGGATGAATAAACCGTAGTAGGGATTAGTTTCATCTTCACACACATCTCATATGGGCATGACGGAACTTACTCTAAGAAAAAACCCAAGGGATGGCTCAGAGCCCATCAGATTTAGAGTACCACAAACAACATAATAGACCGGAGCTTGATTTTCTGTCCTGATACGACCGATTAATTTCACCAGTTTGCAGATTTTAAGTTGCGCCACTTATCACAAAATGATGGGTTAGAAGTGCGTCAGACTTTTGAAATGAGCAATCCGCTGAATCGCTATGAAGACGGGGACTTTTATGTTAACTTCACTTGTCCTCAACTCGGTTAGGCACAAATTTACTGTCCAATCCGGTCTGATCCGATTTGACGTTAGCATTAGACAGCATGGTCGGGGTGTGTGGTGGCGTGTTCCTGCAACCACATGAGAATAACATTTTACTATATTATCTGGTCGAAAGAGACACGCCAGACATTCGCAGGGCGTTAAGCTCACTACTTGAAGCCGCCAGTGGCGGCTGATTTCCACAATGTCTTTGTGAGAAACTAAACCATCGTATAAAATAGAGCGAGAGGGAAAGCTCAAGCGCCATTCTGTTTGGTGATATAAGTGCTTTCCATCCGCCAGAAACTTTAGATCTTGTAGCCGGGGTAAGACCTGTACCAGAGGGCAGTGGACGTTATGACACCTTTCCGTTCAGAACAAAGAGGACAGCACTCAAACGGTAACTAACAGCTCGTTTGAAATCCCTAGATAGTATGACTGACAGTCCTCATATAACTTCCTGTTATGTCTATTTTCCGTTTTTTATGTCAATCAAACTAACTTATTATCTCCTTTAAGGCTCCGTATGCGTTGTTTTTTAATCCAATCAGAACAGCTACAATAATTAAATTTAATGTAGCAAACATTTCCATAACAGGATTTAGTAAACTAGTTTGCGATCAATTTGGCACTCTTAATCCATTCCCGTGAGTCAAGTGTTGCTACATCGGAAGGTGGTACAAGTTTAATGCGTACACAGACGTTCGTTTGTTCACCCAAATAGAGTGTATGAGTGTTTTTTATTTTTATTTCGTTAATTAAATAAACCATTTTTGGAAGAAATGATTTAAAAATAAAATTTTCGACACCATCATGTCATAAACTATCGCAAATTTGAATTACTTCTATTCGACGCCTAAGGTCACTCTTTCATGACACTTTCTCGGATAGCCTATGTGGACGCATGAACCATGCAGTTACCTATATGACGACTCTTTACATGTACAAGGAAGTCTCAGCACGCCGAATGTAGTATCAGTAATAAACCTGTCTGCAATGTTACAAAATCACAGAAGTTTCCAACAAGCAATAATTTTACATAGAGTTAAAATTACACCCAAGTGCAGAATTTTGTATGCGTGTACGCATGTTCTTAGAAGTTAAGATTGTTACGTCTTTCAACGTACAAGATTTTCGGTTTAAATGCGGTGTCGATCCATGGAAGTAAGGACTGGAAAGATTTGCAGCAATGTAAATAACAGTAAAGGTACTTAGTTAGGTTGATCCTGCATGAAGGTGCATATTAAATAGCAATGTGGGCAAAACAGGTTGTAAATTTAATGGTAAGATTTGTGACCGCCGCACCCTAAACCGGGCATAGCTTTCTTCACCAGGTAATTTAAGAGCACACTCTGAATCCAGGGAAAGCGACGATAAGACATCATCACGTTAAATATGCCTTATTATAGTTGAGATGAGAAAAGTTGTGTATCGCCGGCTTTATATGCCCAAACGTTTCTAGCAGGAACCGTTTCAGAAAGTATGGCAGCTAATTGCTGCACGCAGTTCGAACTAAGGATATTTTGTTAAAACAGTTAGTGGCCGACAAGCCAGACTGTTTGCTCGAATGGGAAATTTAATAGTTTGCTAGTATCTATTCCTGGGCCCAGTACATGCTCCAGTGGACAACGCAAGAAAGATTTTCCCTAAACTCCTTCCGCTGCATTCTTTTGGCTGTTATGTTACTTGTGTAAATTTAAGCAGAAAGATCAAAATGGAAAGCAGAAGATGTATTCCAATGCTCCGAGACTAAAGGTATCATTATAAGGGTGTTGAAGGCAATCGATACTCCATGCCATTTCAAGAAAGTCGCATATAATACATAAGTATGAAATGCTTTTATCGGCATGACGGTGGTATATCATACATATATTGCATTGTATTCTCTTTTTTGTCTAGAAAAAAACGAAAAATCCCCCTCAAACTTCTATAGTTTTAGAAAAATACCAAAGGTGTTCTTTTGCACACTCTGCTCTTTTTTATTTTTGTTCCACCTGTCTGGCTCATGTCATCTGGCATCACCAATAAGCGAAGTACTGTTCCCGAAGTAACAATTGTACAAATTTTCTTCTTCGCTCTCAGATGTTGTGTGATTATTTTGTGATGTTCATCTGGACAGATTTGTCAAACTGCTTTGTATTTAATTTCACATTTTTAAAAATGTTTATATCACGAAGGGCACCTAAACATCTAACGAGTTTAAAGATACACACCTACATTTCCCTCAGATTAACTGAACTGAACAGAAGTTGCGCAGGATTTTTGTGTTAAGTATTTCAATAGTCAACCAGGGTGATATGTGAACACGAGTTTATATTCATGGAAACCGAAAAAGTGCTATTATTCCGGCTAATCAGTAGCAGCAGCGGCTAAAACTTGGATTCCTATGAAAAGGCAAGCCCTGGTAGTACTTGGTTATTGCCTAGTCTTCATATAATAAAAGATATACGTATTCGTTGACCTTGACAAGGGCTAACGTCATTAAGGATGGCCTCACTGATAGAAGTGTAGGTTCATTGTGCCCTTCTATCTTCAACTATAACAGCTGGTGCATAACGTAAAGGCAAAACATTCATGCAGCTCAGATAGAAACGAATCCCTTTTTGCATGGGCGATTCCCTGGCGGTCACGTATAATATAGTTTTAGGCTTACACAATCAATGGGTTGAGCTCAATGTAAGTAACTAGATGTTTGGATAAATTGATGCAGACTAAATCACTCTTATATTTTATACTTTAAAGAAAATACACTAACAGAATAAGAGCGACTGCAACATGGTGCCTGACATCTTGTACAGGTGTGTGAGAGTAAACCACACGCAGGTATATGCGCCCGGCATATTTGGAAAGGAAGCCAGTAAATGGAATGTATTAGCTACGCTAAGGAGACTGATTTTTCTGTGTCGACTGACTTCGAAGTTTTTGACATTATCTACAAGATTTTCTCCTGCTGCTTATGTTAGTGGCTTTAGAGCTCACACACATACGAGCCTACGTTGAAGGTGTCTAATGTTGTAATGTTACTTACTATATTTCAGTAACATTGATTTTATTTTAGGATATAACCGACAAAGGTAGAGACTAGTGTTGTGTTGTTTCTTTGTCTGTAATGTTATGAAATTAATTTTACTGAAATATAGAAAGTAGCATTGCAAAATTAGCTACTTTGCGGCGTAGGCTCGTATGTGTGTGAGCTCTAAAGCCACGACGCGGGACAGGTGTGCCCTGTAACTGATCGGTGTACACTTATCTGCTAATATATATTCCAAATCAAGAACCGACAAGGAAGCTAGTACGTAGCCAAGTGGTCATAACATCGCATTTCTAACTAGCAAGATCGCAGTTCAAAACTCGAGTGTCGCAGCAATTTTTTTGCGTCAACACTGGAGTGGATATCACTAGCTGAGGACGGCTAATAAGCCAGAAATGGTCTCCAAGTATCTCTGTCCTAAGACATTATGAATGTTTTGAAAATTTTGTCTGCTTCAGTTTGCGATGCATACGAATTTCTTCAAACTTACAACATATATTGTCCACATTGGCACTTATTCGACATGTCCTAGAAAATTAAGGTAGACTAATTACAGTTCGCAAGACCAAGAGCGATGTGCAGGAAGCAACACGGCGCAAACCTGTCATTCCCGCGTCACGCACTTATGGCGAAGTTAGTACTCGCCATGTTGAAGCGTGGCTGAAGAATGGTAAGCGTCGCATAAAGGACTATGAAGAGATAATCAATATCTCTTAAAGAATTTATAATATCTGAAATTCACGACATTCAACCTGCTAAACCCCTGTGATTAGTATCCCCCTATTTTGTCATTTTGCTTTTATTATATTCTGAAGGCAAATGTCTAATAAATACAACGCTCCAATTCGTAAATTATTGGCTAAACGGCAACATCAAGACAGACTCAATTGATGGTCAAATTTAATCTATGTTTTCCTGTGTTCTGAGGAGATTGACAGCAAAAAATGGTGCTTTATAACTAAACCTTTTGATTTAGGAGACATGATCGCTAGAGCACGAACTTTCTTGTCTTTCCATTTCCGATAATGTCACTGTTCTACACTGTTGTTGCAATATTTATTGTGTTTTTATTGATTGTAGTTGCTGCGCATGACATGCCCATAAACATTGCTGGTTCTATAAAACCTTTTGCTGGCTGGATGCGGCGTGGTACTTGCTTAATTATCCATGGCCAAGTTATGAATGGTGAGAATTTCATTATTCACCTGTGGTCTTAGGCATTTTTTCTTACCGTCACTGGCAGTCACTCATGTGCACCCCTTTTGGCTGATTACTCTGCAAATTATAGGCCTCAGCATATAACTGGGAAGTTTGAGACTATCGCGTGGTATAAAGACTAATAAAGTTAAACCTTACAGCTGCGATCTTCCAGGCCGATTATTTAGGAGATGAGAGAAGTCATGGGAAGGGCATAGAAGAATGAAGAGTGTATTCTGTACAGACGGAAAGGAGGATAGTGAGGAGAAAATCTTGACTGCCAGAGTGCATGTCTAGCCGAAAAGGGGGCTAGGTCCGGAGTGATGTCTGGGGGCAGATATTCGAGTGGCCGCCGTTAGCTGCAGCCTTGAAGGTCATTGGTTGGAGCACGCGAGTTGACACACCGGCGTGGGAGTGTAATTAGGTCGCGCCAGACAGGATGTGGACAGTCAGCATGACTGCAGCGTTGGCGTGATGAGTCAGCGATCACGGGTTCTCGTTGTGGCGTTAACGACCACTATAAAACCACTGTGCTTACTGAGGGCCAGACAAAAATTATTTGAGCAGTTCGTGCTTAAAGCGCTTGCTATTCCTTGTGAACATTTCGGACCAAACGAATTTGGCTAGGTGGCCGGATCCTGTTGAATAAGCTGTGACTTGCGAGCCACTTCTTTGTTCCTGCACGTATGGACTTTAGCGTTCGGTAGAGAATGTCCGACCTTTTTCATGCCGTGATAGTGGATCTTTCGGGTTTTATCAATGGGGGCCTTACGGTTGGCTCCGGTTTGCATGCATCGCCAACTCGAAAGGGTGTGAAAAGAGAGCACCTGTAAAAAGTAAAGACCAATTGCAGATGGTATTTCCTTTCGTTTACGAACGCACATTTGAAGAATTGGTGCGAACGAAAATTCGCTCCAATCACCCGTCAAAGATATTTAAATCCAACTACTTTGCCGTTCGCTTCACTGCAGCGCTGGTTTTAGGCCTTTCACAACAAAACTTTTTATTTATTGGGTGAGGGTTGTTGTTATATCTCAGAACTATCATCGTATTGTTAGTTCCTGTCAGTTTTTTAGCTTCAAACTTACATTTCCAACAAGCAAATGCAACGTGTTATGTTACCTGGTTGGTTTAATCCTCTGCTCCCGCTATGTTTTTATGAAATTTGACTTTCATTTTTTCAATATTTTTTTCGCTGCAATTCAAAAAACACCGCCGTCACTAGAAATTCTTATTGAAGAGACTGTATTCTCTTTTGGTGGGCTCTCGATTTTGTTAGCATTGGGTAAGTGAGCAACGCATTCTTTGACCTCAGCACCACTTGCGAAATTTCTTTTGCTTGACTTAAATTTTAACCAGTTCCTGCGTATTGTATTTTTCACACATTCTGTTAACAACGCCAACGCCGCGCTACAGGGTTAATTACTGCAAAATGCCTGATATCTCATGAAACTGTGATGTCATATATAGAAACAACTGTGAAGTGCCAATCTGGAAAACGATACAGTAATATTAAGAGATTTATTCTAGGATAATAAATACTATGGAAAGCAATTTAAGGATAACCTTTCGTCCACGGAGCCAGCTTTTTGGGCAAAAATATGAGGGAAAAGTAATTTTTCATCCGACTATTACTGCTTTATAGATTTCCCCGTCAATTGACTTTTGAATCTGAAGACGACTTTCTTCAGGAAATGGTGTGATTATGTTCAAATCAATTTCCAACTTGTGACTTGCAGTTTAAATAGGTGACCTAAAGTCCAAGGAAGCTCGCAGATACCTTTTCTTAGCCATTCTGGAGCCACCACTCCGTCTACAATCTACTTGGGCCGGCTACCCCTACAGGAAATCTTTCCTCGGAAGCTCTCTGCACACATGTTTACCAGTAGGCTGAAATGTTTTTTTATGACTGCAGAGCCCATTCGAAATCACCCCACAATTCCGATAGCAAAAGTCTTGAATCCTTGCTCTAAAGGCGGTTGTGCGCATTCAGGTAACGCATGCCACCTCCCTCCTCCCGACCGCACGACCGTCTAGGCTTCACCCGCGCAGGCAGGCCCTGCTGTGAGTACACGTGGTTAAGGCGGCCGGAGGCCCAGGCCTTTCCCTGCATGCAGTTGACCCAAGCGTGGCCCAGATTTCGACCATGCAGTGCATTTCGCCGGCAAAATGAATCGAAGCCAAAAAATGGAAGTGCACCGTTATGCGTGGTCGGACGTGGGGGCGAGCGGAGGCGCGCTGGCATGAATTGGCGGGGGTCTTGAGTGCATACGTAGGCCTGCGGACATGGGGCCACGGAGCTCACGAAGGCGCCTTACGAATCCAGAGAAATCTAGACGAATCTAGAATATTGCCATGAGGGAATGCACAATGTTCATCCCAATTCCATCGTTAAAACCGCCATCGAATAGTTTAACGAAACTAGAGACCGCTATAGTGGCATTCGAGGAAAACCAAAGGAGGTTGCCGATATGGTACAACTATTTTATTTATTTCAGTTACAAAATCGGTGCCAATGCTGTCCCTGCTGCTTCTCCTGAACTGCTTCAGTCAGTGGACGCCATAAGTACCATCGTCTGCCTAACAGTCAGGCTAAGTTCATGGGCCTAGTGTAAACACTCAGACAGTTAACTGTGTAGGCCTACTAGATGATTGGCCTCAGTGCGAACATTAAGACACGTTACTGTTGATTGGGCAGCGGCTCCAGAATAAAGCCAGGCATAATCGATCCGACTGACGGCCGCGGCTGCAAGCGGACGCACAGCCGCGGCCGCCGGTCGTATCGATTGTGCCTGGCTGTGTTCTGGGACCGCGGCTCAGACAGTTGTAATTTGTCTGAATACTTCCTCGGACACCGGCGGGTGGGAGGTGACATAAGGATTGCAACTGCCGTATACAGAGAAGTGCACAGTGGTGACTGTTTGAGCCACAACACTACGCGTATGTGCAAGTAAATAGACTTATTGATAATTACTTACAAGTAGAGCTTTTAAGTGTTACCACTTACAGCCAGCAGCAAGATAATCAAGGTACTCAAGTGTGACTTATTTTTAGCATAATATGATATCCATGGCTTTTAAAGATTTGTGCAAGTACTTCTTTCCTTATAATGTTTAGCATTGCTGCTGGCACTTGCCCTCCTGAAATGTGGCTTCTTACGTATCAGTAAATTAATTCAAGTACTGTATTTATATTCTTGGTAGTAATTAATTAATATAAATACCGTGTAGTCTGTACATGTATCACCCTTATCTGCACACGTCTCAGACAGTTCTACTATTAGCTATGATTAAGGATTCCCGAGGGAATCCGAGACGTCAGTTCAATAAACCTTTTGTTCTACTGATCGCTTCGTCTTCTTCTTATTATTTATGATTATGTTCTTTTTTATATTGTAGCAACAAGCTGTGGATGTTCAAAGCGACGCATACCATTTACCTTGATAGTAACCCTAATGGCAATGTTCGGGAACCAAATGAAAGAGTGGTTCCAGTGGAACAATGGTCACACTTTCGTTCCATTTTGGTCCCAATTTTGTCCGACTGCGCCGTGATTGCGTATATGGTCGGTATTCCGTGCACTGGCCGGGGTAGTCTTCAAGCCGTCATCGAAATCCGTGGTCGACCACCCACACACAAGCTCCCACGTCCATCTGAGAAAAACCCTACGAGCACCCACACATCCTGCATTTGCTACCTCCCCCCTCTCCAAATGCGGTCCCTGGATTGATGCCTTGCTCTGGCAAATTTTGCAAGCGTATGCCTAAGGCGAAAAACCCGTGTTCAGGGCCCATGCGTTCGAATAGGGGAGAGGGGTGTCTGGGGTAGAGGTGTAGGGGGTGACTTTAGTCTCAGGTGGACGTGGAAGCTTGTGTGTGGGTGGTCGACCATCGATTTCGATGACGGCTCGTAGACTACCCCGGCCAGTGCACGGAAAACCACCCATATGCGCAATCACGGCGCATTGGGACGAAATTGGAACTAAAATGGAACGAAAGTGCGACCATTGTTCCACTGGAAACACTCTCTCCTTTGGTTCCGAAACATGGCCAAAAGGGGACATCCCTTAAACAAACAATACGTACTGTACATATTTTTATCAATTTATCCTCAATAATTATTACTTTGCACCTTGTTCTTTGATGAAACCGTCAATTGGCAAGGGTCGGGTTGGGAATTTAAAAGGAGTAAAAGAAGGCGTCCGCTGCGTAATGTATTTCCGGCAGCGTGGGAATCCGAGTTTAACTTTCCCTCCTGACCCTTGTCCTATTCGGGGCTGTAGCCCCGCTTTCCCACGGATTTAAGCGGGGGAATCTGGGGACTGTGGCGGCAGGGGTTCAAAGTCCACTAAAAATATTCTTTGCCTGGTTGGCTGGCACGATCACCAATATTGCGGTAGGCACTTTTATTTCAACGAATGTATCGGTAAAAAATGATGAAAAGTGCTCAGTTGATCCACCGACTACGTTTGAAAATTACAGACAGCTCCAAATCCAGAATTAAATTTCCTTACATTGACGCTTTAGTCTACCAATTATTTCTCCGATAACAACACAAACCAACGGCTACCAACAAGTTCAAGCATAACTGGATACCCCTTGGTAAGTTAAGTCACATTTCCCTTTGCATTTATCTTCAACAATATGGAGTACTTCACTGGACGCTCACTATCATTTTGGAAAGAAGTGCAGCAGTCGAAGGCTAACATGGCCTAGAAACCATAGATTACGGCAGATCTTCATATATAATGTCGAAACAAGTCATTACGGGTGCAATTGCATGTCTCTGTGCACAGATTAGGTTTATCATCCTTTTTTTTGCCAGATTACGTGCACATTCGGAGTTTTCCCAAAAAGCTTTATGCGAACAGGCACCGAAACTCATTATCATTTACAAATAACACGTCTGACCACCATGTGTGGAAGGAAGCGTCCTCCATGTCCGCGGACAAGGAGTTTGCGAGCGGCTGTACTGTGTGGTGTATGCACACGCAAAAGCACTGGCATTCTGCCTATATTTCTTCCAAGCAGTTCATTCAGCTCACACTGGACTGTTTATACATCGGGCAATACCTATCTATCTTTCTATATGTTATGACAAACGGTGAGTTAGCCGACCGGTACCCAAGGTCTGTACGAGATAAGCAAGAGAAGACGAGCAAGCACGAGACAACGTGCATTCACTAAAGCACGTTAGAGCATGTCCTTCTCACTCAGAGGCTGCATGCATTTATGGGGACGGGAGAGAGACATAGTCCGAAACTATTAGCGAATCAGAATTGAGCAGATAAGACTGGCAACAGCGAAGCGCTCACGACGGCATTCTCAACACTATCGAAAGTAAAAATGTCTATGGCACTGCCTCTTGTGTAACATAAAACAACTTTCCATTTTGATTTCCAATAGTCGACATATATATCATACATGCATTCGTATCAACAGTCCTGTCTCATTGTATCGCAACAATCCTATCAACGAACCTCTCAATTTTCATAGAGGCAGTTTTTTCCTAGGCTCTTTATTTTTTTAAAGTGGGGGTCCGCTAATATCTGCCCCCGCTTTCATGCTTGGATTTGTTTTTTCACTGCTTCATCCAAATTTCACCATAGGTTTAAGAGAATGTTGACTATTATTTTGAAATGACGATATACTGGCTGATATGAAACTATCTGCTTACCATACTAACCACCTCCGCTGCCTATGTGGTTGCTCAAAAAGAGCAGCATTTATCCATTTTTAATTTTTTTTATCCCAGCGCTAAGCTTGCAATGACGAAACCCTCCGGGTCTAAAATATAAAAATTCATTTATAGTGGCATAGACGGGTATTTATTGGTTGATATATTTCATTAATTCAAATAATTGAAGTTACTCTAAGGTTATACCACAGATATACTTACTGCTACTTATTCAGTACGTTCTACATGCGTAGCATCAAGTTTGCAACACGTGCATATTTTTCTTTTTGCCTGCTGTTTTAATGAACTATCACAAGCCTCTTATTTACTCCCATCGCTCTCTGTTACCGGAATGTTCGCTGCATAGGTATCCTTCAGACGTAAGCTTGTTGGTGAATTAATAGTTCAAAATGTCGCTGGATATAGACCCATAATCCTACGGCCCTGAGGTGTTCCACATTTCATCTTAGAAGCTTAGAGCCGAAATAGTGGTGACGTAACTCTCCCGGATTATTCTGCAATTATGCATAGCATTGCATTCCTCACCGGTTATGAAGCAGACATGTCATTGTCATGCCTTATCCAGTATAGTCACCCCTTAACGTAACCCATCCATTTTTACGGTCCTTTCTATGTTATATGTGCAGCATCGATAGCAGCATATTTCAGGGGAATATAGTTATGTACTCTCAAATTTGTTTTTGTACATGAGTGTTTGAATATCAAAAACAATCGATCATCTCATGTGTCAAACGACATAAGTAAATGGGGTGGAGCAAGGACTCTTTCGGTTCTTCAGCACGATTGCTGAGCACATCATATCTCATGGAGGAAATTTTAAATCGATTGAAGGAGTGGTAGAAGCAAATTTGTACCTCCAGACGCTTTCCTCTCAGGGAACCGAACAGCTACTCAAGGAACGAACACCATGACAACACACTTACCGTTAAAACACATCCAGAAACTTCAGAAAATGTAAACACTGCCATGATCGCGTCCTGTCTCGCCTAACCACACCCGTTAGACAGACCAGATGTTGGTAGGGGATCGTCATGCTACTGCTGCACGTCTAATGCTTTCTTTTGCTACTGATAATGATATATAAGAAACCCGAATATCTTCTTGGATGTACTCGTTTGCTCTTGTCCCAGACTAATTTTGTTGGCGTGGAGAGATTCAGAATCTTTCAGAACTTTCTAAAATTCTTATTAATTTGCACTAAATTTACTACTGACCTTGAGATTTTCATGCTCCAGTGTTAGCCCAATGTCTCGCTCCGCACTGACCACTTATTTCAACAACATAAAGTTTCTGAGAAAAACTGTCCTTGTTCAAGAGAATGATGTTGTGAACGGGTTTTCAGCACTCAACAGGTGTGTTCAGTTGGATTTTTACGGACATCGTTGTCGGGCACTGTATATGCTAACTTATTAAGTGTTTCTGTTCGAACAGAAAACTTATGATTACGTAGGATGACTTGCGTTTATATTATGTAAGGAACTATTTTTGAGGGCTTATTGTCTTTTTATTTTTGTATTTCCTTGAAGTTTTCTTATAAATGTAACCTCCGGTGGGTTAACATTTGAATATTCGCCAAAGCCATCGGACTGGCCTGCCCGGATGTTAGAAATAAGGCCGTCTTTTGTCATTCCTAAAGACGGCTCTCACCAGAGGAATTGACTGGAGCCTTCAAATTGTCGTTTTCAGAAATACGACTAATATATCTCGTTTTCATTTTAGCCAAACGATTTCATATGTACAGTAGAATCACTCTGCCACTCTAGAAACTGCGATCTGCCTGACAACAAAAATGGAAACAAATTTGCTGGAACGATATTCACAAATCATAATTACCTGCATAGTTTTACCGAAGGATGCGGACAAGCACCCAAGTGACGGGATCACAATTGAACTGTTTTCTCACTTGTGTGTCCAAAATAAGTCACGGAGTCGATGGATAAACTTGGAATTGAGGTCATTTACATGCTGAAATTGGCAATTCAAATGTCGTACTACGGTCATCCAAACTACCCATTATCAAAAATTAAAAATGTGACATTTTTCAGATCACGTGCAACTGTAGGCAAGATAACTACGCAATTGAGTCCGGTAAGTGGGGGCCACGATAGTTCGACTGTCCCTTGACAAAGCCAAAAAGAGTGAAGTCGGCGCAATCGAAAATTGCGCGTAGACGTATCCGCACACCGCCTGGTCCACGTGTTGCGCACCAGGACTTCAATCTGCAAGAGGGAGGTAGATTGGATTCCAAATAATTTGGAGTGTGTGTGTGTGTTGGTTCGACCATCGCAAGCGAAGATGTCCACCATTTACTCAAGAGCAGAGACGGTGACTGTGGTCAGGTATAGTGATAGCAGGCGCGCCGCTACCAACCCCACTCTAACCCTCTCAACTGTGTTTAAACGGCGACAAGACAAGTCGAGATTGCCGCACAGAGAAAGGGCGTAGGCCGCAGCCGTAAACACCGCCTAAACTTAGTATATAGTGACAGTAGACTTTGCGCCGGTACTACTGCACTGTCTACTCTCACTCACCTATAGTAGGCGTCTAGCCTGATTCTAAGAAGCCAGACCTCGTTCTGCTAAACCACCACTACTGCTATTTCTAATGTTACTGCTAGGGTACATCTGAGTAATATTGACACTGGTTAACGTCAGCACAGGGTTCATATCCCCTCAAACCTAACAAGAAGTGTAGTATTACTGGCGCTGGCACTGGCGCCACCACTTGTCAGCGTTAACGCTGACTGAGCCTTCAATAGGGTTCTTATACCCTTGATCTGAATAAGGAAGGTGAATCTGGGTTTAACTGCTTCGGGAAAGTACAGGCTTGGGGGCCTGAGCAAAGCTGTGCTTGCCTTGGCTTCCGCACTCTCAGCTCGATCCCTCGAGCTGTACGGAATAAGACGCTGTTGCCATAGGTGCTTGCATATGATGTCAGTGCTAATTCTAGCTAGTATACTTACTGAGGCTAGTGGATAGTATACTATAATTACTGCCTGTGTATCTTCTATTTAGGGAGACGCACCTAGTATGCGCTCCCCTGTCTGTATGAGGTAGAAGTGATTAGCATTTGGATAATAATAGAGCTGGGTGTCCTGAGCAACGATGCATACGCCTTGGTTTCCGCACTTTCAATTTGGTCCATCGAACTGTACGGACTAAGAAGCTGCTGCTATAGGTACGTGCCTATGCCAGGAGTACTAGAACCAGCACGGGGTTCATGTCCCCTCAATCTCGACAAAAAGTGTCGCTAGCACTGATGCTGCCATTTGTCAACGGCGATGCGGGCTGAGCCAACGCTAGGGCTTATATGCCTTCGCTCTTAGTAGGAATGCGAGTCTGGGTTTAACTATTTCAGGTAAGTACACGCTTGGGGGCCTGAGCAAGCTCTGCTTGACTTGGTTTCCGCGCTCTTATCTCAAGGAAAGTAGTTCCGCTGGTAGGAGTTTGGTCTGGGGCCGTGTTGTCTTGATCTCTAGTGTACTACTTTTGAAAGTGTTATTCTAGAGGGCTAATTCTAGTAACCATACTTGTTAAGACCCGTAGGTGGTAGACTACCATGTGGCCTGTGCATACATGTAAAACGCTTTAGTTTTTAGCCTGCATTTATTAGGGGGTATTAGTCAACTCAAGGTTTGGGAAAGGTTTATGCAACAAGAGCTGCGGATCTGTCATGTATTTAGGTGGTAACAAAGTGACATGTGCCACTTGTCAGGATACTTCCGTAAGAAGTGCTGTGCCTAGGCTAAAGTGCTGATTCTAGTAATCATACTTGCTAAAGCCTGTACATCCATGTAGAAATGTTGGAATTTTAGTAACAGTAGGGTTAAAGGATGTGTATTTGATGATAGCTTAATATCTGCCACCGATGCGCGCTCAAATTATGGACTTTTGCAACATCCTTGATCTCTAGTATTAGCCGAGAAGTTGCCGAGCGCCGTCCGTCTAGTTGGAAGCAATATTCTCCAGCAGTCCACTAGCCATGGAAGCTTGGCAACTTCCCTTATCAGCACTAATGGTTCAAAAATATGACGTTCATCCTATTTTATATCGATTCAGTATAAAAGGTAGGAATATGAGTTTATCAGCTGAGGTAATTCTGTCTTATACGGCAGGTAAGATTTTTAACTAGCTTTGCATTGTTACTGCTAGGACTCTTGCTTCTACTGCTAGTTCTTTATACTGATAGTACTGGTAGCGGCAGTGTTATTTCTATTTAACTGATGGTGGGATAGTGCAAGTACCTCTTAAAGTAGAATTGATGAGTACAGTAAGGAGAGAGCACACTAAAAGTATTAATCTAAAGGACAGCAGTACGAAATTACAGTATCAGGTAGGTACAGTAGGTCAGTGTAAATCAAATGCAACAGGAATAGGACAATTTCAGTGACGCTGGTAGTATTAATGTTAGTGGGGAAACCAGCAACTCAGCGCTTTCCATGCGTACTGCACTTTCAACTCTATTCACCAGGCTGTCATCTTATTGGCTGACGAAATTTATTGAGAAATAGCTCAAGCTTTACCATGTCTTGGCTAAATTTTGCATTGTCTAACTCCCTCTTGAGGACACAGGAGAGGTCTTCTTTGTAATAGGAGAGAAATCTGCTCTCTAGTTACCTAAGTTGCTGTATGCTATTAGGTTGTAACAAGTGGCTACCGTAGCCTTTATAGGTTATCCAGATCTAGCTCAGATTTTTAGAGATAACCATCTTTCTAGAAATGTGCTCTACAAGTTCGGCACTAGAGGGCAACAGTATGACAGTACATTGCTGCAGTAAAAGCGCATTAATTGTGATGCTGAAAATATTCGTGATTATAGTTCGTTCAGTCCATAGGAAACTGTCACCATATTTGATCCAAAGAGCATGTAATCATACACGCTGGGAGTCGGCTCCAGATAGGAATAACAATGGGGACGGCCTGCCTAATGCCTAAACAGGATTCGGCGAATGAGCTAAGTGCCGAGAGTATTGATTATCTGACATGGCATCTAGGGGTTTTGTCTGTCCGGGCCATAGGAGAGTCATCTCTTGTGGTCGCTGGGTGTAGCGTTCGGTGGACAGCGCCCACCTAGTACTACTGAATGTATAAGATCGGGACCTAGTATGCAGCTGCAACCTTTATCGAGGATTATTTAGCCACTTGCTGTTAGTAGGCTATTATAATACGTTTTCCTGTAGTTAACTCCTTCTGAGGTTTAGAGGACGTCTCAGGTCTAATAGGAGATCAATCTCTTCTGTACTAAACTAACATTGCAATATCCTCTAATTGTGTCCGTAGTTAAGTACTAATGAATAAGCAAGGTGGCACCTATACTGTAACAATATCTGAGTGTAAGGCATGCATCTTATATTTTCAATAAGCACAGCTGATGGAAATATGCGCTTACAAGCCTCCTTGTCCTCCACGGAAGTGATCGGTAGAGCATGCTGGTTAAGCTGGGTTGATTTTTGTCGCTGTATGGATGACGCAGGCCAACAGACGATTGATGTAGCCGTCGAAAGTCCCATGATAATGATTTGTGTCAATCGAGCGCCCAGACAGGTTCGTAAGCAACTAATAACTCTCGGTTTTGCACGCGACAGCTTCGGCCATCTATTTTGTTGATGCCCCAGTTATGCTCCAAACAGGTTGATGTAGTGACTTGAGCGCGACTTAGGTTTTCAGTGATCGTCAACTTCCCGCAGCATCGAACCGCATTCTCGCTCATCACTCATCCATCTGAGCCCGATGTCAGTCTGTCACACCTAAGGTCCGAAAAACGCATTGCGTTTTTGTGCGGGGGAGGACATTAGAAGTGCGGCTGGTGTTATCTTCTCAGCGGGGATGCATTCTACTGCGCGATGGCTGGACTATTTTCAGGTTTGGCGTTTTTCCGTTTCTATGGCCATATGGCCCTCCTTCCCACCTGTCATGGCATCTAGGGTTTTGTCTGTCCAGGCCATAGGAAAGTCATCTCTTGTGGTCACTGGGTATGGCGTTTGGTGGATAGCGCCCATCTAGGACTACGGAGGTGGCTGTGCAGGATAGCTGGGCTTTCCTTGTCATCGGTTTGGCCAGTGCATTTGCCCATGCGCAGGGGAGTGCAGGCCAGCAGAAGCGTGCAGATTGGACTTTGTAATGATAGTTTTGTGGTTAGCATGAGCGGAGAACCGCTGGCAGCTCATGATTGGTTGATTGGTTGGTTTGTGAATGGCCAATGGCCCCTAGTCACATGTTCTGCCAATGGTTACCCATTTAATGGGTGACGCTTGCGTGCGATCTGGCCCCAAGAGTCCTTTATCCTATTCTGAGCGCCTACCTGTGTTGCGTGATTTTTGTAACAATCGCTTTGAACAAGCCACTAAAAGGGAATGCATTTTGGGGTAACCCTTCGTCAGCCGTTGCAGGATAGTCTCATTATCTATGCCTCCTACCATCCCAGAGGTGTATTTGACCGGATTGCTGGCCCAAATTGTAGCGTTCACGAGAACGCAATCTGTATGATCGGTTTCACAAGATGTCTTGGTTGACCTATATCCTCATACAGACGCGTATGCATATGACGTATAGAGCGCATATACTTACTCATCAGCGCAAATCAACTGTGGGCATCCACATTAGCATCATAACCATTTTCATTCTCATAATTTATTCAGCCATTTTGTGTTCACCACTTAGCAGTTTGTGAATCATTTTAACACACAGAGGTTTGGCTTATAAATGGAAGTAGCTGATGAAAACGGTCGTAAGCTAAACCTCAGACTCGGCTTTGAGGACTAGATTTTAAACGAAATATCAGAGGTAGGCAAATCTAGGCTAAGAGTCTCCATAGCGTATACTTAGAGGTGCGTTTGTGTCTAAGCTGTGTGTGCCAAATAAGTTGTAGGTAAGTTAGATTACAGTTTTGCATAGGCAGTATGGCATCTTAGCTGACGCGACTAAGGTGGCCGGAGGTTAGTTATATGTGGACGATTGTGGCGTCCTTGAAATCCTGGGGCACTTGCCCTTGATGCCACATCTCCTGGAAGAGTGTGGTCAGGTGGTGTATAATTTGTTGTCCACCATATTTGTATATATCAGCGGGAACTACGTCCGGTCCGGGTGCTTTCCAGTTTGACAGTTGTTCCATTGCTCTGGTGGTCTCCTCAAACGTGGGCGGGAGATTCAGATCGTGGTTTGTTTCCTCTTGAGACATGCGGTCGATGGCGGCATTATATATGTTGGAGGCGTGATTTAGTACGCTTTCGAAATATTCGGCCCATCGGTTGAGGATTTGGGTTTTCTCTGTGATTAGCATAGTTCCATCAGCGCTTATAGGGGAGCTGTACCTTTCACTGTAGGACCGTAGGAAGCCCTAATCGCAGCGAATAAATTTTTCCAATCGTTTAGGTCCGCAAATCTTTGGATTTCCTCGGCCTTTTGTGTCATCCACGCATCTCGTATTTTCCGCAATCGCTGTTGTACAATGCCACGCATTCGATGAAAGTTTATTTTCGTGGTGTTGGATGGGTGATCAGCGTACTCTTTGTGTAGCCGGTTTTTATCAGCGAGTAGGATGCTGATATCGGCGTCGTTTTCGTCAAACCAATCCTGATGTTTGCGATGTACGTGGCCGAGGACACGTAGCTGTCTGCTGTATAGTGTCCCGTAGTTTCCCCCAACTTCTTTCCACGGAGGGGTTTTCTTCAGCGTCAACTATGTCGGCTAATCCGAGAGTTAGTTCGTTGCTAAAGTGAAGATGGTTTGCAGGCAAATTTAGTGAGTTGGTCGCGGCCTCCTGCAAAATTTTGGACGGATCCTCATCTTGGAGATAATGAGGCGATGGTCTGACACATCGTTAGCAGTTGGGACCGTCTTTGTTACCAACACCTCCGCTTGGTCACGCCGCCGTACAAAGACAAAGTCAAGGAGATGCCATTCCCGGGACCTAGGGTGCATCCAGGACACCTTCTTCCGATGCGGAAGGCAAAAGAATTTGTTTGTCAGAACTAGGCAGTGCTCTGCGCAGATGCGCAGAAGCCGCAGGCCATTGTCATTTATATTGTCGGGGCCGTGGGGACCTAACACCCCTCCAGGCAGCATGGTCGGCGCCGACGCGAGCGTTGAAGTCTCCAAGGATAATCAGTTTGTCTGACCTCGGCGCATTTGCTAGGAGGGCGTGAAGGTCCTCGTAGAGCCTGTTTATTATCGCGTCTGGATTTGTCATCGTGGGTGCATAGACGCTGATTATAATAGCGAAGTTGTTTGCCCAAGAGGCAAACGGAAGCTCATCAAGCGGTCGTTAATGCCTTGCGGCATGTTGGTTAGACGTCTCATGATATCGGTCCGGATGGCAAAGGCTATGCCTGCTTCGCGTCGCTCTGCCTGTGGCCGGCCACTCCAGAAGAAGGTGTATGCGGCGCCTACCTCTTTCAGCTGGCCTGGGTTAGCGAGACGGGTTTCACTGACTGCGGCAATGTCAATCTTTAAGCGTGCCAGTTCTCGGGCGACTAGTGCGGTCCTCCGTTCAGGCGGCTCCCTTCCAGGGCTATCTGAGCGAGTGCGCACATTCCAGCATGCTAGTGTGAGGGCCTCACCCTATGATCTAATGCGCCCAGAAGATAACATGGCGTAAGTCCATGACAAAGCCAAACAGAGTGAAGTCGGCGCAATCGAAAATTGCGCGTAGACGTATCCGCACACCGCCTAGTCCACGCGTTGCACACCAGGACTTCAATTTGCACCATAAAGTCTACATGCATAAGTAGCTATTGAAGCCCGACTCCGCCCTGAGAAGAGGACTGGGCTATTCATTCCGTTGACAGCTTAGCAAGTTAGGCGTGAGGTGAAATGCGAATTTGAATTGATCCCCAATTATCCAGCCGTGTGTATTCACAGCATCACTTGACAATGTGAACGTCATGGATCCATAAAATAATTGGCGTTTGTGCGTACTGCAGGAAACGTGGCATTCAATCGGCGATCTACCCAATTGTCATATTAATCTACAATATTGAATCCTAACGATGAGTTAGGTTTTAAGAGAAATGGCGCAGTCAGGGGCCAATCTCATAAGATTTTTACTATAATTCGGGAATGATTTTTCGAATAAGAACGGTTACTTACGTATAGTTATGATTTTTATTACCATGCCTCATAATTGCAAGATATTTTAGGATGCCGGTTTTTGAAGGAGCTTCTTTTCAACACTACACTGTAACGAATGCCTACTGGGTTTTTTCATTGATTTCGATTCCTCTATAACTTAAAGCATATTTCCTCTAAAGTAGGCTAAAAAAGACCGTTCTGGTACTCATTTGATAGGAAATCAATTTCTAGAATTCCACTCTCGTAGGAGAGGTATTTAAATTTTATTATTTTCCCAAGAATTGTGAGCAAGAGTCGCCGTTGCATTGACGCTCAGGATTTGCTGTTGACAGGGTTCATACTTTCGAATTAAAGAAAATAATCCATTTCACTATGCCATTATCATGATACAACATATAGCTGAAGATTTTACATTGAATGAGGACAATTATATACCCCATAAAGAGCATTATTAATTGGATAAATACGGCGCTGTTTGAATGGAAGTTTCACGGTCATCAAATATTTCTTAAGTACAAAATTTTTGAAGCTTACAAATACCTTTTCTTCGAGCATTAATTTTGTATAAGACGTAATTTGTCGCCAACTGGGTGTTGGAAATGATATTTGTTGGACATATCTTTTCTATAAAATATATTGAAGTTTATAAAGGCGTCGAAAGTCAATAGAAAAGGTTCATGCTATTCAGGTATTCGCCTCTTCCCGAGTGTGGTTTTTGCAGACGGCCTCAGTAAAGTGCTTTCAATGGCCAGCATCGTAATATGACGGAAAAACTTACGACTATGGTGCACAGTAATCGAACTTAGTCCCACATGAGCAATCCTCACTAATCGAAAACGCAGTTCAGCATTTTGGTTAACATTTCGCGAATGCTCACTGACTGCTTATCAGATATTTATCAGGCCATATCATAACATCTATTAGGAGAAGCAGAAGACTGCAAGGGGTTATGCATAGGGCTGTCGTTTAATGTTGTTTAGGTGGATTCGGACGCTATGATATTAGCGCTGTGAAGATTGTGCAACCTGTCGGTTTTCTACAGGCGCCACTTGTTACTTTTCAACGCATGTGACTTTCTAAAAACTACTTAAGTCTGAGTAACATGTTTACCTCATAAGTTTAGCAGTAGTCCGATATCTTCAGACGCCATATTAATAGTAAAGTTGTCTGTCAAATGACCTGAGTCTAATTTAACCAAACCCCTTTGATCCCCATTTTCTTTCTGTACTGTGGCTTTAGGTTTTCAGACTTCTCAGCTTCTAACGCACAGTCTTAAGTCAGGACAATTTTCTGTAAAATATTCTTATCGCTGACGGCTACCTGACCATTTGCAATTTATTTTCAAACCTTGTTACTTCGAATATCAGTATCGTCTCTGCTTATATTTCTTCACGGACATTTTTCTTTTTATTGATACTAGGATATTGCGAAATGACAAGGTTATTAATTCAATCAAGCGCCAAGAGTATTACGAAAAGCCCACCCGCATGCGTCGAAGAGTAATGTACGAGCGTTGCAAACGAATTTATGACAGCGAAATGTCACGAAAAATCAACTTTTTGATGCGGACAGACCGACCTGAACCGTGGCTACGATAGTCACCTTTTCCAACTTTATGTTCAGTTTCCCGCGCTACTTATGTTAATTTTAGTAAAGCATTATTTTGTACAATAAATGACTCTTCCAAATTTTCCATTCGCATTTCCTTTTGGTACAGAATTCACGTATTCAATGTTCGCACGAATTTTATTTGCCCATCTACTCCGCTGATCGCACACGCCTTGAGTGCTATTTACGGTTTACCGTTTGTCATCAAGCGACCGCGTAGATCTTGATGATTGTTGAAATTGTGCTCCCATTGTGCCCTTCCAAAATGTTCAGCAAAAGCTTCGTCATTTTTCTGGCTAGAATACAAATTATAACTGTGCAATGATTATGGGGATAGGCAGATAGTATTGCCGGGAACTAAAAGGGAGACTGGAATGGTTATTTGTGACCTATTAGCCGTCGTCAGCCCGTCATACGCAGACCCGAGTGGCGTCCCACCTGAGCCTAGTCCCGTTAGTGTTCGGGTGAACGTTTGTCTACGAGTGTCAATATCCCCGACCTAAAACTGGCAAGAGAACGAGCTCGTGGGTCAATGGCTAGGGCGTTTGACTCCGATCAAAGAGGTCGCAAGTTAGAGGCTCGGGTGGGACGCTACTTGGGTCTGGGTATGGCTGACTGGCTAACGACCGCTAATAAGCCAGAAATGGCCATTCCAGTCCCCCTTTTCTTTGCCAGTAATACTATGTGCCTATAATACCAGCTAATACGGCTGCCAGGGACTCTGTCGAGGCCCTGGACAGAGCGGGACAGATGCGTTCCTTAAGCGGTCGGGTGACCGTTCGTCAGCGAGTGATCATGGGGATAGTTGGAGTCTCAGTTTCTGTATTTCGGCCTATTTACACTTATTGTGTCCTACCAGGGACGGTAATACAGAATGTGTATATGCCGATGTACGGCAAGAGGTATACTGGAAGCCACGTCACATGAGACAGTAAGATATAGCCATAAATGGGGCTAAATGAAGTCCTCCCAAATTCAATGAGCGAATTAATGCACCGTTGTTAAATGCTGTTGTACTGACATATCAGCTAAAAGGAAATAAGATACATTGAAAAGAGGAAGCTGTGTCTATCACGGCTTCTCCTTTATCTACACATATACCTGGGATGCGAACATTTGCCTCAATTCATAAGAGACATTGGCAGCAGAAGTAATCTTTCACAGGACATGTGCTGGAATAAGCGCAACTTTTTTAGCGAAGCAGGTAACATAACTGGACAACCTCAGAGAATTAGAGGGAGAATATGGCCATGTATAAATTGCCAAGTCGAGCAGTGAGGTGTGTGGTATGAAAGTTAACGACGGACGAAATAAACAAGACTACGACTAGGGGAAAATGATTTCAATATGAAGAGATAACGGGAGATTTGAGAGCAGAATGTTAAAAAGCCATCGGAAAGATAATATTTAATTGGGAAGGATGTCGAAGGAGTCAGGAGTAGGACGGGATCGAAGTCGAAAAAACAATGGACCAATTTCTGATTTTTAAATATAGGACCATTTTCCAAGGACCATGCATATATGTTTGAAGCCGTTCTTGCGAGATTAAAGACAAGTCGGATATTTAATAGAGCGGCAGACAAGAGAACTTAAATTTGTCCACTAGCCATTATTCGGAATACATTGTAGTTCTCATTTTGCGCCGATTAGTACATAATCACCATTTTCACCGTGCTGATGGTCAGTCTAAAGATGGAGCGGTCTGAGGGCAGGCAGCTGGCATCCGTCTGCATGTCCTCTACCGTCGGATTTTTTAGTGTGCAGTCATCGGCCAACAACAGGTCGCAGATGAAATCGGTCTTGATGCTCTAAAAGGTGCTTCTATGCGACACTTGCAGAGTACTCAGTATTCAAGGTTGACCGTTGGACGTTGCCTACGCTAGATGACCATGAGCCTAGTGATAAGCAAAAATTTGACTGGATGAGGCTGAGTTCGTTTGCTAATTTCTCTGAGCTGTGAAACTCATGCAAGAATCCCTTGTCGAACATAAAGATTGTAGCAAAACAAGTGATGGTGGCTAAGTAACGAGTCGTCGTGGAGGTTGCTGCGTGGGGTTTGTATGCCGGCGTTAAATCGACACTTTCAGTTCTCATCTTTCAATTAATTCACGTTCCGTTCTGTTTATAGTGCGGAGGATTATCTTGGTTGCTCTGACGTTTATTGCGTGGCCTATATCGAAGGCGTGGGCACCTATTTATGGCAATCCATCATCCCGCCACACAACCAGCTTCTGTTCTTGTACACGAGATCCGAATGTGCGATCAGTCTGACCTGTGCAATTGCAAGGACAGCTTGAACAAGGAATGCGACAACCTACGCCTAAGTGATATCTTTGATTTGCTGGGACTTTGTCTGTGGGGCAAAGGATAGTCATTGTGAAAAATAAGATGCATGGTCTTATTTCTGTATTTAAGCCACGGTCTGTAGTTCGCCGTTGGAACTTTACCTAAAGAACACTTTAACCAGGTGCAGCTGCCGCCACTTTTCATCCCCCTCCTGAATGGCTCACCCATTTGAAATTGCCGAAGTGGGTGTGTTTTAGATACTAGTATAATGATCCCACTGTTTCAAAAATGGTTATTGTTTCCAACTAGATGACATCCATTTTCTGGGTTGTCGCATACGTAAAATCGCCTAAACTGATGTGTCTCAACGATACTCCAAGAGAACTATCATTCAAATACCTCCGAGTTCAGTTCATCTTTAGCTTTGTTTGCCTAGAATTCGCAAAGGACATGAATAATTATAGCATAGAAGACCCTAGAAGCAAAACCTTGGGTATGCTGCTGATATCGTTAATATTTCATCCAGCACGCATGCCGATATAATACACTGTCTTTGCAGTGCCCCATGCTACTGGGAACAGCCTACATGCATGACTTATATACATCGTCAGTCTTCAAGTGCTATCTTGTGACCGGCTCACAGATATCTTTGTTACCCTAGACCTATTTTTCAGTTTTTGTTCTCTTTACGTTTAAGAAACATTAAGGCAAGTATACCCTAAGAATCGTCAATCCTACCTATGTTATCATACTGCACTCTCATTTGCTCTCTGGCCCGAGTAAGTGTCCTTGATTTTATAGGAGACTAATCACAGTAATGGGGTGCGAAGAACGGGAAGTGGCTTTGAACCGCCTGTAATTGAATATTATTTTCAAGGTAGTATTCGTACACTAACATGTCCCTTGTTAATTGTCAGGTGTCACATCGCTTACCGAACAGCATTCGTCTATTGACGTTATTGACAAATCAAGGCGGTCAGAAAAATTATTTCGACAAATTACCACTGCCAGTCGGGCCATAGCAAAATTTATATTAGCATGATCAAAAATTTGATGTCAGACTCAGGCTGCTGGGCGTGAATTCGAACGCTCTACCGTTGAGTCAGGTGCTTACTAACCTGTTCGCTTCAGTCAAATAAAGTTAAATAACAGTACAAAGTCAAATAACTGTACTAAACATAGGAACATATATGCTGGCTATAGTGCAGGAATCTCAAAAGCATGGGAATAGGGTCCTAAGGATTTCAGCTCAATAAGTATCCAACATGCATGACTAATGTTTTTCTCGGAGTTATAAGTCCCTGTTGTCACAAGCCATCAGAAAAGGGCATGGCAACCAATAAGGCATAAGTGATTGCGACGAAACAAAGGAAATTAAAGTAGCCATTTAGGACGTTTTTGACCTCTTTATATATGTAGGCTCCGAGCCCTGTCAAGGACTATCTTAGTCTTCCATCTAGGTACTTTAGTCACCAAAAATTATATCTAACGTCGCATAATAAGCCAAATCTCCAAAGTTGATACTTCCTCTCTGTGGGTGATTTGGTGCCTATGGAATCGATTGGTGAATTCTGTCAGTGGGTGTGAGTCACAGCGTTCAAAATGGGCCATGCTACGGAAGTTTGACTGAAATGTATGTCATTGATTTTTTACGAAAACCAAAGATAATACCTGAATTGTCATAATAGAGACGCCGTGCATGCGACCTTTTATCCAAAATGCGATAAGGTAATTTTACTTAGACCTTACTACTGTAGATTGGAACGTTTTAATATTGATTGTGACAAACTATAAAATAATTAGCATTTGCGTAAAGTGATCCCAAAAATTAAACTGATGTCAGCCAGGCTCAAAATAAATGGACCAGGAAGAAGTCAGATGGACCATTTGCTAAAATTGTTTTGCTGCCGATTTACAAAAGCTGAAGAAAAATACAGGCTCCGCAAAAGTCGTGGATGAATTCCTAGCAATCTCAAACAGCGTCAGTCGTTCCTAGGCTATGTTTAATCTGTCATCCATAGGACAGTCTTGCAGGATTATGGTCATTGTGTGACGTCCTAGCCTTAATGAAAGGCCTACTATCAAACACAAGCTAGCGTTTTCATCGCTGCTTTTCAAAAGAAAGGGTAAGCTAATGCATATTTTTCGACTTCCTGAAAGCAAAAAAAGATATTAAACGAATGGATGCAAAACGTGACCACAGACTGTTGCCCTAAAAGCAAAGTCGTCTATTAGGACACTTAACTGGATTGATTATGATGAAGATGAACGAGTAATCATACTACAGTACTGCTTGTGCCTCGCTTGGCTGCAATTCTACTAGATCTAGCCAGCATCTGTGATGTCCTGAAATGTACCTCTCCACGCACGATGAACCGCAGTAGCAGATTTGGACAATTTGACATATTCTGTATGCCAAAGACCGAGACCGAATAGCGAATGTCCACGTACTATCTCAATATACCCACGTTTAACATGGAAAGGTTTTTTCGGGAAACATATGTTTTCAGCAATTCAGGCCAGCACAATTGCAGACATAATTAAAATCGTACGGTTTGGCAGGAATAATAAGTGTCCATCGATTACAACTCATCGTTTTCACGCCACCCGCTTGGCGAGACCAGCTTGTAGAGGTTCTTGTGTTGAGGAAGGGAGATGAGGGAGGGACGAGAGAGGGTGAGATCGGAGCCTATAGGACTTTGCGATGGCGGATGAGGGGAGGAGAGAAATCAGGGTGTGTTGTGAGCATTAGGCATGGATAAGTTACGTGGACTGATAAATACAGCTCATGGTATATATGCTAACATGGTTGCTGTGGTAGAATTATTTCTCAGCCAAGCAGAAGCGACGGAGCAAACGAAAAACCTTAACCGGCACCAGGTGTCGTCCCTCCTCATGGCGCATCGACCTCGCGCCGCTCTCTCCACGGTCGACCGTCAGGCACTTCAAGAACTCAGAGCTGACGATGACCCCAGTATCGTGTCGGCGGACAAGGGGCGGTCCACTGTCGTAATGGACAGGAAAGACTACATTCACAAAGCTCAAACTTTGTTAGCCGATCGTCAGTCCTCCGTCCCATGCAAATCCGATCCCATAAAAACACTGACATGCGAGATCAACACAACGCTGTTGGAAATGGAGAACGCAGGTTCAATATCGGCAATCGACCGAGGCATGGCGGGAGCTCAAGAAACGGCTCTGGTCCGCTTCTATGGTCTTCCCAAGGTGCACAAAGAGGGTGCAGCCCTACGGCCAATCGTATCTCTCAAAGGAACTCCCAATAACGAACTAGCAAAGTGGCTGTTCCGAGGGCTCAAACTCTTGACCGCTGATTCAAACACAACAGTTAGGCCGTCAACACAAGCCTTAGAGAAACTTTAAGTGGTAAGCCTCCTGCCAAACAATATCATGGTATCCTTTGATGTCACGTTCCTTTTTACTTCTATTTCACAGGACCTGGACGTCGAGACTATCCAATTACACCTACGAGAGAAAAACGATGAAACGGAAAATCGCCTCGGACATGCCCAAATCCTCCAGCTCCCCAAGTCCTGTCGCAAGGCGTACTCTACCCTCAACGAAACTATCGACGAAAAGGTGAAGGGCATGCCCATAGGTTCGCCCACTTCCTGACTCATAGCAGAGGTCGTCCTCAACGATTGGAGTCGCTCGTTTGCCGACACCACAAACCAAAATTCTGGGCTTGGTATGGGACGATACCTTAGTCGTAATTGAGCGGGATCAAGTGCTGGCATTCAAGGAACATCTAACTGCCGCCTTCCCTGACATTCAATTTACGAGGGAAGAAGAATAAAACAACCAGTTGACCTACCTGGATGTCCTCGTTTGCCGCAAAGACGGTGATGACCTAAAAACTAAAGTATTTAGGAAAGCAAATAACACCATGAACGTCCTGAACTACAATAGCAACCACCCAAACAGTCACAAAAGCAGCCGCGTAAGCGCGCTATACCGGTGCGTTGAGATGAATTGCAGCGAAGTGGAAGACAAATTTGCTAATTTACAACCTCTTCGACGGGTACTGAGAGCGAATGGTAACACGCGTAATTTTTTCAACCAATGCATACGCAAAAGAGAGAAGAAGCCACATTCAACGAGCCCCAACGTTTGGGCGAGCTCTTCCGTACGTGCTGAATGTATGAGAAGCGGTTAGCCGTCTGCTTACCCCACTTGGAGTTGGAGTTGTGCACCGGCCAGAAGCAACCATCAAATAGCGGGTCATGAGACCGAAAGACCCATTGTCACGGCAGGAAAGGGCTGGAGTCGTTTACCGGATCTGGTGCAGTTGTGGACAAAGCAACTACTTCAGAGGAACCAAGAGATTACTCCGGACGCGAATGGTCAAGCATGTAGCGGCGGTGAGGAAGAAAGACGCCAATTCCCAGGTTGCAGCTCACTCGACAGGACCTGGCTATATTTTCAAGTTTGACGAGGCCGAAATCATCGCAAGGGATGACAACCGCGTGAGCCGCAAGCTGCTGGAGTCATCGTTCTCCAGCCCCCAGTCCATCAACAAGCGCAACGATTTGGCATTCCCATACGATGAACTGCGAAGTTTCCTGAACAAGAGATTCAGTCACGTGGGAAGGGCTGGGTTCAGAAAAAACTCTGAAGACAGCGGGCATAATCGTCGCGCAATTATAAGGCTTGCATCCGATGTTGACAAGGCAATTGTGGTAATTAATGCGTCGAACGCGAAGTTTTCAGCCAGTACCGCACCAATTAAGACCCAAGCAGTGGCTACAGAAGTGCAGATTTTCACTGTGAACTATAAATACCGTGCAACCTGTGCATGTTTTAACCCTATCTGTGCATAACTATGAGTATGCTACCATAACCTATGATCGGTGATTCCGGACGGAATCCGAACCGTCAGGAAAATAAAACTCTTGTTCCAGTGGTCGCAGCCTTTTCATCTGAACTGCTTCCTAGAACTCGCATGTTCTCTTCTTCTGATAATTTATGTAATTTTTAAGGAGTAAACAGCTATCACTTTGCAGAGTGGAGGATATGCGATCGCTGCCTGGCGTCGACCTCAGCCATGAAAGTGAAAGCGCTTGCGTAAGCGTCCCCTAACGGCACAGATCACGTCATGCGGGCGGCATGTAATCGATGACTTGTAATCAAAGGACATTTATTAATCCGGTCCAACTGTAAGATTTTAATCATTCCTGCAAGTGTACTGGCCTAGTGATTGATTGCTGAAAACATATGTTCGCCCAATGGACTTTCCGGAAATCGCATCTTCTTTACAAGAAGAACTTAGGGCACGCATATTTGCTTCTATTCATTTAAATATCTTTGTGATCTCTGTTGAGCCAGGTTTTCCGCTGATCCTCTTTTGACACCGCTAATTGAATGACGACGACACATGAAGGGGAGTGACACTGAGCTCCTGAGGTACACGACGAAGAACATACCCAAACTACTCCAGTTGTCCTTTCTGAATGGTCTGTGATATTCGTGCGATGTATTGGCTGTCTCATTTGAGACGAAGTCGGTATACTTACGTCGAAGGATGGTTCCCAAACAGTAGTGATGAAATAGGTTCAGCTTGCTCTGATATTTCACAAGCACAGCCTAGTATTCATTACCATAAAAAACACATCGGACAAATGAACAGTAAACGCAAATCCTTGTGGTGATGTTGATGTCGTGTCGGATCCACGGGCTGTTTCTAAGACTTAAGAAAACATGGCTAACCGCATCAAGTCAGAAGAAAATGTTGTTTTTTGTTTATTCGGCAGCAGCCTTGTCTCGAGATATATGAAACTGTCTATTTTTTCAAGTCAAATGCCGCTAGTCTCGAAAAGTGCCTTCTCATGGCCAGGGTTGGAGCCTGAACACACTTCGGTCTTCCAAACATCTATTGATAAACCGACTGATTTAGAGACATCATTTACCCGTGACGCTATTGGCTGCAGATCATCAAAGCTTGAGGCAAGTAAGGCGATAACTTCGGCGTAATCAACACTAGTCAGATGGCGTCCCAATTTAAATTTTACGCTGCCATATTCATGTAGGACTCTTCCGAGACTCCAGCCAATAAGCCCACAAGATACAACATAGATAATACCTAATGGTCGAGAATATGCGAGGTCCAGGTAACTGAATAGAAGAAGTTAAGTCGTTCTCTGGGACCAGGAGTGTATTTTTCCGACGTTTCGAACTGTCCCGCGAGCTCATTATCAAGGAATGAAAAAACGTACAGCTCACAGTGTAATTAAGCCAATTCCGCTGAGATTGACCTCTGCCCTCGATCTGCTCACGCAACGCGAAGAAGGCCTCAGGAAGCTCAAAATGCCCGTTAATTGAGCCCGCGCATGAATGCCAGGCTTCCTGCAGCAGGCGTGAAGTTCGGTCGTCTGACTGACCCAGTAGTCGCACGTTTTTTAAGTCGAAGCTGTGCCCTGGCTTGGATGCGTGGGCGGCCACCAGGGAATCCTTGTCGTTCTGTTGCACCTATTATGGTAGGTTACAGCCCCAAAATACAACCTTGTCGAATGCCAGTTCGAATTAGCGAACGGTTAGCAGTGATTTTATTAACTTGAGCTGTCGGTATTTTACAGACGCTTATTATCACAGACAGTTCCAGTGATCACGTGATTATCTTCTTTGCAGCAAGAAGCAGGGACTCGCATATTCGCATTCATTAATATTTTTGTTGTATGCGTCTTTGAAAGTCGTAATTGCCTGAAATCATTACTCACTGCCCCGTTGCGTCGAGGTTTTCAACCTCGCAGTGAGCGGATCCAGAAAAAATACACTCTCACGTCACCAGTAAGAGTGATTGCTCGAGACAGCTCTTCGAGTTTCTGCTTACAATGAAAGCCTCATTCTGGTGACTTCGGTCTTATCTTTCTAATGAGGGCTTGACTTGGTGTTTGTGGCGTTAGCAGTCGCTGTTTATAAATACAGTCTCATTCTTGTGGTTAATTATATCGATAGGGTTTTGTTAGGTAGCCCTTCGGCAGGACACGGTGGGCTGCTTTCCGTTCAATGCCGGGAGAATTAGAGTTTGGGTTGATGTGACGGCTGGGGTTAGTTGAAGATATTGGCGGCAAGAGTAGTTTATGTATTGCACGTCACATATCCCTAGTCCCAGAATTCTGTCGTACGAAAACGGTAGTTATAGGGGTTTCAAGGGTGGGGATTTAGGATAAGCAGTGGAATATACCTTAATACCTGTTGTATGCATTTTTATTTTGTTGTATCTAGAATGTTGTTGATTTATATCTGTAGATTTTTCTAATCTGTATTCTCGTTTAACCCATTGCGGAAAAAGCCAATTATCAAATTGCAGGTTCCTTGAACTTCCTGAAAAATAAAAATGATGGTAAGGAGGTCGTCTATTCCAACTTACCGTCCTGGGGTTAGATTAGTATAGTCCGCGGCGTGAAGCATCGTGCACACCTTCAATTTACATGCGGTACAGCATACTCCCAGCGGCCACGGGAAACACATTCACCTACACTTTTCACTTTACACTTACTTCCAAAGATTTTCTTCCTTGCTTATCCTATTTCTCCACCCCAAAAGCCTATAAGAACCGTTGCGTAGGACAAAATGCTGGAACTAGGGGTCTATGAGGTGCACTACTTAAACTACTTTTGCTGGTTTTGACTAGAGTTAATGTTAGATTAAAGAAACAGTAACATTTACCCTTCCTGGAATTAAGCGCTTGGCCACCTGCGTCATTGGAACGTTTTTATTGCCGTGTCGTGCCAGAGGTTGGGCTGACATATAAAGGATATCGGTCACGAGGGTCATTTCAAAATCGTCGTTTTTAACACCAGATGCAATAGTTGTTTGCTTTTCTGCTTCCTGAAGTAATTTCGAAGGTAAAGGAAATCATGATCACCGGAATACCTTACGTTTTAAATTCAATGCCATTCGTTCCAACAAATGATATACTTATGTAGGTAAGCTGTTTTATGAAAATGCTGTAGATGATAATCCAGGAACTGTCTAGCCAACAATTGCAAAGCTTACTTTAGGTCTTTTGTTGGCGCTTTGAACAGGCCCGTATTAAAATGGAAATTTTACTGCACTAAAGCCCAACTGGTGTAGAGAACTAAAGTGCAAATGTAAATTACCCTCTAGTACGCTCTACAGAGAGACTTTTTGCCGTTTGATGACATTCACTGGTCTGCCTAGAAGGCTTCATTAGAATTCATTGGTGGCCGCTAATTGAACAAAGATAAAACTGGCAATTGTTGTTAAGCCAGTTTTTGCTGAAGTGTACCAGCGTATTATCTCAAATCAGTTAAAAAGCGTAATCCAGTTTGATCACTCACCCTGCTTCATAAAGTTTTAAAGCGACATAAAGCGAAATATGAAGTTTTCTGCGCAGGCGGTGTGTCTTATGTCTCGATTTCAGCTGCTAAGACTTCTTGTTGGATTCTTATGACAAAATTGATCCCTGAAATTCCTATTTTAACATCGTGGCCTTTACTTTCACTATTTGTCTACGTAGTACCAGACAACTAGGGTTTAATGTACGAGATTGCATAACTGGAAATTTTTTGTCTTCTTAATCTATTATACGAAAACTCAAGGGCCTTGGTAGTATCTCGATATTTTTACAGTGTACCGGTTGCAGTAGACCAACGCTGCAAAGCCACAAATGGTGTTGTTATATGCAGCATGCATTCAGGTTTCTGGTATTCATGTGATCTAGCGAAACGCGATCGCTATTCAAACTATCTTTGCACAATAACATAGTGTTAAAAAATGACACCATTTAGCTTAGCGTCTTCTAGTTTACTTTTCTAACCTTTTGGATCAAAATTGCTTATCTGACCTACCAGGAAATTAAAAATATCTTTGGCTCTATTTCCAGGGCTAGTTACTAAACAAATTTTACTGCCGGATACTCGTTATCCTTATCTGTACAGAATCTCTACCGTCAGTGTTAAGATTAACAAACGTGAGGCAGAAATGTGTGCTTCAGTCTGCTGTTAGGAGTCAGGAGCTCTCAAATACACAAACTAGCGATATCAGTGATATTCTCCTCATCTTTAGCCCCACGATTATCGGGTTTCTTTGCAGTCTAATGGCGCTATTGCGTTTCACAAAATATTGCTATCTGGAGAGCTTGTTGTGCGTAAAACGTCTGAGATGTTTACAACATCAGTTGGCTGCGTAGTTTCTGTCGCAGTCGAACGTTTTTTTCCGAAAAGTTAAGGTTACTGTGTGCAAAACTGAAGCTAGTCTTTGTAGGAAAGAGTAAATCATAAAGTCAGCTGACCGGATATAAACAGCGTATTTATCCATTACTGCTAACCTAACTTCATTTTGTTGAGGGTGGATTTGAACTGCGTGGACTAGGCATTTGTTTTCTATGAAAATACCCATTAATATTTTCAGGAAACAAGCTAGCCAACACACATTAATAGTCAGTTATTGTCCATTGAGCCAGCGCAGGTATATGGAGCGAATTATTAAATGTGCATGTGTTGCACTACCATTACGTTAATAAAGAAAAATAACTATAAATTTTTATCGATTTTTTTGTAGCCTGAAGACATATACAAGGGCAAAAATAACTTCCTTTCCATGAGTTAAGCAATCACATAACTGTGATCATGCTGGGCGATGCAAATAGAAGTAGCGCCAGTCATATCTGTTTTATCTACAATAGTGAGCAGTGTCTGGGTTATCTAGACTCCAAAAATGAGCAGAATGCTTTCAAAAACTCACTTTAAATTGATGAGCTTTCTACAGTATGTAAAAATAAGTTGATTTCATGATTAATATAATCAGTTGTCGGCATTTTAATGTATCAGTATGACAGGCTGAAAGAAACTTTGTTGAGCAAATAGCAATAAAATTAAAGAAAGTAACAAAAGTGAAGAAGCGTACATATGACGATGCTTCTTTAGAATTCTCCACGCGATTATACGATTTACCCGATGCAGGCAGGGAACGCAGCGTTTTGGGATTAGTAGAGCTAAAGAAGAAGAAGACATGGTGGCAATGTAGCGAAAACATATTGCAAAGTCCGTTTCACTTGGCAAAACAGAAGAAGCGCACACACCCAAGAGGGCGTTGTGCTTTGCAACATAAGTTGAGCGAGTTAATCTAATAAGCCTTATTCTTGGTTTGTGTGACAGATTTGCAAAAAATCGTTTCCTTGTACTCAGCCACGTTATTGCCTGAAGGCGAACTGGGTACCAGACCGCAAAATATATGCAACGAAAGTTATTTTGCTCCCGAAGAATTTCACCTTTTTCTGAATAGATCTATTGGGATGCTGATATTTCAATTTATGTACGGTAATGGAGGGATCAGCGATCCTGTTCCACTGTGATCCAGAGCTCCTTTTATAGCCTCCCTAGCAGCCTTCGTTGCAGAAGTAACCTGAAAAATGACGCACTTTTTTGTCTACCGCCTAAATACATGACAAATCCACAGCTTGTCACATAAACCTTTCTCTACCCTTGAGTTTACTAATATCCCCTACTGGTTTTAGCAAGTGTGGCTACTAGAATTAACACTCCTGGCATAAGCCCAGCACTTTCAACAGTAGTATATTGGACTATATAAGAAATATGGCACTGTGTTACCACCTAGAAGCGTGATACATTATCAGTTCTTATTACGTATGCATCTCTTTAACCTTAGGATTAGTAATATCCCCTAAAAGGTCTATGATTGCACACTAAGCTAAGGTGTCATACATGTACGCACAGGCCACATTGCAGCCTACCATCTACTGGTCTTTGCAATTATGATTACTAGATTTGGCACCCGTAGCATGGGCACAACACTCTCATAAGTAGTATACTGGAGATCAAGGCAACACGGCCCCAGACCTGACGCCAATCAGCGCCATTTCTGACGAGATTTAGTAGCACTCAATTGATTAGGATACACCACGAGAAACAGCAGCATAAACAGCAGATGCAACAGCAGCAGCAACTGCAGCAGAAATATGCGACTCGGATTTCTCGAATATTTCTGGGCATCTACTCTGGGTGAGTGAATGAGGGTAAACTGTGCAGTAGTACCAGCTCAAAAGCTAATGTAACACCATGTGATATGACAGAAGCAGCGATACGAATAAATATTGCCTCGCTAACGTAAAGGTGACACCACCAGATGGGCAGGGATGAGAGGGCGGAACCCCAGGAAAGCTCACATGCTCCAGTATAACCACCACCAATAAATTTAGCAGCAGCAATGAAATTGCCCTTTTCCTGTTGCATTGACTAAGACTGCCCTACTGTACTGACAGGATACTGTATTTTAGTCTACCACCTACTAGTCTTAGCAGTTATGAATACTAGAATTAGCACCCCTAGCACAGGCACAGCACTCTCTACAGTAGTATACTGGAGAGCAAGGGAACGCGGCCCCATACCTTACTCCAATCGGCAATGCTGCTGTCCTTGGGTTGAGAATGCAAAAAAATATGAAGCACAGCTTACCCAGGCTCCCAAGCTTGTACTTTCTCGAAATAGTTAAACACAGATAGAAAATTCTTGCTGAGATCAAGGGGATACGAGCCCTAGCGTTGTCTTAGGCCGCATCACCGGTGGAAAATGGCGGCACAGGTGTTATCGTCAGTGCTACTACACTCTTATTGAGGCTAAGGAGATATGACTCTAGTACTTCTTACAAAGGCATGTACCTATTGCAGCAACTATAGATACAGCTCGGTGGATCGAGCTGAAAGTGCGGAAACCAAGGCATATGCAGCTTTGCTCAGGACATTACCACTATTATTATTATTATTATTATTATTATTATCCAAATGCTAATCAATTTTCCCTCACACAGAAGGGGGAGCGCATACTGTGTGCGTCTCCTTAAAAGAGGACACAGATGCAGTACTTATAGTGTACTATCTACAAGCCTCAGTAAGCAAAGTTGCTAGAATCAGCACTTCTATAATAAGCACGCACCTATAGCAACAGCATCTTAGTCCGTACAGCTCGAGGGATCGAGTTGAGAGTGTGGAAGCCACGACAAGCACAGCTTTTCTCAGGCCCCCAAGCATGTACTTACCCGAAAGAGTTAAACCCACATTCACCTTCCTTGTTCAGATCAAGGGTATGTAAGCTCTGGCAAGGAAATAATCAGCAAAAACGCTGACAAATGGTGGCAGTAGTAATACAGTAGGTATACACAGTGGTTATACACATCTTGTCGAGATTGAGGGGATATGAACCCTGTGCGGATTTTAAACATCACCACTTCTGATCCACAACACAGACTGAAATAGTACCAGCTAACATATCACTCAGCTTCACCCTATTCTAGCTACTATTTCTAGTGGCTGCTTAGCAGAACGAGCCCTGCTCCCTTAGAATCAGGCTAGACGCCTACTATAGGTGAGTGAGGATAGACAGTGCAGTAGTACTGGCGCAAAGTCAACTGTCACTATATGCTAAGTTTAGGCGGTGTTTACGGCTGCGGCCACGATCCCTCCCTGCGCGGTTATCTCGACTCATCTTGTTCCAATTTAAAGGCAGTGGAGGGTGTTTAGAGTGAAGAAGTCAGCGACGCGTCTACTATCACTATAATTGGCCTCTGTCACTGTCCCTGTTCTCAGGCAAATGGTGCACTTCACCGAATATGGTGGTCAAACTCAAACACCTAGGCAGTTGCATAGCAAGTTGAGATTAACATGATGAATTATGGATGATTCGACCTTTGCTGATGATGGCTTATAAGCCAGAAATGACTATTCTGTTCTTCCTATGGGTTTATTGCTTCCACTTTATCACTATAAATATGCTTATAGAAGCAAAGATGTGCATCCCCGGACATAAATGAGAATATAAGGCGATCTCAGGAACAATTGTTTATCTTCCTAACAGGGCACGATGATTGGGCATCCCTCCTTATTTCCTCCCCCTCCTCTGCATTGATTTAACGCCTATTGACTATTACTGCCACTATCTATAAATATTGTGAGCTGCGGTACAATTACCACCTCTGATGACGAAAGCTTGTATACTTTTGAAGCGTCAGGACGATAAAACCATGGTTCCCGAAATCGCTTTATCTTCATACATATATGTATATTGAAATATGGGCATCCCAAGGTATTAAACAGAGAAGATTAATGGTTTTTTGGGAATCTTGAATCGTTAATGTTGGAATTTTCGAGGCTGGTTCCCACATTAAAGATTCAAGCATCCTAAAGAAGCCTTTCTTTTCTCATCTATATTGATTGCTTTAGTGAACTTCAATAACCAGAATTCAGCAGATTTTTTCAGGAATATATTTGAACTATGAGACAAGATGGTTAAAAAGCAACTGTTTTGTCAAATTCGGCGTTCTAGCCCTCGAATAATATCTAACTATCTAGATTATTACAGTTTAAATGCAACAGTTCCAACAACAAGAGGTGAACAAATATTTATCCAACATTGTATAGGCGTTATATGACTTAGCAAACTTTCCAATCCCCTAGGTGCCCTTTTATGTTTCTCGCCCAGCCAGAATGAAAGTCAAATGACAAACGGGAGAGGAATGTAATATTCACTTCTGATGCGCGGAGGTCATGGCAGTAAATTCACCACGCATAAATCACATTTATTGTCAACCTGACTTCCGTGCCCTTTCACAATTTTACTGTCTTAGGGCATTTGAAAGGCAGCTTTCAACTGGGGAGTCCTTTTTGCAAGTCGCGGCACTTGACCAACCATGCCAAGTAAACGACATAAAACCCAATGCTACTAATTTGAATTTTATCGGTAGCTAACCGTCCATGACATTTTTGCTATTTTAGGATGCTATTTTATCGTCCAAATGCATAGTATTTGACGAAAATGTACTTTTTCATTCACCGAAGAGAGTTTACGTAACAGAAAATAACGTTAAACAATAACATTTTGAATTATCACTTCATCCTATATAGAAAAACTACATATTGCAAAGTATTAACTCAAATGATAGAAAAAATGTTTGATGGACTACACGGCAATAGTGTTAGCTGAAAAGCAAATATTCCCCGAAGCAGCACAGTTATTCGGTTTTGTACATGACTTCCACTCTAACCCATTCATGATTTATTTACGTACACAATGGTCACTAGAAAGACATTTGAATTAAAAACTAAACTTTCGCATGGAAAATAGAAGTTATTTCAGGAAAATAGTAGAAAATGAAACGTTTTAGCAAACATTTAGCACAATAGACGTCCTAATTAAAGATAAGAAAAACATCGCATTATTTGGCGTTTATCACACCGCATACCACAACGGGACAAATAAATCAGTAAGGGAAGTCCACCGTGCAAAGTGTAAACTGAAGGTTTTGGTTTCGGCTATAATCCCTGATGATGATTCACATTACTTCTTTATTTTTATGATAAATGCACACAAAAATGACTGGAACGCTTCTCACTTATTTTTATTTTGTACAGTAGCCAAGTTACGAGCAATTATAATTCGGCAACACTATACTGTATCAAAAATTCCATTGTTTTTTCTCAGGTGAAAACATTGGTTGGTCTAAGCAAATTGCGTTGGCTTTTAAACTGGACTAATTTGGCAAAAATATCGTTGAATGCATGGTAGTAAGAAAGCAAACCGTACTCTCTGCATTTTTGCTAAGCAAACCCTAAAAGGAGATGCTATCAGACGTTTGCAAGAAATAATTCCTTTTTTGTCACTGTATCTTTTATCGCTAATTTCGACTGATGCCAAATGGTAAAAACCATTAAAGCACCAGTTTTATAACGACATTTTATAGCTAGTAAATCACCTTTCTATATTCTGAAAACCACAACCGTTTACTGGATGGGCAGTGCACCAAAAACTACTGTACATTTGTTGGTTAAAATAAACGAACATCGCCCTGCGAGCTTTTCAGAAATATAAATTTTATCCACGCCCTTCGGCCCAAATTAATAAGGATTACCGTCAACCGGTGTTTGAGATTTTTCGGCCCTGTCTTAGGGCAATTATTTATCCTTTCAATTCCACAAAACTGCAATGCGTTTGTGCCTTTAATGCAAATTTTGTCTTTCTCTCCGTACTTCAGCGATTCAGAAACATAGTAGATTACTCTTAAGGCTGTTGCATTTGAAGCTTATGATTGGTTATTATACGCGCAACTTTCATTTGTAGCTTAAATTGCCCAATGAACGAGGCTGTGCCATTATTGTGTTTGTATACTGTGCGTTGCAGTAAATTGCATATGGGAGAATGTGTCATTCAATCAGTAAATACATTATGCTTGGTATGCAGGCAAATGAAACATGTTTCGAGGAAAGCTATAGACAGGAATTTATGCGTATTTTGCGGTTAGCAGAATAAAGGTTAGAAAATCTGAAGCTTATTATACCCGTAAGTCATGTTACCCCGGTATTCTCTGTCTACTCAGTATGAAGCCAAAATAGTAATAACTGATATATTATAGAGAAAGTTTATCTTACCTTGTGCTATGGTTTGCGTTTTAAACATGGTTTAGGGATAAAATAGTTGCCCAGTTTGTCATATAAAGGATAAAACTAGAAAGGTGAAACCTGGAAAACTTTAATGATGGCTTAGTGAAACATTTGCTATTTGTACATTTTTAAAAATTTTATGATAGCATAAAAACGGTAATTTATGGCTTAAATGCAGAAATCTTCATTAATTTTACGTAAATACGATAGAACATTCGTATTAGTCGCATATTTTGGCAGAAAATATTAACTTAACCTTGCTGAGTAAATTATTATTTATCATTTACCATTTTAGGAGAGTGCAACATCCGAATGTACACTCAATATGAAACAGTAATTTATTCGATTCTATCCACCATTGTGTCAATCGCATGCATTTTGGGCAACTTGCTGGTATTGGTAGCCTTTGTTTTGG
Source organism: Ligula intestinalis (assembly GCA_036362985.1). Lineage (NCBI taxonomy): Eukaryota > Metazoa > Platyhelminthes > Cestoda > Diphyllobothriidea > Diphyllobothriidae > Ligula > Ligula intestinalis. The sequence continues at coordinate 47,543,761 of JAYGXS010000001.1, forward strand.
ATCGTGGAGTACGCTCATCTAACAACTACTTTATAATATCGCTTGCCTTCACCGATATTCTCATTGGACTGATATCGATTAATTTTTTTATGCTCTACCTAATGCTTGGGTATTGGCCTTTGGGAAATATCGTCTGTGAATGCTGGATGGCAATGGATTTTACTCTATGTTTTATCAGCCAGGTCACAGTGTTTATGATAACGATTGACCGGTATTTGTCAGTAACGCATGCCCTTCGTTATCGAAACTGGAGGACAGACAACAAGGTCTGTTTAATATTATTATATCATATATTATTTTATGGTTACTATTTATATTATTAAAACAACTTAATAATGAATAATGGATTACGCTCTAATCTCTTATTGTGTGTTTTTTAAAGAAAAATTTATGATTGCATCCTTTTACGAAGGGATGAAACAACGAAGGTTACTTTGTTCATGGGCAGATGTACAGCTATAAGTATGTAAAAACAGAACTCGTTCCCCAAACTGTCTGCACAAAATGAGAACCCAAGGGAGCCTAACATTATCCTACGAAACTGTTTGCATGATAGTAGGGCTTCCGAAAAAGCGACCCAAAACCTCCAGAAATGGAAAGGCATGCATAAAGCTAGAACGTAACATGGTCAGAAAAAGGGCAAAAATATCCGACAATTTTGTTAATGTGAAAATTGGTTCTATTCAGGAATAAAACAACGTAGATAATCAGTGCATTTTTGCAGGATTTTGACCTCCAGCATTGATCACTTACTGCCGAAAGTTGGCTGACTACCACGATCTACCCAACAGTGCCAATTGCTCTTGCTTCTGCATATATGATAAATATATTTTGAGGATCTATGGGATGCTCAGCCCATACATCTAGTCAAACATCGGAGACGAAGCAATTCAGAACTGCCCGAAATTTATGTAAGGTTGAGTATATGTGACTTTAACTAGTCTGGAAATCGATCACTTTTGGGACCTGGATCACTTAATGCAAAAAAATCATCTGATTTTTAAACAAAAAATGCGCCTAGCTATCTTTTTTATTCATGCGAGTAAGAAGATTTGCAGTGTTTTCGACTCTTAGATGTATTCGACACCCTTTTAGACAGTGCTACTGTGTTTCGGAAAAAAAGGATACAGTCGAGTATTGATGTCGTTAGTATGTATCTACACGTAGTTATCACCAAGCATGATGACAGCATTATTTTGTTACTTAAATGTATCCAAAATGTTTGTGCAAACGTGCATTTAATTATTTAGTCTTTCAGGCCTTGCACAGGTTTTCTAGTATGTATGTCTGCATGACGAAGAAGCAAACAACAAAGTTTTAATTCATTTTGTACCTGAAATACGTGAATCCCATCATTTGATACGTCAAGGTCAGCTAATATAGCATACCCATGAGGAATTATTTAAAAATCTGATAATGGTCTTAACCAATATTTACATCCTGAAATTAAACTGCTCCACTGGGAACAAACGAATAATATACTCTGATTTGGCTGTTCATTCAGAGGAGTGATTTTTACAAGATCAAAACGAGTTTTAACATGTACTTTGATGATTAAATTATATCTATAATTTGTAATGAAAACGATGATCCTACTGACCTTTTACTGATAAGTGGCGAGTTATAATTCCGATGATGTCACGCATAATCATTGTTTTAGGTTATTACAAATGAGTAAGCAAGCATTACGTTTGGCACTCCATACATGGACTCCTTCGCTGTTTAGAGCGGGCGTCGTGCGGAGATTCATCGCACTGACCCCCCAAAATGGGAAGACAAAACTAGTAAGCAATGCGTCTATAATAAGCGGAATTAAAATTCAGATTTAATTCGCGGAATTTTTTAAAACGTATTGCTCAAATAGTAGCTGTGCATCATGTTGCTATCGGAAAAATATAACAGTAAAACTGCTTAACTACTGTTTTTGCTTTGGACTGGGTGTATGTTTGTGGATGAAAATGAAACTCACTATATTTTAAATTTATCCTTAGCTGAAGGTGATGCTTGCACTGAGTTGGATTCTGCCAACAGCACTCTGGTCGACAGTGATTTTTGGATGGTACCATTTCACGGACCAAGAACGACCTCCGCCAACAGACTGCAGTGTTCCCTTCACACATTTCACACTTTTCAACACCCTTCTTACTGTCGGCTATTTCTGGATACCACTGGTCTTTATTACCTCGTTGTACGTTCGCATTTATAATGTGGCGGTCCGTCTGCAGCGCAAAGCGACGACTACGGAGATGGGCTTGGCTGAGCTCATGATGATGGCGGGAGCTACAATGTCGAAGATAGGACTAGGAATGGAGGCGGCTCGTTCTCCGCCTGCAACAAAAGAGCCTAAGCCCGAAAGCCAACCAGTTAATAGTACATCCCAAACTCATTCCACTTTTGAAAAATTGGCAAAAGATTCGGAGTCAAGAACTACTTCGGGTGGACTAACAACGGCGCAGACTGAGTGTCTCAGTCGACGTTGTACTGAACAAGAAATGCAAAGGACCGAGGAGTAAGTAAATACACGCCTTTGCTTTTGAATCATAAGCATTTTTACTACAATAAAGTCCTCTTAGAAAAATAATTTAGGATAATTTTGTTTCAGCCTTGGATTTATTATTCTTCACAGTAAGTGACATTAGTATACAAACGGTATACCATTCATTAAGTTATTTTACTAGGTAATATCATCACTTGAACGTAACCTAGCATGTCGTGGTTAAGCCGTTATAATCATTATACAACCAGGTGGCCACACAGGTCAATGCACATTTTCCTTCGCCGGAGTGTGGAAAAAGTGGGTTAGCCTTAGTGCAGGTGTCTGCTAGTAACTTGGGCAATGTTGGTTCTTTTCAAAAATACCACCTATTTGTAGGTTGCAGTGGGCTTGCCAGAATCTTTAACACGCTTCATTTGCGTTAACGAAAAAGCTAGAATGATATCATGCCTGTCAGTATTTGTAAAGCTACATAATATTGAGGCTGCAGAACCCTCCTGAGAAACAAGTTCGAGATAAATTGACATTAAGAATAGGTGGGAAATCGTCTGTTTTAAAATAATTAATTTTGCTTCAGCCACAAATGGTGAGTGGATTGAAAGCTTCAAACTTTACGTTAACTATAAAACAAAACAGCAGTATAGGAAGAACGGCTTATGTAAAATGGACATAAACTTTTAGAAGCATTACGTAAAAATCGAATGTTCGTGCGCACACGTTTGCAGTGTGTTGATAAGAAATTTGCCCCTCTGGACTGTTTTTAGTAGAATACGGTTTTGCGTGCTTTGCGACTGCAACTGCATGATTATTTCTAACATAAAGATGGCCAAAATTAGCATGAAAACACCAAGTAAAGAACATCTTGAATACTCCTAGCTGATGGTTCACTGCGAAAAAGCGGATTTAACATTTTTAGCTAATAAACTCACACAAATAACACGACTGATACTCGTAAGACTTTTGATGGCATTTCAGGCTGCGTTAAGAAAGTTATACCTAGTACCTTCTGTAGTTGATGATACAAGTCTAAATGAAAAATCAATTTCTCCTTAGTTTTAAATAATCAGAAATGATAAGTTTTGTTTGAATTCTTTCATGCTTGGTTCGCGTTACGATAAACCAGCGAACTTCCTGCAGTTTTAAAAACAACGTTGGATAAACGAAGGATCAATTCTTTTAGTCAAGAATCATGCTCATAAACGATAGATTTGACTTTGCGCATTAAACCCTTCGTCCGTAAGCCCTAAGCCTTATATTAATATCTATCCAATTTTCCTTAGGAGGCCTTATAGTGTCTTCTGGTTTCTAAGTAACCAAGTGGTTAATTCGAGAAGTAGCAGGATTCGGGGGGAAATATTTGATCAGAAAATCGTAATTTGGAATGAGGATGCGCAAATGAACCAGCAAGGAAACCGAATAAGAAAATAATCACCATTTACAAGAATTAAAGCTCTTAAACGTAAGCGATGAAACAAAATCACATTTGATTTGTATTGAATCACTTAGCGAGAATATTTTAATTCCTCCAAACTTTTGACATATTTCAGGGAAGGTGTTACAAAAGAACAGGGCACAGACACTTAAAAAGGTTAAGCTTCCGTTGATCTAACCCTATTTTACTCTAAAAAAACAGAACAAATATCAAATTGGATGTCGTAAGTATGTTGCAGGTCGAAGTAAACAACCCAACGAATAGAGGAAGCTAAGCTTTTGAAAATACCACAGCCATCTCACGGGCTTGCGGAGTACTTTGATGGCAAAAAACGACAAGGCGTGAAGTATAAACTGAGAGAAAAACTGACGGCCCTGATTTGAAACGTGTATGGGGACCCTATCGCAAAGCAGTTGTTAACGTTACGCCGGTTAAAGCCTAACTACTGCGATCTTCCAGGTCAAGTCACTTAGAAGATAGGAGCAGTCTTGGGAAGGCCAGATTAGGAGAAGGTTATATTCTGTAAAGAACAAGTAGGAGAATAGTCAGTAAAAAAGTGGTCGACTCGGCCTGGCGTTGTGTTCGACCATCAGCACCGTGAGAGAGCACTGCAGCCTCGCGTCCGTCTGCAGCCGAGGCGGAAGGCCGAGTATCTCCAATGTCAGTCGCCTAAGACGTTTTTCTGTCTGATGGCCTTGATGGTGATTGGTGAACGCCAAGGACATACACCAGTGTGGGAGTCCCTGTCTCACGCGATGGTTGCCCAGTGTGCGGCAAACAAAGGCAGACAGAGTGCGTAGGAATTTAGCTGGCGTGCGTAGCCACTGCACTTTTGCGGCTTTTGGCAACGAAGCCGGCATGAGTCATCGAGGTAGGCCCCCACAGTACCCCCGGCAAGACGGAAGGGAGGGGTAATGGACGCCGAAGGCAGGATCAATGCCAACCGTAGAGAAAGGAAAGGAAACAAACGAAGGAAGATTGGGAAAAGATGAAGAAGTATGTACGTACCAACGGTAGAGTATGCAGAGTTGGTGTTGCTGGTTAATGAGAGCCAGGTTGTTTAAATGGTTGTGACTGGCATGAGTTTCCGTGCTGTCATGCGTGAGTCGTGTAGGGGATTGGGCATCTCGACTACGCTTGAGAGAGCCATGTCGACTGTGTTGAACTTCGACGACAAATCCATGTGCCATGTCAGTGTTGGTTGCTTTGAGTTGAGGGAAGGGGATGGCGTTGGCAGTAGATGAAGGAGCAGAGTTGCGAAAGGAGTTGAGAAAATGAGCAGTCAAAGCAAGAACACTTCTTCGGGATGGAAAGGAACCAAAGCATGGGTAGACGGGCTGTGAGCAATGGAGCATCTCTCTCTTGCTTCGCGACAGTGTGTCGGTGATGAATTTCTCCTTTTCGTGGTCACATGGATGACACAAGAAAAAATCAGTTGAAGTTGTGGGCTGTTGGATGTTGATTGAGCTCAGATAGATCAGAAGTTGAGGGTTCAAATCACGTCTGGCAGTCACCATTATCGCAAATGAGTTGTTAAGGCTACGCCGGTTAAAGCCTTACTGCTGCGAGCTTTCAGGCCCGGTCCCTTAGGAGATAGGAAAAGTCTTGGGAAGGCCAGAGTAGGAGAAGGTTATATTCGGTAATTTTGTCTGTCTGATGGCCTTGATGGTGATTGGTGAACGCCAAGGACAGACACCAGTGGGGGAGTCCCTGTCTCACGCGATGGTTGCCCAGTGTGCGGCAAACAAAGGCAGACAGAGTGCGTAGGAATTTAGCTGGCGCGCGTAGCCACTGCACTTTCGCGGCTTTTGGCAACGAAGCCGGCATCAGTCAGCGAGGTAGGCTCTCACAAACTATCTTGTTAAGTTGATCTTTTGTTCAATTCCCGATCACAGTAATCGTTAATTTAACGGGATCCCTGATATCAAACTTCACCCATACCATTAAGCGTATGTCGTCTCTCCTAAACGTAGCCTTAGCTCTATCACTAAACCGTCACCGTCACCGTCAACCCGAATATATCCGTGCTTTAACTCTTGCAGCTGTTTCTCCTTAGGCCTGACGCCAAACCTGCGTGAAATTTAATGTAACTTCATCCATAATACACGAGTATGCACCCTACCGCAATACGCATTTTAGAGCAAATAACTGTCAACAGTGCTCCATTTAGGAAGCTTAATAAGTTCAATAGCCTATTTATGGTTGTAATTAAAAATTATGGATTCTATTCCCCTTACAGAAGTTTGTATCTCACAACTTAATTGTGGACCACCAGATTCAGAGTGCAAAAACTGCGTGCACGTAGCCTAATTCATTTAATTTAGCAGTGAAAGGCAGAAGACAGTCAGGCAGATAATTTATATTTTGTATTTGTTGATTTATATTTTTCCAATTTCTGTGAATAACATTTCACTTCACTTTCTTTCTGCTGATACAACCTTCCCAGATCGTGTTCGGTTTTTGCACAATGCAATTTTCTTTGAGCTCAATCGCTTCTATCCGCTAATAATGAACACGCCACCATATATAGATCAAGCAGAAAAGGTTCGCAATCCAGCTAAAATCCCGATTTTGTTTTGACTTATTCTATACCGAAAGTCCTCCGATAATTTAAGTTTGAAGTTTGTTATTCACGTTAATTATTTTACTAGGCTTTGACACAAAACGATTCCATCAATGTCTAAAATTTATAAAGGGACATTATGAGCCGGGACATCACGCAAAAATGTACACTGACATTCGCTTCTATTTAACATAAGCATGATAGGGTCAGTCTGTTTACTTGATGAATCGACATTAATTTGACGGTTAAGTCACAGGTAGTTATTAATCAACTAAGTAATATGCGTTTGTTTTCAATGTGAACAATAAAAGGATTACAATGACGAGTTTCAGAGACAAAGACTAGAAGGAATCCAGCGTATGCGTAAAGACTACATTATTATATTTTAAAGGCAGACAACAACTAGCTCAAAGTAATGCTGGTCATTGTTATCACATGCATAAGAGTCATTTAATTCTAAATTTATAAATGTTGCAAAATCTGTCTCACTTTAACCTTTAATCTGAAATTTATAGTTAACTTTCGGTTGATATATAAGTAAATAAACGCATATCTTCAAGAAAACCTATCACAAGAGGGTCAAGTTAATGAGAAGGATGTTTGCCGGTGCGACCTTCAGGCCTGATTTCTTGTGGGAAGGAGAATAAGTGGGAGGCCCGAGGGGAGGAATAGGTTATTCTATACACAAGAAGTGGAGAATAGAAAGATGGAAGTTGACTAACAGACGACCATGCATCTGCTCTCTAGCGGGACTGCAGTCGTCTCAGTGTCCAAAAGCGGCTTTGTGGGGCAGCCTTGACAGGTGGCTGGTCAACTGGAGTTGGTTCAGCATAGGAGTGCGCGCCTTTTCGTGGCCGCCGCTCGAGGCAAGCGTTCGCGAGAAGTTTGCAGTTGTTCCCGAAGCAAGCCAAGAACTGCAATCACACGACTGTCCGCGCAAAATGTGGTCACTATAAACCCGTTGGAATCCTCTTGCAAACTTTATTAGCTACGTTCTTTAAAAAGCCATAGTTGGTTTTTTCCTTCTACGGATTAATGTAAAGCGCTCCGATCGTCTGTGAGCACAAAATGAACTTCACCGAACATAATTTGCCGGCGTAAATGTTTTCTGGGGTTTTTACAAAGTGCAAATTGCTTTAGATTATAAAACATCACGGGACGATGTCTTTGAAAATTTATTGAAAACGTCTTCAGTCACCATGCTGACCAAGTAGTTTTTTTCGAATTGCAGGAGCAACTCAAGCTGCATGTTAGAAAATTTGGAATTTTCGGCAACCTATACGAGTATACAATCCCCAGCTGCAGGAGCGTCCAGCGGATCATCCTCCCTATATTCTGAGAGTCAAGGACCCTGGGTGCAGCAGAAACCTAAAGTTTCAAACTCAGTCACTGTAAGTACATAACACTAGAAAATTTGTCGAATTAACTCTTAAATAACATACAATACGAATTTTAGAACTCGTTCGGAGGCTATAAATAAAGGCATTGAAACTGCATAACCCGGTGATTTACTATCTATTAGTAAAAAATATGCTACATACAATGCTACCTGGTTTATCGCATTAAATATTGAGCAGCATTTCCAAATGAGGTTTCCATCAGAAGGGGTTGACTAGGTTGGGCTGTAATACGGATTATTTTCCAGCAAAACTGCCACGTACTTTAGTCACACGAGGATTTAGATGTTTTAACACGCTTCTTTCCGGTGTTTTGTGAATCCATGCTTCGCAAAATGAAAATATATGTAGAATATTTATCTAGTTGCGTTCAATACCCTTAAAGATGTTAGTATTGTTTCTTGGAAGCATTCGCGAAAACCTTTTCTTGTAATCCATTAGAAGTAAAATTCACTTTATTTAACTTAAACACGTGGAAATACTTTGGTTAAAGCATAATATTAATCCGAATTGTAGTTACTCTCCTGCTTACGGTTTTCGAACCACAACTGATATATTAAGCCTTTCGATTAATGGCCAATTTATTTAACTTTCTAAGAACAACTCCTATAGAGAGTAAAATTTGCAAGGTGTGTGGACCACTTGTTTACTTCATAAATAGTGTAGCATACTGTATGAATAAACAGTTAACGGTCTTAAATGTTCCGTTGCGCAGACATTTCTTAATCAAACTGTAATATTATTTTATGCAAGAAATTAAAGACGGCGTTGTTTTCTTTGAAAAATGTGTAATAAAAGAGCTTTTTGGTGATCTTTTTATATTAATATATATTGTTAATTTGATATTTTATTGTTTCTGAACTAGCCGAAAAAGCTTCCTCAAAAGTTGGCAATCTTATTTTAATGAATTATCTTCAGAGCACGGTGTATTATAATCGGTCTAACAATTTGCATGATTAATCCATTCAATTGGAAGTGGCTTTCGTTATTTCGATTATCATTTCATAGGATACGCCGGACGTACTCTGTTGACTACAGCTATGCGAAATGTTGCAGAAATCGAAACCTGCCCAGTTTTAGTTATTATGATTGCACAGTTAACATTTTCACGTGTTTTCCGAGCATGAAATAGCCAAGCATATGGTTTTGAATGTTTTCTAATCTCGAAGGTTTAAGTATGGCATACAGATTAGTCAGAGAAATATTAAAATCGAAGATGATGATACTGCTTGACACCTGGAAACAAAACAACTATCAGCTGTCCAAACATTGTTTTCGAAAAATATTTTTGTAAATATGGAACGATTTATATGTCCAGTTAGATGTGTCAGCCTCATTTGGTTTTCTTTACTCGGAAATTAAGCCCGCATACCTTATACAACTGCAGATGTTTGGATTGTTTGGTTCACTAGCATTTGCAATCCTAAAGATAAAGGATCAAGAAAGAAACTAATTTTCCATTACGTTGACATTTAATAAGTGTATTGCTCTGAAAAATATGCCATGAGGCTGCAATTCAATTAATTCTTTTCGCGGAAACCGCAATTACGTTGAGAGACTTGCTCCCAATACTTAATCACTGGTTCAGCTACTGAAAAGTGGTCAGCGGGATTTGAAAAGCAGTCGTGTGGATGTTGAATATGTTTACTCCCCGATATCCTAATTTGTAACCATTCCCCCTTCTCAGGCAAACTTCTGAGTTCCTGGTGTTTAAAAGTAAAGAAAAACACGAAGACAGTTTTGAGTATGTTGTGAGTAATTTGAAATCAAAATTATGTATAGGTTGCGACTTCAGACTTTCATCGAAATATCTTGAAAGCCTTTTACCAATGCGATGAATCTAAGTATATCAATGTACTAGGGAAACAAAAAGCAACAGGGAACTGCGCCTTTGTAATAATATCAAGCTACAAATCATGTAAAACTACTAATCAAAACAGACTGAAGCACACGCCAAGTGAACATTACCACATGAAGAGAGGCACTGACTGAGTCACAAATATAACACTTTACTTTTTGACCGATTACTTACCTTGTCCATTCTGAAACTACTGTTCTAAGACTATGTCCCTGATGACGAATCTGCAACGGATCTCGAAACGTGGGCGAATAAAATTATTGTCCCATCGATCGAGTCGTTTTCTTCTCACTAAAATAGATGTTGCGATTGCACGTAAATTGACAGCCTTCGAGTTAAATTTGCCAAAGTAGGTTTGTGACTTGATTTGACTTTGATTTGCCTCGAAGATGAGTAGATGCTGAAAAGTGCTAGGGGTTTTCAAATAGAAGCAAAACATAAGTGGTGTACTTTGGATACCTTTTTGAATAAAAGGAATTCATAAGTACTGATAAGTTTAGCATATACCGAACACAGCTGCAAAGAAAAACAAGTGTTTCAAGGATTTTTTTGCCGATTCAAGAATATAGAGGTGAATGAGAGAGAGAGGAAGATATAGAATGCGGTAGATGTAAAGCAAGTTCAATAGGCTTGAAAGTTACTTCCCGTGCAAGCCAACGCGCTGCCATAAAGCTTACTAAGGCACGTGGTGAACGTCGTCGAAACTCATGGTTAAATTGTGAGATTCACTATCGTTCAAATCTGGCGCCGAACTACTTTGCGACACTGCCAACCTTCATGGGCTAGTGTAAGGGTTGGCTGTAGCGTGAAGGTCAGGCCTGTGGTTGATAAGTAGATAGGCCTGGACAGGAAGAGGTCTATAAGGTTTTAATTTAGGACTGCAAAGTCAGCCTACTTGAAAAAGGACAGTGAGTGTGTAAATTGATTTTCACTGCCAAATACTGATCACTCTTTTTCATCTTCATAACTGTTGAACCCTCATTGTCACCATTCCCGTGTTGCGTGTCCATCTAGCTATTGCGTTTGTCGGCAGGTTCATAAAATAGCTCATTGCCCCTTGTTAAATGTTCGTAAAAATAAGCACGTGAATTTGTAGTCAGTTCTTTGACAATGCACACCCTGCCGCATGTAGTGCGATAAGTCTTCTCAATACTTGGGCAGTTCTTCAAAACACCAACATATTTTCTGCGCAAAATTAACCTACAGCATACAGTAATTAAAAAATGCAGAATGCATCACTTTTAGTGTAAAATGTAATAAGTTATCTCTTTTAGAGTTAGCTTCTTTTTTTACATTGCGTACTGCTTTAGATTTGGTTTATGTTTTACCGGCTTAGTCATAATACATCGCTGCGCAATTTTTATTAGATCGCAATCCACCATGCTCTTTTTTTGTTCAGCGTTTTAAAGTGCATTCTAGTGACATCAGGATACTATAAATTATGGCACTTTACGCTTACGGCATGCTTTGATTATAGAATGCACGTTCTCAAAAAAGAGAAGAGGACGCTACTTATCCGAAACCAAACCAGGAAACGACGCCAACAAAAGCATCCTCGAAATCACAGCATATGGTTATTACTGTCCAAACTTTGGCTGCTAGAATATTTACCAAACAGGTAAACCGGTTTCACTGGTCGGCGGACATATCGAAAGATCGATCAACTGAAACAGTATACGGCCTGGAAAATTCTGTCGCCGGTAAACGTTTGTCGAGGGTCGCTGAGCCAAAATCTCATGATTCCTCCAGTTCAAAGACAGAAGTTAGCAATTTCAAACGGTCTGCAGGGGCTAAGGCGCCGATGACCCTGCGTGAAATTTTATTTCGTCTGCAGTCAACTAGGGATAAAGAAAAACAAAAACTGGAAAACGTAAAAAGAAAACGAGCACGTAAATCTCTCAAAATGATAAGTTTTATTCTCGGAGCCTATGTTGTTTGTTGGATACCATATCATGTTGTTGTTCTTATCAAGGGAGTTTGTGACAGACCTAATGAGTCATACTCCTGTGTCGATGTCAACCTTTATAATTTTGCATACTATATGTGTTATATGAACTCACCCATAAACCCTTTTTGTTATGCTTTTGCAAATGTTGCATTTAAGCAAGCATTTATTAGAATTTTAAAGGGTGATTTTAAAAGGTATTAATTGTTTTTCCTTTCATGCCATCAAAGTCCCTGAAGCAGTTGTACACATTTGATGCAGATTCATTTTTATTACGTTTTTAATATCATGATGATTTAATTTTGCATTGGTAAATTTGAATAAAACGAAAAAACTGAGTTCAAGGACTTATTTTACTGGGTTTCTTTCGGTAAATATATAATTGCATTTTTCGAATCTCGTATTATTTTTAGACTACCGGCAAGTCAATTCAGAGTCCCTAGAATGAAGTATCACCAGCAATAGAAACTGTCTAACACAGACAGAGTATAGCCAACCCATTAAAACTCACGTCTCTCAAAACCCGTTGCAAATAAAATGAAATCTTATCAAGTTTGGGATGATTCATCATCTTCTCTATCAATGAAATGGTAGGGGCAAGCTTTCTGAAATAAACATGTTCACTTAATATCTGGCCAATACAATGTATTGTTGTGATAGTTGAGCGCGAAGTTGGTCAGCAGCAACTATATGAAGTTTATATTAATGTTTACTCTAAATTTTGATCTTGCAATACCACATCTTGCATTGTTTCCCCCAAAATGTTATTCATATAGCAAGAAAACGGTAATAGGTATCGTTTAGTTCATTCCCTCATATACTATATGCAAATATTCATGTATAGAAAGTGCACAGTCGAAAACATCTCTTAATTACAGAACAAAAATAAGTCATCAATACAACTCATGTGAACTACGACATCATCGTTCATCATGCTATGACGCATGCTATGTCTAGAAAATAGTTTGTTTGCTAACCAGCCAGCCAGTTTATGAAAGTAATTACTGCTGTCACTGCGTCCTTCGCATAGTGAGCCTAGGCTTATTTTCAAACAAGTTACACTTATTGTTTATTTCCCCAGTTAAGCAAAACGGCTAAATTTATGTCTAACTAACAGAAATACTGTTTTGGAAAACGTGAACAAAAACCAATTAAAGTATTATATTTATCACAGGAAATGTAACCATTAAGCATTTTTATCTCTGTGTTTGCTTTTTCAAAAATATCAGGATGGGAATGCCTTCCAAAATATATTGCGAAGCGAATTTGAGATACTTTAGAGTTGCTACCGTCTCTGAAGTACAGTACCTGCTCTAGTTCATGATAACTTAATCAAAATTCTGAAATGTGTTTTCGATTAGAAGGGTTTATTGTGGTAAGGTGGTAACACCGGTAAGCTTTGAGCATAATCTCAAAATATTTCAGACATGACTGAACGTCTGCTTCTTAATGAGCTTCCTCTCAGCAGGTGTCAATATTTTAAAACTGGTGAACATGAATACGGGGTAGCATTAAATATTAACAGAATGCTGGCATGCAAAATTTTGTTCTTGTACATATTTGATGAAATTGTTTCTTTTTTCAATTTTGAGACACAAATAAACTACATTATAGCTAAGCGAAACAATAAAACTCCAAATAATTTTAAACTCGAAAGGCATTTGCAGTTACACTTAGGCTTTCCAACCCGTGTTACATATGGCTTAATTTGAAGGAAAATCAAACTATTGACGAAGCGGTATGTAGGACCTAAGCATCTTTAAACATGGTGTATAGTTCGCAATTGGCAGTAATAAACAGTCAAATGCGATGCATACCTAATATTAATTTCCCATCTTAGAAATTTCGTAATTGCAAATATTTATGAACTGAGTGGAGTGTTGTGAAGAACTGTTTGGTAATTGATCAACGCGCCTATACAATTACACCATTGGGGAAAATCGAAGGGTTGGATAGAGTTTATAAATATCCCATAATTATGAATAATCTTTCTCGCGTTGCCCGTATGGTGAAGTCGGCATGTAGTGGTCATTGGGCTGGGAAAGGGGCAAAAGGAAAGGTTGTTAGTAGTGGGTAAGGGTCAAGTACGTGAAGTGAAAATCATTGTCAAGTGCGCAAAGTGAACAACTGTCACCAGAGGATGGAGTCAAAATAGGATCGCTCCCTGGTGTTGGCGTTGCGCATGGAAGAGAGCGTCTGTATTAGCAGCTTCAGACAGCACAGCTTTAGCTTCACTAGCCGCGTAGTCACTGTCTCGGCTTTTGCTTGCATGCGTTGGTGTAGGCTCTTACGGAAATCAGCTTATGTTCGGAAGGTAGCCAGAAAGGTTTCGTTCAAATCGACGCGGTGATTCGCGACAACTGGTTGTGAGAAAATGGAAGTTAAATCGATTTTTTTACCTTTACTCGGCCGAGTCGCTAGGTTTTTAAACACGCTCTTTTCCAGATAAAACGAAAATTTTTATTACATGGCTACAAGAATAAAAATAAAAAGATATATAAATGTGAAATCAGGCATCCCGAGAAATGTAATTTGATGGAGAAATTCTTCGGGAAACGGTAACAAACTTTATTCGTAAAGTTTCGACGCAAGCACGCTAGGTCGTCTTCAAACGTGTCAAAAAATCCATAATGCTGTGTCAGCTGTGGTCATTAGCCTGCTTTTGTGGTTGGTCTTTTTTCCAGGCCTTTTTAGGTTGGTGTATATTGGATCCAATTCAACGTGCCTGTTGATGCAGGATTCGTCGGAATTCATAGCCTAGCCCAGCAAGTAGTGAGGCATACACTGTACCTGATCGTTTGCAATATTAAAACCACCTTCGACGTGTAACAATTACTTACACATCGATGTCCATAAAAGTTAGCCAATTTGTAGCTTAATTCAAACTGTATGCACTGTAACAATTAAACGCAGTTCACTACCATAAGGCACTTATAAAAGACCGCATATCGCTTAAAAATCTAAGAAAACATCTTAAAAGGAATTTTTTACGGTGAAAATGCAACTTCTAACAGATGCAATTAAACTATACACCGTCGGATGCATTGGTTGGTTTTGTGTCTCGGTAGACCTTATTAAAGAATCGTCCTCTTCGTGAATTAAATTATCACCTTTTTCGCACGCTTCATGACCATAAGTTCTTTTAGCAGACGTATGCTGCTTAAAACTACTTTCTTACTAAATTTTTTTGGTAAGGATGACATGTATGGCCCCCTTAACCAGAAACCAGAACAGGAACTGCCCATAGTGCATAAATTTGTGCGCTATTTTCTAGGGAAAAGTTTAATTTTGGTTACGATTGGAGTTTTATCACATGTTTTTAGTTTCAGGTAAACGACAACATCAAGTTCAGTTAAGATTCAATTTAGGGTTAAGGTTACGATTAGTTTTAATTGTAGTGTCTGAAAACAATAGAGCTGATTTCTGTTGGGTCTGCTATTGTGTTACACTGGCTTTAGTTTACCGCGTTAACATCAGCACAATTGTAGTAAAATAGCACTAAACCATGCCTGGTATTTAGTGGGAATGTAAGTGGAATGATAGTAATACTGAATTATTTTTTATACTGGTATTAGCTAAAAGCTGGTTACAGTGTTGTTGGTGTGGTACATTATTCAGTAGTGGTGTGCCTGTTAACGGTTTACAAATATCATGTGGATATTTCGCTAAAGTTGATATAATCCACCTGAGCTATTCATATACGCTTTTTCACATCACAAAACCCTCAGTTCGAAGAATTGTTTCCACGTTAGCTTACTAAAGATCTTAGTATACCTTCCCATCATCACAAGCGTCTTCGCGGACTGTGAATCAGCGAATTCGGTACCTCATTATGTGAGAACTATGATTTCGTTAATTTCACTTCAAATTACCAGAACATTTATACTCTCTGTACCTTCTCCGGTAACGTTTAAACTAAATATCAAACGGCTTTTATTAAAGACC
Source organism: Ligula intestinalis (assembly GCA_036362985.1). Classification (NCBI taxonomy): domain Eukaryota; kingdom Metazoa; phylum Platyhelminthes; class Cestoda; order Diphyllobothriidea; family Diphyllobothriidae; genus Ligula; species Ligula intestinalis. Next base: position 47,559,395 of record JAYGXS010000001.1, read on the forward strand.
AAATTCATGCCTCACAACCAGTCGACCATCATCAGTCAGGCCACCTAAAGGGAAATACTAGCTATTTGCGCATCAAAGCAGATGCTTTACTCATCGCCAATAGAAGTGAATATGTGAGTTCCAGGAAACGGTCCAGGAGAAGGAGATACGACCATTGGAGCAAGAGTTTTATTTTCCTGACGTTTCGGATTCCGTCAGGAAACCTTAATCCTAGGAAATGGTAGGTTATGCTGAGTCATGTGCGGATAGGGGTGAAAAATTCATAGATTGCATGGTATTTTTAGTTCATAGCGATTGTCCGCGTGCGTACTATAACTATTGACTCCTGTAGCCACCGCCTGCGTCTTAATTGGTGCGGTAACGGTTTTAAACTTCAAGCTTGACTCATTAATTGCCTTTGAGAGGGACTCCAACCTACGGACTGGCAATGTGGCTGTTCCGCCGGCTCAAATTCTTAGCCGTTAATTCAAAAACAACACTCAGGTTGCCAACACAATTATTGGAGAAACTTAGAGGAGTACACCTCCTCCCTAACGATATCATGGTATCCTTTGAGGTCAGGTCCCTTTTACTTCTGTTCCACAGGATCTGACAGATGGGACTATCCCAGTACTCCTACGAGAAAAACACGATGAAACAGAGAATGGCCTCGGGCACGCCCAAATCCTCCAACTCCTAAAGTTCTGTCACAAGGCGTTATCTAACTTCAACGGAGCTATCCACAAACAAGTGAAGGGCACGCCCATGTGTTCGCCTATTTCTGGTCTCATAGCAGATGTGGTCCTGCAACGGTTGGAGTTCCTGGTTTTCTCACACCACAGACCGAAATCCTGGGCTGTTTATGCAGACGACACCTTCGTCGTTATTGAGCAAGATCAAGGGCTGACATTCAAGTAATATCTAACTGCCGTCCGCCCGGACATTCAATTTATGACGGGGAAAGAAGAAAACAACCAGCCGACCTTCCAGGATGTCCTCGTTTGTCGCAAACATGGTGGTGGCCTAAAAACTAAAGTGTTAAGGAAAGCAACCAACACTATGCAAGTCCTGAACTACAACACCGACCACCCAATATGTCACAAAAGTAGCTGCGAATGAGCGCTTAACCTGCGCATTGAGACGCATTGCAGCGAACTGGAAGACAAATTTGCTAATTTACCTCTTCAATGGGTACTGAGAGCGAATGGTTACCAGCGCAATTTCATTAACCAATGCTTACGCAAAAGAGACAAAAAGCCACACCTAACGGGCCCTAAAGTTTGGCAAACTCATCCATACGTGAAGAATTTATCGAAAGCGGTCAGCCGTCTACTCACCCCACTTGGAGTTGGAGTTGTGCACCAGCCAGAAGCAACCATCTATTGTCGGGTCATAAGTTCGAAAGACCCATTGTCACGGCAGGAAAGGGCTGGAGTTGTTTACCACATCTGGTTCATTTGTCGACAAAGAAACTACGTCAGAGAAACCGAGAGATTACTCCGGACGCGAATGGATGAGCATGCCATGGTGGTGAGGAGAAAATACGCCAAGTCCCAGGTTGAAGTTCACTCGACGTGACCCGACCATATTTTCAAGTTTGGCGAGGCTAAATCCTCGCAAGAGGTCACAACTGCGTGAGCCGTGAGCTGCTGGAGTCATGGTTCTCAGGCCCACAGTCCATCAACTGGTTCAACGATTTGGCGTTCCCAAACGGTGTACTGCGAAGTTTCCTGACCAAGAGATTCAGTCATATGGGAAGGGCCGGGCGTCGCAACAACTCTAACAACAGCGGACATAGTTTTCGCGCAATTATAAGGTCCGCATCCGACGTTGATAAGGCAATTGTGGCAATTAATGAGTTAAAACGAAGTGTCAGGCCAGTACCACCCCAATTAAAACCCAAGCAGTGGCTACTGATGGCTACGCACGGAGATGGTCATAATGCACTTTATATACCATGCAACCTGCGCATGTTTCTACTCTATCTGTGCATGTTTATGACTTTGCTACCAGCCTTCACACTACAAAGAATTCCGCCAAAAGCAGAAGGAGGTTAGATCAAACATTCTAAAAGCGCCGAAAGACTACGAAGCAAAAATTTTCGAGCGGGCCGTAACGAAGCCAAAGGTGCTCTACAGCAGGCTAAAAAACAAAGACACAGTAACAGTACTAACAGGTTACAAAATTGAGGAGATTATAGACAATCTCGAAAAAGCAGAACACCTTAGCAAGCTTTTTGCATCTGTTTTCACTAAGAAATTGCATTTTTATTCGACAGACTTCCATGCAGAGAGTAATGGCAGAATCATGCAGGATCTCCGTTTCACAGAAAAAGATTTAAGGAATGAATATCTTGCACTTAATGAAGCTAAGTCTTGGGTTTCAGACAAAATACCAGCAAAGGTACTGCAAGAGCTGGCTTCGGAACTTTCCAGACCACTTACGCACATTTTTCAGTTGTCCTTTGATCAAGGCCTCCTCCCTACCAATTGTAAAATTGCGTACATATACCCTATTCACAAGGGTTGATCCGGAACCAGCGCGAACAACTATTGACCAGTGAGCATAACTTGCATCTCCTGTAACGTTATGGAAAGGATAATCAAAAAGGCCACATTGAAGTTCTTCGAAGAAAAAGACTTCTTTGATGGTGCCCAACACGGGTTTCGGGGAAACCACTCCTGCCTGACCTATGTGCTTTATTCTATGGAGCAGTGGTCCAAGTCATTAGACGAAAATACCCCCGTAGATGTTGTTTACATAGACTTTAAAAAAGCCTTCGATAATGTCCCTCACCAACGGCTTCTCTACAAGGTTGGTGAATCAGGGATAAGGGGCAAGTTACTAAATTAGGTAAGAGATTTTCCCATAGGCCGATCACTGTCCATGTGCATCGGAAACGCAAAATCCTCTTCAGTGCCAGTTGCGAGTGAAGCGCCTTAGAACTCCGTTCTTGGGCCACTAATGTTCCTAATCTACGTCAACGGCTGTAGGCATGGACTGGTCAGTAATGGAGTCTTGTTTGCAAATGATATTAAGACATGGCAATCTATCAGAAACGCTTAGTACGAACAAACTCTGCAAGTAGGACATGACCGCCTAGATGAATGGTCCAAAAATGGTTAATGCGGTTTAAATTTGAAAAGTGTATCACATAGCGGCTCAAGACGAAGAAAGTGAGCGCGACGGATGACTCACAAAACTACGTACTCGATGGAAGGTGCCTGTCGAACTTCAATGAGCAAAAAGATCTGGGTATGGTTATTGTGCCATCCCTTAAGCCGTCTTTACAGTGTGCTAGGGCTGCCAAGAGGGCAAACAGTGTTCTATTTGCCATGGACAAAAACTATTGGGCAAAATCTATGAAACATTCATTCGCTCACATTTGGAGTATGGCGTTTATGCGTGGCGACCATGGATGTACAAAGATAACCAGATGCTGGAAAAAAATCAGCGAAAGGCAACGAAAATTGTGAAGGGCCAAAAGTATTTATCTTACGAATGTAGACTAGAAGCTTTTAAAATTTTTTTCCTTGCGTATAGACAAATCCGCGGTGACCTCATGCAAACCTACCACCTCATGAGGAATCGGGAGTGTGCCCTGAAGTTTGATGACTAATTCGCTTTCGCCACTTCAACCAATCTCCGTAGGAATTCCCTCAAACTGCGGGGAATCCTATCCCAATAAGCCGATGAGGCTCACTTCGCTGAAAATCCTTCCCTTAATGTTGCGAATCTCTTTTCGCGTACAGTAAAAGCGCAGAGGAAAACGCAACACCCCATACTTCAAGATGCTTTAAGAAACCCCATAGCTGACGCTAAGTTGACCACCGATAGCTTCAATGCGTTCCTATCCAAAACGTTTAGTGAAAGCTCGTTCGCTGCACCTCCGGTTATCCGGGCTTGGACGGGTGCCATACTCGAAACCATAAGTTTTACTGTCTGGGATGTGACTGTAGCCATTCGTCGTTATCGTCAATCCTATAGTCCAGGACTAGATGGCGTCCCAGTTAGCCTTCTAAAAGCTGAAGCGAATGATATCTTTCCGTCCATTCTTTGTAAGGTATTTAATCTTGCTCTTGAGAGTGAAACCTCTCCTTCGTTGTGGAAGGAATCGCACATAATGCCTATTCGCAAGCATGGCCGATCGACATCATTCGACAACTTTAGGCCAATAAATACACTTCACGCAGCCTCGAACATCTTGGAGACCTTAATCAAAGAAAAGATGATGCGTCACTTAACAGAGAACACACTGCTCAATACAGCTCAACATGGCTTTATCGAGAAACGATCTTGTGACACCTGTCAGCTCTCTTTCTTTGATTATGTGCTGCAATCTAGAGACAGCGGTTTTGCCACTTATAGCGTCTATTTTGATTTTACTAAGGCCTTTGATCGGGTCGATCATAACCTCCTCCTTCTGAAACTAGCCTCCTTCGGCATAGGTAGCAAGCCACTGAACTTCATAGCTTCCTATTTGGGTGCTCGCACACAACGAGTAAAAATTTATAATGTTATCTCCAACCCCACGCATGTGAGGAGTGGAGTTATACAGGGTAGTGTACTGGGTCCGCTCCTATTTTGCGTGTTTGTCAACGACGTTTCAGATTGTTTTCAGTATGGCAGACCCTTCATGTACGCTGATGATTTAAAAGTCGCTTATCGATATAAACCGGCAGATCGCAACATCGTGCTCGAGCTGATAAAAAAGGATCTTCAGGCCTTCGCCCAGTGGTGTTGCACATGGCACCTCACCCTTTCATGGCACAAATGTTCCGTTATGGTTGTTGGCGACGATCATCAACCGGAATTAAGCATTGACGGCCACGAATTAAATGTCCCAGGAGTTATCGAGGATTTGGGCATATCCAACTCTAATAGTCTCAATTTGTCAGAGCACTGTGCCCTGATAGTCTCGAAAGCACGCCGAACCACCGGATTTATCCTTAGAAATTTTAAGACTATCAAGGTTAGAACTAGCCTTTATAATATGTACGTGAGACCTAGTCTTGAATACTGCTCGCCTCTGTTCAGTCTTCTGCGCACTAGTGAACGGAAGAAAATAGAATCGGTGCAGCACTTCTTCACTAGAAGAGTTTTCACTACAGAACACCGTAACTTAACCTACCAAGAAAGGTGCGAACTTATAGAGCTGGATCCTCTATGGCTTCGTCGATTGCAGAAGGGTCTTTTTTTACTGTTTAAACTTTTGAATAATCAAACCTTTAATCCCCTTAGTACAATAAGGCAGCTTGAGCACTCTCAACGCGCCAGTCATCGAGACGTATTTTTATTTCTTCCTATGGCACGTACAGTTAAGTACCGGCAATTCTTTTCAGTAAACGCCATATCAATCTGGAATAAGCTGCCCAAAAGTATTAAAACCCAGCAAAACTACCCTATGTTTAAGAGAGCTATAACTAGTTTTCTACATTCAGGACAACTTTCACGAATTTTGGGTGCTGCCTCGGTGGAATCTCTCTTTTAGTCTGATGGCGTTCGTGGACTTTGAAACCCGCCAGGCTTCATGCTGAAGATAATGCTGCTGAAGCAGCAGCCCGCAGTCTGCTAACCCTTCAGCCGATAGCGCGCAACTTTTGCCGACAACCATTGAAGGAAGACTGAGAACACTGTCTTCTTGTGCCAACCCTCTCCGTCTCGAACTAATGTCCTTAAACGATATGAAAAATTTCTCCTGCTGATGAGTCAACTCAGCTTAAAACTGTACATTTATTCCGTTTGTATCATACCTTTGAAGACAGGTTTTTTTCACTTGAAAAAAACTCCCTATCTCGCCCAGTATTGACAAAACAAAAAACCTGAAAGAAAACCAATACGAGCTGCAACATAGGGAGTTTGTTTTAGGTTTTTTCCGGTCTTCGAGGTGTTGGAAGGCGCCCAAGAGGTGCATTACCAACTCCTTACAATTGCCTGTAAACTGGCATAATAAACATATTATAATAAGAGGTCCGCAAGCAGTCGTTCTCACAACGAGTAATCGATGCCTACAACGGACTGCTCGAGGATGTTGTAATGGCGAACTGCACAGATGTGTTTCGACGGAAACTGGATGAACAGCTACTTAACAGTTACCTTTCATATGTACAAGGAAGCAGAAATATTAAACGCCTCGGAAATACCTAGCGATAAAAATTAACATTTTTATATGCTACTGACTATGTTACAGTAACACATTTTATGTTGGATATATTATGTACAAAAGAAACTATTCTGACTGCTCACACACATTAAAATTTGTGCATGTATATATGTTACTCACTGTTTATAGTGATATATTTTATGCTGGATATTTCATGCATACTGTTTTAAATAGGATCTTCAAAGCCACTGCCTACTACCCTTAATATACTGAACCATACTGAACTATTACCTAGGATAAAGGATTCCCAACGGAGTTCAAAACGTCAGGAAAATAAAACTCTTCTTCCAGTGGTTACATTTTTTTTATTCTGAGCTTATCTTATTGCTTCTACGTTACTCAGAGTTCACATTTCAGAGTACCGCTCTTCGGTATTTGTAGCTGAGTGTGTCCACTGTTCACCGTAATATCTAGTGTTTGATACTTTCAGTATGCAAAAACGCAGTTATAAAAATAATCGGTTCCGCAAATGAAGGTTATTGAATATATGTAGACTATAGATTATGTCCCCTGGGCGATGTAATTGTGCTCAGAATTTGTGTTTTTGCATTCAAAAAATCAACGAACAAGGAGCAATGGTCAAGTATCAATTATCGTCCTCATCAATGCATTCGCATTATTTAATACCTGTTAATATTTTACAGTTATTAGTCAGGCCACCTCCGTGAACATCAAGAAGACCTCTATGCTTAATTGTATGATTCGATTCAGCTTTCTTTTAAATGACTCAAATTCCAAATGCTTTTATTGCTTTACACAGGCGAATCCTATTTGTTGCTCGAAGCCCTACTTATCTGGAATTAGAGTTCGCCTTTTGTAATACAATAGTTTGAAATCATTTCTGTTGGCCAACAATGTACAACATAATGTAGGCCAAATTTTGCAACTGCCAATTTTAAGCATTTTATGCATCAGGTTTTCACTAGTAAAAACAGGGCACGCACAGCTAATTGAAGACACAGGTACGTTGTTCGAAAAGAACTGCCTTAAAAGCCCCATATGAGGATTCTAGACGTCACTCTACAGTATGATATTAAGCTGCTAGCCATTTGCATTTGTGACTACTTTAGCAATCACCATTTCATAACAAAGGACTTCCCGGATAAAAAACATTTGGGAAAGCCCCCGTGATATAGTGTGTATTTTTGTTAGTGACAATAAAAAACTATAAAGCCTTCCTTAAGAACTCTTCAGTATTAATAAATCGATAATTTACTTATTCAAAATACCACAAAGTAGGTCGATTTTTTAAACAATTTCAATCGTTCAAAATGCTGAAAACTGCTGAAAATGCTAACGGAATCTCTGCATGTAATACGTTTTGCATGGACATAAAATCTGTTCCAGCGCTAATGCTACATGCGTACGCGACATATCTATGCCCGCAAGCACAGACATATTCAAGACAGGAGGGTATATTTTGGGGTTGTATATAAAAACAGGTATAAGTCATAAGTAGTTCACTTCCAAGTTAAAGGACAACGAAAATAATCCTAGAAAAAACTTTTTGTGACCAGACAATGACTGGTTAAAGGTAACCTGATGCATGAACCGTTCCAATGCTTTGGTCGATCAGTCGATAATGAACACCTTCATTTCCCAATATCCCTTTACTCTACGACATGTGAACAGTTAGTTCATTTACCAGATAATAAAATCGCAGTTGAAACACGATTAAATTTCTCCTCACAGAATAACATCAATATTTTAATTAAACCGCGAATTTAAATTCTTGTTAAAAATAATTGGATAAACTTGAGGAAAAGGGTCATAAATTAATTGAATAAGACAGATAAATTTAAGGAAAAGTTAACACATTTAAGTTGGACAGAATTAAAATGCAAAATTTGGTCACGATAATAATACCAGAACCAAAGTATTTCCCTGCCACTGCACTCCTTTGCTTTGAAACACTGTTATTGTGCTGCAAAGAGATATACAGCTTTAGGTATTTTATGAGTTTTCTTCTCAGTCACTGAGTGGCCAAGCACTCGCTTATGTGAGGCGATGAGTAGCAATGGAGCTAAGACTGACGGATGAGATTTGAAGTTCCATATGCATTTTCTTTTGTCAAGATCTATATGTTTTGTTTTTTGCTATCTAAGATAAATCATTTCAAAAAAATTAGTATACTGGCACGATGCTCCATTTTTTTGGCAGCGCAGACAAATAAAAGTTTTTCACTTGATGCCTCAAAGTTTCTTTGAATTCAGGCTTTCATTTTAGCCTCCAATGTAATTAAATTGATACTCCGTGGCCTAAGCGGCTGTAAACTTTTTCCGCTGCATTATGGCTTTGATATAAGCAGGAGTTTTAAGGAATATATTGAAGAGTTTTACTCAACAAACTACATACTCTTGAGCAATTTTAAATTTATTTTTAGTTTTTTGGTATGTGAAAAAAAACATAGTGTTAATTGAAACAGAAGAAGGCTGGGAATGAGCTTGCTTCAAAAAAGTTGCTATTTGCATGTTAAAAGTCTCGGAAATACCTTGAATTTTCCACAAGCATCCGTCTAAGCTACATTTAAGCATTCATGCAAAAGTAAATGTTCACTAATTCTTATTTTTTTGGGCCAAAATCAACGCCGCATGATTCCTACTCTTGTATAGTGCTTTAAAGTGCATTCGGTTACGTCCTTAAATGACATTTACTGCGTACCCATAAAAGTAAATAAAAATAAGTTTTGAATTGCTAATAGAAATGGCCATTATGGAACATGCAGTTACTTTGTCAAAACATGTCTGCATCCCTTTGCGAAAAGTTGGCACACTAACAACGTGAATGTTTCTGATTAAAAAATGTATTTTGCTTAATAGTTTATTTTCAACTTAATTTTTCAACGAAGATATACGTTGATCTAGGAAATGGTCAATTAAAAGACAACTCTAGACGCAGAATAACAAGTCAATTTAAAAAGTTAACACTGGAAACCGTACTTAAAGATTGCCGATATTTAAAATCATTTGCGTTAGACACAGAGTTTAGTTTATAGGCGTGTCCTTTAGTTAGGAGTCTTAGTGATCCTTGAGACCGTAGTCGGTCTTTATTGTGTTCCACCGATTGTGTCCATTGTCGTCCTAAATAATGAACGAATTATCACACATTTTAATCAAGCTGTTTGATTGCTCTTTCAAGTGAAACCATAAAGTTAACCTGTGTGATACGCTGAATGGAAACTTGAGTTAAAAATTATATCCTTAAATCCAAAGCAACAAAATGCTCCAGCACTGTTCGCGATCTTGCATATGGGTGAGCAATTTCGCAATCGGGCCAAAAATATTATCCAAACATGCTTAAACTCCTTAAAACTTAAGTGTTCCCGGTAGTCATCTGTTGGATTCTAAATCGATTGCTTAGAAAACCCTGCCTGGGCTGTCAGTTTACTGTATCAGTATTGGTGGACTTCACACGTTGCCACAGACTGGGCCGGTAAATTGACCCAAGTATGTTTAAACTCATGACTCCCGGAGGCAGCCGCGTAGCTCAGTTAGCGTTGGCTATTCTAAATCCTCCCCATTGCTAGCATGAGTTCGAATCCCACCGAAGCTGCCGTGCTTTTCACAACTAGATCACAAGGAGTAAGAATATATTTATCGGCATAATTTGAAGACATATAAAGCTATGCATACTTTATACTGTAAGAAGAAGAGGCGAGCTCGCAAATAACATGTAAAATTGCTTAACGTTTCGAAAGCCTACAGGCTTGCATCGTCGGAGGTAGGTTTGGAACGCCTCTCGCAGGATTCATCGGCGTTAAACGGGCATTTCGTCGGCTCTTCGTCTATTGGCGTATGGTCCTTTTCGGGGACAGGGGTGAATCTCGATCGTTGTCCTGCTGACTAGTGTTTCTCATCCTTGCTTCGTCGGAGAGGGAGGGAGATGTTAGCATACCAACGGTTATTGCTTGTATTTTCATTGAGCGCGTTAGTTGTGCAAGTCCCGCATGTCTTGGTTGCGTCCCGCGTTTGCATCCACCTGTGTTAGTCTCGCCGGTGATTGCTGTGCCGATTCGAGAGTCTTTATTCCTAATGGAATGTTGAACTACCCCATTAGTGTTTATGCACCGACCCCTGTCATGTTCGCCTGTATACAAGCCCGACCGGAGGTCTTGTTGGCTCACATTCTCCACGGTGTCGTTTACGGCCGCACGCACGCCTGTATTCTGGCCCGGTGTGGGGTTGCTGGTCATTGCGACCCGTCTGCCTTCTTGTCGGTGATTCTGTTGATAAAGCCGCACGCGCAAGGCTTGGTAAGCCGCAGGGAAAATCGTACAGCCGTTGATAGAATTTGGTACGGTGTGCCATTCTTCAAGTGTTTCTTTAGCTGTTTATACTATAAATATGAATTGAAAAAGCTTTGATTAGTTAACATTGTTCTCGCACGTGGACGAAAAACAGTTGACTCTATAAGAAAATCTACTTCTAAATGCATTTTATATTTAGCGTGCAACAAATGAGCATTGCACTTCCACAAATTTTCACGACAATCGACATTGTTTTCTTTTTCTAGTTAACTCAGTACCTAAAATTATATCTTTGATTTCACCTGACGCGCAAGTCCTAGCGAGGTGTAATTATTATTATTTATTCTTAAACAGGAATCTTAAATATGTGTGAATTACATTTAGTGCATTATATGCATAAGGCAAATTTCTAATTAATTTGAAGACAAGAAAGAATAACACTTAACTTCCAAGGATTACTGATAACTTCTTTAAGGACGACTATAAAAATCCATGTATACTGCATGCACTTAAATCCTCCAATAGAACATAATGTAAATAAATTTCTTTCACCTGTCTCGTTCATAAAGGAACTCTTATCATCTCAACCGTTCCCCTTCTTAATCATAGATTCATCTATATGTGCCAGACGTTCGGTCGCTTTTCTGATTCCTTTTATTGCTGAGCACCCACGCCAGAGTTCAAGCCTACAATCTGATGCAAACCAATTTCCTCTGAAGACAAATGATCAGTTGGTGTGCATGAAGTCATCCCGTTGTTTAGAAAGTGCCTTTTGGAAAATTTGATTATTTCAAACTCAACCGTATTACTATAAAAATACGAATTCCTGCATCGGTTGTTTTGTATCTGTGTTACACAAAACCGATGAACTTAGCGGAATTTATTCTCAACTGACCTCGGCAAGCACTTTGACCACAAATCAAACCTATAGCTAAGTGTATCATATAGGAAGAAATTTCTAACAGAATTAACTACATCAGCATTCAATTTAATTTGTCCTTAGCATATTTCAGACATCCGTGTGTTCATGACACGTAACATAGCCGTCTCATGTGCAATTATTCAAACGCCAAGGTACTTAACGAAGATGCATTTCACTCAGCGACTGCATTAGCGCGAAAATCTTTGTCGTAATGCATTTACAAATCTTCGTTTGTTTGGAAGTACCTATTTGTATGAGCTGGTGACCTATACATCCATGACTAGCAAAAAAGAAGTTTTTGGAATTTCACTTTTCACGGTCATAAACAGTGCAATCTTTCCTTGGAAAAATGTTTGTTTTATCTTACCCACATGGTCCGACATTTAGTTTCTCCAGTCAAAAAAAAGTGTGTACGTAAAAGCGTTCTAACCGAAAAGTCTTTCAAATAACTCCCTTATTCATATGTTTTGCCAAACAGAAGGCTAGCAATGTGCACTTGCAATCGTGTCAGTATGCAACCAAATTCAAGGCTCATTCATTTGTGGTATCCTCCGAGAATCTGACCACACCATTTTTGTGTAATCTGTGCAGGCTATACTTTAAAAGAGGTTTTACTTAATGCTTGCTCTCTAACAGCAATTGGCGTTACCCCTTAGTCGAATAATAATGATCACACAGTGTATTAAAAGTTCACTATTGATATTTTTTGGCACATAAACCCCCGCTTTCTTAGTAGAACGGCATATTTCGTGTTTAAATAAGCTACCGGCCCCTGGATACAATAAGCAGGATATCACGCAATTTAAATTTTAATCAACTTTTCGAAACTATGTTTAGTTTTTTACCCCACAAAAAGTTCATACCGGCTACTTTTCCCATGAAAAAATCTAGCTTCTCGTAGATTATTAAAACATGTATGCAATACTCTGAAAATTGAAAACATGGCAACTCAGTACTGGAATTTTCTGATAAAGATTTATTTAAAAAAAAGACAGTAAAGAATCAAAAGAGTATATACAATAAATTCAATGTTAAGAATTAGTTTTGTACGAAATGATTCCAGTGGGCCAAACTTTCTGGCCATTCTTAGGAACTAAGAAAGATATATCCAGTCATAATACTGAATTTTTCGGTATGCCAAAGACGATCATTTATGTAAAAAGATGAAATGGCCGTTAATTAAAAGATTTTACGTCAAATTAAACTTGCTGCTTCAATTTGCCGACCTAAGTTTGAAATCATAATTGTCTAAAATCTCATCATATAGTTTCCAATGGTTTCCCAAATTATGCATTTCGCTATAGTTCACCCAGCCAAAACTCTTTGGTAAAAGATTGCTCAGCTTCTGCTATAAAATAGGCGGGATGCTACTTTCAACCACAATCGAAAAATGCAATCAAAGTTTTTCCCAAAATGCAAAATGTCCAGAATCACGTAGATTGTAGAAAGTAGCAATTGCCGAAATAATCGACAAAAATTTAGCGGAATTAATTTTGAACCCATTTAAGCTAAACATCTAAGGGATTTTTAAAAACATTCTGGGTGAGATATTTTGACATTGGATCATAATAAGTCTTATAAATGCACTTATTCTTAGTCAGGCCAAAGTGTGTTGAATCGAATGCATGTGATGTAAGAAAATGTTTAGCAAAATATAACAGCTCCGCAAACAATGACAGCTTAGGTCATTGTGTTCAGTTCGAAAAAATGTTCATCAATAAATTGCATATTATGACCCAAATTCCAGAAGGCTTATAATAAGACCAATATAGTTTGAAAAAAGACAATGATTAAGGATCCAGTATTGCGAGGTTTCTTTATTTAATGGTCCACTGTGCATTAAACGTTACATTGCTACCTTAAGAAAGTTGTCAACAACTAATTATAAAGTAGTCCTTCATAACAAAGACCGTCTTATCACGTGAAAATTTAGAATTAAGACGTTTTTATTTCATCATACTAAACTGCAGTCTTATTAACAGAATACTCTCTTGCATAAAGTCCAGCTTAAGCTCTTGTACGTGAACACTAAATGTATCGATGATCGAAAAGTACTTTATGATACTACCTGTTTCTTAAAATAGGTTATTACATGAAGGGCTAGACCGAAGTGGAAAACACGGAGCTATAAGCCAGTTCGAGCTTGGTTTTTCATCCTTTATTTCAAGCACAAATGATAAATGAAAAAGTACAGTTTTACAGTACAAAGAACCTAAACACGCTTCTTCCACAAATGAAGCGGTAAGGGCAGTTCTATGAGCAAAATAGTTTCCGTTCTTTGTTTTTGAATGGCTGAATTTAACTGAATGACCTGTTGAAGTCTAAGCCATTAACCCGTAGTTTTCACCCGTCAAACCCTGTCCAAACGCTGGGATAAACAGTTGGAAATTTTACAGGTCACTGAGTCTTCTCAATTAACGGGAACTATTTTGCTCATCTCACTCTTTGACTACTTGATCTACGCAAGCAACCTATCCAAGCTATCTGTACGGTGAAACCATGCAGATTTATTAATCAATTATGCCTAAAATAATTGCTCAACGACCTGCAGGACTCGGTCTGATTATCTTACCGAAAGTGTTCTGGCGGGGTCCACCGGACAATATTGTATTTATTTATCTATTAAAATAATACCTGTCATTTCTAGGCGCTGCTGAAAGACAAACAAACAGTGATTTTTTCGTCGACGTAAGGTTAGTTTTTTAGAGGAGATACACAAGATTGCCTTCCCAACTAAGGTAATTTTTTTCGTAATTCACTATTAGAGCACCAAGCGTACTAAAACAGTATCGACCTAGATCAACTGTTCCGCATCAATGGCTTCATCCTTTTTTATAAAGTAGAATGTCCTTATTGATCTCAAGCTGATAAAAGTCCACAGACATTTCAAACTTTCAAGATTTGTTGTTAACTATGTTTAAAACAGAATGAATTATATACCTTTAAATAACTGATTTACATAATCGACAGTTTGAGGAAGGTGTTCTGGTAAGTTTGACGCAGCTATACGTATCCCAGCTATTACATGTGACCTTGGGCCCAATGACGGTTAAGGCAATCATGGGAACCAGAGATTTATTTTTCCGACGTTTTGGAATCAAAGGTGGTGCATGCACTTTTTGAGCTAGGTACGCCGAGGACCACAAAGTCGCCTGTTTACACTGCGCTGCGGGTTCGGTGATTGGTCTCATGAGTACGTAGGCTCGCCCCATCAGGCGGGGGGCGGCTTCAGGGTGAAAGGAGCCGTTGATCGTGTTCACACTGTCCATTGTATATGCTTGCCCAGTATGTATCCCGCCGTCATGCCGCGTTCACACCTTCCCACAGATGTGTGAACAGTGGTTGCCACGTTCTAACTGATCTATGTTGAGGAAATGGGCAGGCGATTGTAGACCGAAATGGCAGAAAAGAAATAAACATCTCCCAGTGAACGCTCTTCCTTCTTCTGACTTACTACCTGGGAATTGAAATTTCACTACTATTCATGTAAACTATGGGGCGAAGCACATCAACTGGTTCGTCATTGGGATAAACTGTTCCACTTCAGGCCTCGACTTTTTTCCTCCACAGATGCCTTTTCAACTAAAACATGCCATAATACGCATCCTACAAGCCTCTTATCAGCCAAACAAACGGCATTCCAACTAAGTCGGCGAATGGCCAGGATGCTCATACAATATTTTCATCTGCAACTAAGGAAATACGCATACAGTTATGAGGACTTTAGGATGCTTCCCCATCGCCGCTGTATCGAAACGATGGCCATTGCATTAGAAAACGTTTTACTATCCTTGGTACGGTAGAAGCGTGGGAACAGAGATGCGAAATTATCAATAAAGTTTAGGGCACCCGGAGACTGAGCAAACGAGGGTGCACAACCTATTTTAAAAAGGAATAACCAAGATTCAAACAAAAGTCCTGCAACATGGACCCGGAGTAAACACGACCAATGCTGATCCGGTCACCTTTATTGCCCGCTTCGAATCACAGCTACGCGAACCGGGCGTCACAGACGAGACCAAGGACCGCTTTCAACGCCAGGTTACCTCCCTGCTCATGTCCTACAGAAAAACCCATTCGCTGCGCAGGGAAGGCCAAATGCCCTCGGGAAGTTAAAAATGATTCTCAAATAATTATTTTGCCTGTCCACAAAGGCCAATCAACGGTTGTGCTCGATACATTTGACTACAAAAACAAAGTCTGAATGATGCCAAATGATCAAGAGTCTTACAGAGTCACCGATACCGCCAAGCTAAGGCCAACACTGAAGTAAGTGAGAATAAAACTGCGTCCACTATAGAAATAATAGGTGATCACCATCAAGGACTTTTACCTGACGAAGCCCACCAAAGCTGTTATGGCACGATTATACGGCCTCCCGAAACTGCCCAAGCCAGACGTGTTACTACGGATAATCGCCTCCTTCCAAAGCACGCCTATATACGGGCTGGCAGACTGGCTATGCCGTAAGTTAAAGTTCCCCACGACAGGCTCACAAACGACAATCCGCTCGGCCGTACACTTCTTCGACAAAATACAGTCACATTTGAGCCAGACGAAAGAATGCTGTCATTCGATTTTAGTTCATTCTTCAAGTCCATACCACAGGCTCTTGCTGTCAAAACCAGCCGGGATCTTCTACGTCAGAATAAAAATGAAAACGAAGGTTCATGAAAAGCTCAAGCTCTCATAGACCTCATGGAGCATTACCCCAAGACCTCATTCATCTTCGAAGGGATCTCATATGAGCAAACCAAAGTTTCGTCAATGGATGCCCAATCTCTGGGCTCCTTTTCCAGATGGTATTATAAAAGCTCAAGATATAAAAAGAGAAGGCTCATCGGAACAAAGAGATCTAAACGTGTAAATTTTAAAGTTGATAGCACCAACCCGTCAGTAGACAAAAAGGAACCATGCTATTGCTTTCTGTTTATGTCTATGATGATGAATCCGCGACGCATCTCCAAACGTCAAGCGAATAGAAGTGTTGTCCCAATGATCGAGTCGTCTTTTTCTCAGGAGTTGGATTGTTGCACTGGTGTTTTTGTAATGCAGAAGGAGACAAATGAGTAGACAGCCATGCGAAAGTGATGTTCACATCATGTTGTTGTGTTTGTCAGTGATGAGGCTAGGTGTTTGGAGTCGCATGTGAGACCAACTGGGGCTTGGAGGAAGGGAGCAGTGGTATGGAGGTAGGTAAATTCTGCATGCCCCGGCATTTATTAGAAGGCTTTTTATTGCGAATGTGGACCCCAGTCAGTCCACCGTGATTGGAGGCTCTCATAAAGAACATCAAGGTCAATGTGCCAGTTTATGTTGTTCACACTGGAGTGCCAAGCTTCAAGGAAATTCCGGTGCTTGTTTATTGTTAGCCATCACAATCAATTCAGCTTCGACCCAATTGAAACGATGGTCACTGCTAAGGGCGTGCACAAACACAAAAGATAAGGTGTCTCCGCGACAGATAGCCAGCTCGTGTTCCTCAATACCAGTCCCAAGTCGTTGACGCGTGTGATTAATAAGAAGACAACGACAGTTTGCGCACAGAATGCGGTAAAATATATTTTTGATGTTCCTTGGGTATGAGATCCTTTAACCGAGAAAATGCTGCGTGAATGTAGGCCGCATTATGGTTGCTCCTTTAGTTGAGAATGACTTCAGCATTGGAGTCTTTTATGTAGACGCTGGAAGAAAGATTGTCATTACCCAGTCTTTGCACGCGGACATCGACAAACGAGAGAAAATCGCCGGTTGCTTCTTTTCAAAGGAATTTGATGGCACGGAAGACATCGCTTAGACTCTGGACGTTCAATTTCGCAGTTTTTTGTTATAAAAACGACGGAATCATCTATATGGCTTACCCAAAAAGTTGGCGTGAACGTTCGAACCACAACGTATTCTAGTCTTTGTAAGTCTAGATTGGTGGGTCTCCCTGAACTCCTATGAGCGCCCTTGGCTTGTTGATAAGGTGAAAATAATTATTAAGGTGGAGCCTAAACATTTATAATGAACGCTGAGTCAGAATGTAAATGGGTGATTCCTTCAGGCGTCGAGTTACGCTCTCCATTGCCAGGTCATTAAGTATTGATAAAAAAAGGAAATTACATTCAACGGCAGACTTGCGGAACTGACATGAAGACATTGGATGCACCGAAGGGAAGCATGAGCGTTGTTTCTACCTTATTGTGACCCATTATCGATGTTTTGAGTATTTGTATGAATACTTGGCAAGGTAATAAGTAGGGAATCCAATGAGCGGCACCATGACCGTCAATGATGCATCAGCATAATTTAATATAATTCACTTATTGGTGATCGGTTTACAGGCAAGGGTAAATGAATATACAGTAGAGGCTGCAGCTGTCAGTAAAAAAACTCCCAATTATTATCTTTGGCGTTTTTTAGTTCATATATAGGTATGGTGATCAGGGTTATGCTTGGCTGAATGAAGGCAAATAAGCCTGAAGCAGTTCTGTATCAAGTTACTTCCATACGCTATCATCCGTCTCTGATATTATGACTTGGCCAGCATCGGCCTGGCAGGTGCTCGCCCGTTTCAGAAGCCTTAGCAACCACACGAATTCTATTGACTCTGGTAAGCCAATTGGATCGGTGATCGCACATTCTCGAATGAATATATCTATATATATGCATAGGTGAAGATGCGGGGTCCAGATAAATTATACCATTCATTATCTTCCAACGTAGATGAAGAAGTAAAAAAGTTGCTTTCAGGGACCACTGTGTATCGAGACTAACGTTTCAGAAAAATGCTATTTCGCATCATCATAATGGTGAGGTACTCGTTCTTGCTTCCCGAGAGTTGTCTTGGCTGAGGGTCTTGCTCGTATTATAAGTATGTATAACGCACAAACTGTGACCTTCACGTTGTTCGCGGATTGGCTTCGGCTTCTACTTTTTGGATAACTGGCGCCCTCAGGTGTCCCCTGCCGTCTATTCAGCTGTTGTTGTCGCAGCTAGGTTCGTGTGCGCATCGTCTGCAGCAGGTTGACGGCTGTAGGACCTCCCTTAGTAATCGGGTAGGCGGAGCAACTGTCCCTACGCGCGCGGAGAACGTTTGTTTGCTCGTGCGTAGCTGATTAACGTCGGTCGAGTGAGCTGCGACTGGCTCTTCTCCTTTGCTGCGATGACGGCCCCTATCGGTGTAGTTGTAAGATATTCGCTAGCACTGCCGGCCTCATATGGACTGACTAGAGTCCTGTACGGGGGGCCTGGAAGACAGGATTAAAATCAGCATTTCTGTTGATTGTGCCAACTGAGGACCAACCTTCGAGCACTAGTGTGGCCTTGTGCACTCAAAGGACAGTTATTCTCCTTAAATCCCTCAAATTGCATTCAAACCCCCTAGACTTTCTGAACAATATTTAAGGAGTTTTTATACTGTCGGCCCTCTTTTACCCAGTTTCAGTTACTGGCAGCGCCACTGTTTTTAAATGTTCTATTGAACAAATGCATTGCATAACTGTTCTGTACCAATAGGGCGTTCAAAGGTAGTTACCTACATTTCCTTCAATAAAACCTGACCTGACCCTTTCGAAAAAAGGCAAGTCACCTACAAAATAACGTGTAACAGTTATGATGCAGTCTATTGTGGTCAGACCGTGAAAGCTCTATTCACCCACATACATGAACGTCAGTAAGGAGGTGAGGGGACGAGATCACCTATCGCAGATTGGCATGCACACCCTGGACACAGGAGGCGGATTTGCATAGGAGCGAGCTCAAATCGTCAGCGGCTACTCAACTAGGACGGGTCGCAAATTCCTGGAGGCAATGCACGCAGGTGAGGTATGCATCAACGGATATGTCGATTTGATTTCCAGATGGAAGCAAAAACAGCCATCACCAGCCGCAGGATTAAATGTGGGTGACAACTATTCCCCACCTGACTGCATAATTACACGCGGGTGACAACTATTTTCCCCACTGATGGCATAATTTAAATGCGGGTGGCAATTACCTCCCTATAATCTGACCCACCGCAAAATCATGGTAGACGTAGTTTTAAATTAACTGCCTTCTGCAAAACCCTAATTTGTCTGACGACAAGAGGGCAACCAGACTTGCAAACTCATGCAATAACACATATAATTCTTTTCCAAAGGATATGATTGTCAATGAGCTATGCAAATATATATTGCTGATTGAAGAGGAAATGCGTGTTCTCGGACATATATGTAAAGAAGACGCAGTAGCAGTAGCATAAACATCGGCAAAAAACGTGCCTGGGCGAACAACGATCAAATATGCTTCCGAACTAAACAAAGTTCATGTGGTGGTCAGAGGTCTCCAACGGGTGACCGCCTGCCAGACCGATTCCGGCTAAGTCATAATAGCAGTAAAAAGGGTATGACAGCATTTGGGGGTAACTTGATACAGAACTGTTTCCGGCTTATTAGCCTTCATCAGCCAAGCATAACCCTGAGCACCAGCTGGTCAGACAACACAAACAAACGCACTCACAGACGGCGCAGTTGGTCCACCACTGGTGTCTATCAGATAGGTCATAAGCACTTCATCGAACCGCAGTTCATCAGCGCGTCGCCACCTGCCATTTGCTGTCACTGCGGATGGGGTATATATTCACTCAGAAATGTGCGAACACCGATCGAATAGGCTTCCACACTAAACGAAGTTCATGTGGTGGTACGAGGTCCCAACGGGTGACCGCCTGCCAGGCCGATTCCAGCCAAGTCATAATAGCAGTAAGGGGGGTATGACAGCATCTGGGGTTAACTTGATACAGAACTGTTTCGGGCTTATTAGCGTTCATCAGCCAAGCATTACCCTGAACACCACCTGGTCGGACAACACAAACAAACGCACTCACAGACGGCGCAGTTAGTCCACCACTGGTGTCTATCAGATA